>JADWQK010002541.1:0-600000 GCA_017933935.1 Sesamia nonagrioides
GGCCGACGTCGCCGCTCTGTAACCGCACATAATGTAAAGTTTCGGGCCGCTCGTGTGTCTCGTGTAAGTAACGAAGACATATTTACAGTTAGCGCCCCGCGTCGCGCCGCCGACGTCGCCGCTCTGTAACCGCACATAATGTAAAGTTTCGGGCCGCTCGTGTGTCTCGTGTAAGTAACGAAGACATATTTACAGTTAGCGCCCCGCGTCGCGCCGCGCCGGGGCCGCCCGGCCGACGTCGCCGCTCTGCGCTTGTTCTTTAGATTTCATTTTCAGGCCTCAACCGGATATTGTCAACTCTGGACACATTCTGCATCCAAACAAGGTGTTTTAATGACTAGTTTCTTTTAAAAGTGATAATTAGTATTTACACTTCTACCGAAATAAAATGAAGTGCGAGCTTTTCGTCAGCTACGTATCTCATTCTAAATACTCGTCGAGTCGTCTCTCTGAGCCTGCAGTTACATTTATAAAGATCTATGAAAAAAGTATGCGTTATAAAAAAAAAACTTCGGGAATTAGAAAGTTAACAAGATTTCATTGTGAGAGAATTGTTCATAACTTTTCCAGTTGTTTAATTAAGGGTTGGCATTGATTGCGGCATTCACTTGAATAATGCATAAAGTGGTGCCTCCCACGAATATTATGTTATTTATATGTTAAGCAGATAGTCCTGAATGCCTTCTAAAGGCTTTCCGGGGATCATTTTCTGGCGGTAAATATGATATTGTAATTTGCTGCTCTAACATATACGTATTTGTTACAGCGGTATGTTACATACGTGGCTGTTATCTGCTACGCACGGGACACTGTTACAGTTAAAGGGGTTTATTCATAAACGATGAATCTAGTTAAGTGACGTGCAAACGTCAAAAATGTATGGTTAAACATTCGCTAACAACTACTTAGTTAACTTTAAGCAACTTTTTTGAATACGGGGGAATATGTGGCATCAGTCAATCATGACAACGCTACATAGTTTGTATGCAGCACTGTTATCTTGTTATTATTTGCGGTTAATCATTTTGCTTTTGGTATCAGCAGGCGGTATATTATTTGTTTTTTTATTAAAAAAAAAGAAAACATATTTTAAAGGCTACGCAGTCGTTCTAAACCAGAAAAAATAACAAAGACGTTTTATTAAAAAAAAAACAAATCACTGGCTTGAATTAGCTATTTTCATTTCGGACGTTACTCTATAAAAATCATACTTAAATATCAGCCCCATACGATCTCATATTGAACAAAATAGTCAAGCCCGTACCAATACACCTCACTGTGATATTACTCCAGTATTGATATTAAATAATGTATGTCAACACAACGCTATGGTCTTGAATTTTTTGCGGTTCCGTAGAAACGATGATCGATGTCCCACAGTGGCCCTTTGTCTTGCTCGAACCTTTATATGTGATTGGTGGGTTTTACTCCTTGTGTTGTGTGATTGGTTGGTAAGGCTTCCGTTTTTGTTTTATGGCGCGCATTGTGTAGTGGTGCGGAATAAATCCAGTCCTTATCCCGTGTCTGTGTGAATCCAGCACCGAAAGGACGCGTCGCTCCCTTTACTAGTCGATGTTTGTTGGTTTTCAAATAGATGTTAGAGGTGTCATTGTAGCCTTTGTAATAATTAGAGATTTTAGGGGTTAAGAACAGTAATGTAAAAAATGTACGCGAATAAAACTGAAAAAAAGTTGTTTCAGAAAGTTATTTTAGTGAGCCAATTATCCCAATATAACAATGCTTGTAGGTATAATAACTCATGAGCCCTAATGTATTTATCCTAGGAATTATCGTCGTGAATTACTAAACAAAAAATTGTTAATAGATTAGAGTGTTTTCAGAATAATGTTTACTCATAAGTAAGTATGATTTGTAAAAAATATTAGAAAAAAAATCCTATATTATATTGTAAGCAAAATTTCTATTAAAGGAGACTTACCATGAAAAATAATTACCTTGACAGGAATGTTTTTTTTTTATAAAAAAAGCAATCATTTGCGAGCTGCCGTATATTACGGCTAGGGCGGGCGGGTTAGGGCGGCAGTCGGCAGTCGAGCGTCGCGAGTCGCCCGGCCACCACGCGCCGCCGGCGTGCCAACCTACTTGAGCGTAATTTCGGAAAAGTTCGGACCAACACGAAGTTCAGGAACACTGAATGACGGTTTAGAACGTTGGTTGCATTGCTTTGGAGAATTATTATTGGTAAGTTATTAGTTGGACATAATCAATTGTGACTAGTTTATTTTATTTTACTCAATTATTTAGAAATAAGCTAATTTTTAAAAAACAAAAACATTACATTTTTTCGGTCAGACAAATCAGAAGTTTACTTAAATGTTATGCATGCACAGATTGTAGACAGTCTATATCTGTTTCAAATAACAAGGACCGTTTTGGAACTTTCTGTCGTGGGAGATAATCATCAGGATATGAGAACCGTTGCAAATACAGCACCCACATTGTTCTCAGAATACTAAATCACAGAAGGAACCAGTTCCTTTCCCAATAGTCACAATTCCGAGGGGAAAACTGCAATTACGTTTTTCTGTTAGATATTTTTTCAGTTACACCCGGGATTGGAATTTGTTCCAATAAATTGTGATGGTCTCGCGTCCTATGGGTTGAACCCTTCTGCCGTTATCAGGGCTGGAGATGTTGCCTTTTTTCTACCCTTTCGAGGATCAATGTTCGTCAATTACATAACATTATATTAAAATAATTGTACAAGCATTTTACAATTATTGTAGCTGTTTTCAGTTGTGACAGCACCAAAATAAGTTGAAACTTGATTTCTTTAAGAAGCGTATGTCTTATATGATTGTAATAACTACAATAATTGAAATTTATTAGATTTTGTCGACACTCGTTTGATTAACAGCGTCACATTTTGTAGCAAGTCCAATCATCCAATCTTGACTGGAGCTCAAATTATGTCGTTCTCCGTGTGTATTATACCGTCCTCCGTGGCTCAGCGGTCAACACGCCTGCCTGCGACGTAGAGGCCCCGGGTTCGATCCCTGGCCAGGTCATGATGGGAAAACGATCGTTTCCTGATTGAGTTGAGTTAGTATCCCATAACACAAGTCTCGGCCTTACTTTGGGGTTAGCTCAATCTGTGTGATTTGTCCGTGTATGTTTATTTATTTATTTATTTATCTGTAACTTCAACATAGTTTACTACTTCTGACATAGCTCATAGTCATCCAAATTATTTTTAGCGATGTTGCCAACGTAATGTGTATTCCATATTTCCGTGTTGTCGTTGGATTAGAACGTTCACCATCATAAAACATAATACAAACCCGTGTTTTATTCACATAAATCTCGTACGCCTGACGGACGAATAAAAGACGGACGAGTTCTCTAACATACATAAGTATCATCAAGGACTTTATGTCGTATTCCCAAGAGCTATATTTGAGCGGCGGGACCGCACTGATAGCGATGCAGAAGCGAAAGTTAGTCTGTTATTGCATAACTTTTCCCATTGTAACGTGTCACTAGAGCCGCCCCAGGTCCCTCACCCCTCTGATTCCCTGTACATCTCAACCTGTCGCCCCGAGTAATTAGCTCGGGTACAGAACGACACAACTCATTGATGTACTTTTCTCTTAAAGTAATTTAAGAAAAATAACCTTTCTCTCTCGCCCTCTTTATCATCGGCACTTTTACTACCGTCGAGTCATTTTTGTGTTTTGAACTTTTTGCCTTTCGAGGGTTTAATAAGGATACCGACCGCTTGGCTAAATAGGTTGTGTTTTTGTTTTCTATTTATTGAGTATTCAATCACACACTGTCTTATGGACCGGAAAAAATGTTTCTATATAACAGGTATTTTCGAAAGTTTTCCACCCAGGTTTGTTCATACAATATTATCTCCTATAAAACATATTTATTTATACAAGATTTTCGACAGGACGTAGGAACTTGGTGAAATCTTCCATTTCATATTCAGCAACCTCTCACTTTCATTTAGGTATATCAACAATAAAAAACTACATATAAAAAGTATCATTCAATAGTTTACATGTTTACATAGTACTCAACTTTTACTGATCGTTCACATTGCAATGGAAAATAGTCGTCTATTTTAAACGCACTTCAAACAAGCGTACAGCGTAGTGCACTTTGGCGTACCTACTCGTATTAAAATACGCGATCAATGCGTCATTAAGCTGCGATCCGTTCAGCATCAATTGTTACACTTGACTATGAGCAAGTACTTGAGGAGCGAGAGGTTTTCCATGTTCTGATGATATCGAGTCGAGCAACTTCAGCGATTGTTTCAGAGGATCATTTGCCACATCAAAAATGTAATTTAGGAACCCAAGTAAAATGTCATTTATTGGCACTATTTTCAATTAAGTTTTAAAAATGACTAGGGCAGTGTAGGGCTCATCCACAATGACAAACAGAATATGTCAGTCAGTTGAATAATAAACAAGAAATGACTTGACTAACAATTTAAAGTAATAAATACAAATATTTTTACAAACAACTATTAGTAAAAGCCAGTACATATTTAAGTAAACCAGAGTAAGTCGAGACATCAAAGTTTCGCTGCTCACTTTCGCACTCCTGGCAGGCGGCAGGTGACAAGAACGTGTCCGACGCTTTATAATCTCAGTAATTAAAAATACTAAGATCGTAGTGAAATAATCCTGCCTTCTGGCCACGGAACCTTTGGAGCAATAATTCACGAATTATCTGGGCTGTAAGAGTATGTAGGCTAGTACTGGGCAATGGAGACAGAAAGTTGCTCTACATACCAGATGCAGGATTTGTGTGACAGCAGTATGACGCATTGTTTGTATGTGATGTTTGTACAATAGATACCGAGAGGTACAAATTTAATTAATCAAAAACCTCACAAACCACCAATGGCCGGCATGGCCAACGCACAATGGTTCACTGAAAAGACTAAGTGCGGAAACCAAACTCGAAAATCTTGAAGGTAGGTAGTTCTAATGAGTTGATTTAAGTATAACTCTGCGGATTCCTTAGTACGGCGATGCTGCCGGTTGATAGGTTAGGTGAACCCTCACCACGGCCGCCGGCACGGGGCCCGTACAGGGCCATCTATCGCACGATCCGCATGTTACCTCAACCGCACCTAACGCAGTCCCACAGACAGCGATCAGTTACGTTTTACTGTTCAGTCTTGAATACCACTAGCTACTTGTTATTCGTGAATTTAATTAATCCCTCCCCAGGAAAAGCAGAATTTGGGTAAAATCAGGTAAACACTTTTTTAATTTACTTTTATTTTCTTTTTTTTTTTCTTCTGTTTTACTTACTCGGTCCGCAGGCTGGTGGTTAGTGGTAACTCGTAAACTTGTATCGGTACTCGACTGCTAGCTACGCGCTAATGGATCTGCACTATTATATCCACGGTTGAAGATGGAGCGAGTAGCGAGAAATATATTGTAATATATATAAAAGAGATCCATACCTACTAGTCAAACAAACTGGATTGTTAATACGTATATAGATTTCAATTGTGTTTAAAATTATCATAACCTTTCACTAATCTTAGTCAAATTATATTACACAACATATAATCAAGCTGAATTAATCTATAATTTAATAGGCACCTAACTTTATAATAATAACAACTGAACGAGGTTAACAAAAGGAGCTATCAACTGCACGGTTAGCTCCGTGGTTGAACGCATTTTGGAGGAATTCCGACTGTAGAAAAGGTATAAAAAAAAACTCATTGCACCAACTTAGTGGACCTGTGGATCTAATACACAATGGTAAGACGTACTCGACTATTTACGATAGTGAGATAGTCCGAATATTTCTCATGACTTGGGTCTGATATAATTCAGCTACGAAAGCTGTTACTGTGTACAAGGGGCTGAAAGTAAGTCCCAGTTGTGCGTTCTTAACGTCCGCCACACTCTCGGCGCGAGCAGCTAAATATTACACTATACTTTCGACGAATATAGAGTCGACGATTAATTGAGACAATTCTCAATTACAATAGGTACAATTACCTATCGTTGTTCTAAAAGATCATAGCATCTTATTTCTACAATTTCAGATGAAATGTTTCAACAAAGTAAAATACCTATATTTTTTTTACAAAATATTTGGCCCACATAAACCTAAATAAAGTGACTAAAGTTATCTTTCATACGAGACCCTTAAAATTTAAGGCCTCATAAAAAGACCGCTAGATACCTCAAGGTCATAACAGAACACGTTATATGACAGATATCAGGCAATTGTATGGAAAAATTGTCGGCGAATGTAATGAGGTGATCATAACATCGCCTGTGTGCGATCCTGGTAATTGCGCTCTTCAGTTTAGTCCGTTGTGTGGGAGATGATTGTCATACTCCCCCCCCCCCATGCCGCTCACCCCTCGTGTCACCCCCCAGTCCCCACAGACGTGTACTAAATCACGGCATTAACCTTGCCGGCAGAAGTTAGTTGAATGATGAACACGAACTTGATACATTATATTTTGTCTAATCGTGTAGCGTTGTTGTAAGTTGTTTTCAGAAATCTGAAGGACTAACACGTTTTATAAATTACTTTTAATTATATTTGTTTTCAGAACATTAAATAGCTACCGACTTTCGGTACCTTTCGTATTACACATGCATCCATCCATACTAATATTATAAATGCGAAAGTAACTCTGTCTGTCGGTCTGTCTGTCTGTCTGTCTGTTACGCTTTCCCGCTTAAACCTCTCAACCGATTTTGATGAAATTTGGCACAGACAATCTTTAGACCCTGAGAAAGAACATAGGCTACCTTTTATCCCGGAGAAATTTGATGTTCCCGAGGGAAATAAAAAAAGCGCGATGTAACCGAACTCCACGCGGGCGAAGCCGCGGGCGGAAAGCTAGTACAATTATAAATGAATGTGATTCGTATACGGACACCTACTTTCTTCAAAAATTGAACTAAATTTGAGTTCAGTGCATTTTTTCTTTGTATATCATTAAGAAAAGAAAATAAAATAATATTAGTTTACATCGGCGTCAAATTAAGATACGGTGTAGGCAGTTTTGATGCGATTAAAGTCATGACTACTAAAAATATGTCAATTTACGTCAGGCGGACTAATTAGCACGACTCAACTAATATCTTATGTCCTTTCATTTGTGAAATATAAAGAAAAAGATGTACTGATCATAGATTTAGTTTGTAATCAAAGGTATCGGGGACTGAGGGGGCAGTTCATTTAATGAATATTGATAATATTTTAGTTTCGTATTATATAATATTAGTATCCTGACGATTTTAATTTTATTGAGGTACAAGCGGTCGCCAGCAACTTCGTTCGCGTGGTTTAGTTATGCTCCGCTCCTATTGGTCACAGCATGATGTTATATAGCCTAAAGCCTTCCTGGATCAATGTGCTATCCAACACAAAAATAATTTTTCAAATCGGACCAGTAGATGTTGAGATTAGCGCGTTCAAACATACAAACAAACAAACTCTTCGGCTTTATATATTAGTATAGACTGAGGCATATAGCAGTTTGAAATTATTTCAGTGAATAAATTATCATCGACCAAATGAAGTGAATTGATCATATCTTGTAAAAAAAAATATTTCACAGTCCTAAACGAAAAGTCCTAGCCGATTTTAGCATAAAATGTCGGAATGTGGTATGATCCTAGGATGAAATAGCCAATAAAGGTTGGATGATAATAGGGTCGGTCATGTGGTCACAAATGTCATTGGCACTCGTTTGTGGCATCCCCTAGGGGCGAGCACTGTGATCGGTCGCGATCGCTTCCACACGTGACGACCAAAACCGCCAGATTACGCACATGTGCACGATCGCTTATGTCGATAAATTATTGTACCGCGCTCGAGGCACTCTGAGGCAACGACTTCGTTGTCAAATAGAACACTGAATTGAAGAGCTTGTTGACACCGACTATACATAATTACGTTACAAATACAATTTATAGCTGCTATTTAATAATGTATTTATACTGCTGTTTGAAAATTATGTATGCATTGGTATCAGATTCATTTAAATGCTCCTTGCGTTCAACTTTATAATATATGTACATTTCCAACAAAAAAGGAGTACCTATATCAGATATACATTAAAAGCGTACCTTTCATCCATCAATCAGAGCCAAAGTAAGTGTCACAGGCTTGGAGCCGTCTACCTTGTGAAATCACAGGAAACAGTGAACCATTCTGTATGTTACTATCGGAACAATCAAGTCTATCAGACTCAAGATGACGCATCATCGTGAGTTTGTTACGTTACAAGGTGTAGAAGTAGGTATAGAACCATTCGAACTTAACAATGTGAAAATAACGCTTGAGTAACGCTTCTCCTATTTACCTGTACCACAAAACAGACAAAATGTGTTTTATCTGTACTGTGGCCTGTACCACACGCAAGCAAGTTTCTTATCACGTTATGTTAGGGGCTGATTTTCTATAGCTATACATTTCGCAGTCATGATGAGCTACGACACTAAAACGTAGCACCAAGGTCGCAATAAGCCTCACCTCGAATAATTCACCATTTACATACAAACTGCTGCCACCCCGCCATCATACGCCGCCGAACGCGATACTTCTCCTGGGACCCTTTACATCGCTCGCTAGCGCGGAATATAAAAACTCCGGCCTGATTAAAAACGACCGTGAATAAAAAAGTAGATGATATCCCGCTACGGTAAAATGAGGGCCTTTACCTGGTGATATCGCTCATTTGCTTTGTCAGAAGGAAAGTGTGTTAGTGGCGAATGTAGGGAGGACGCAGCTGCGCCCGATAAACTGCCATCAAAGAATATTTAATAAAGAAGCCTCAAATGTATTTTGCGTGTGAGGAGGGAAAGAGCGCTGCATATTTATGACAAAATGATGATGGTAGGAGAATATTTATACATTTTTCCGGGTTGCTTGAAATACAGAAAGTTTTCTTTTAAATATTTTTGGCGAAACATGACCTACAGTTTTTACATAACTCAATAATACACATAACACAAGTGATTGTGGACTTTAAGTCTCAACAATCTGTTGTTCTACATACAATAACTATGGTTTGGTTTATTGTTTTGTTTGTTATTAATTTTCACATGATCCCGTTCGAGCAACCGAGGCACATAGACGACGCGGTAGGCACGTCGGTTTTCCTCACGTGGGAGGTTGCACGCGTCAGTTAGATACACAAACAGGTCTGAAACAGGTCTGTGATATCTGACAACGATATTAATTGTTTAACAAGAGTATTGTAATTTTATCCTACCTTATTTAATACTGTAAATCGTTTATATGCCAAAGAAATAAACATATTGGCAGATAATTAAATGTTTTATATTAATTATTAAAAAAAAATGTTTTCATTTGAGTAATTTCAGGGCTTTGCATGTTCATAGGGCTAATTAACCTATAAACAGGTTTCTTGAGAGTACTAGAGTGGGGGCGTTAGAACAATGTTTCCGGAAGTTGTGCTGATGTCTTGTCACCCTTAATACAAAGTTAACACATGCGACCCCATCTTGATTCCCCCGTGTTTTCATAACCACAGTGTTGCTAGATTGAAATTTAAAACAAGTGTGCTTGAAGTTCGTTAGTGTCACTGTTATTAGGACAGTGAGACCAGTTCTGAGTTCATATTAAAACTTCAGCTACTATATACTAATGGCGTACTTCCCGTAGAGTACCCGCTACTTGCGGCCACCCAGTGATAACAACTAATGTATTAAGTTTCTTTAGTGTATTCCTGTGTATAGGTACTGGGAAAAACTGAAAAAGACTAAATATTGCTTAAATACCACATAATAACCTAAATCTTTGAGACTGGCGGAGTTCAATATTTCCAGTAAAATGTTTCAGTACTGGAGTATTGGTGTAAATTCCTTTTCATTTGACATTATTCTGTATGAGAAACAAACCCAGCGGGTTTTCTACAGTTTTCCTCGAACAAAAAATGAGCTCGGCAAAATATAGTTAAGTTCTGGTTTCTCTCAAAATTGCATTCTCCTGTTGACTCTGATTTACATAATGTTTCGTTAAGCCTTTTAATTGATCTGAACATCGAGGATATCTCAGGATGTCTCGCTGTTCTCATTACACTGATGATTTACACGAAACCAGGTCAAGAATTTAATAGTTGACAAAGATGTTATGTGTAGCAGTTAGATAATAATGGCCTTTACGGCTTGCGGCCGCCCGTCTTAATTAGAATGCCTAATGAGAGCCGCCACGCGCCCGGACAGCCTTCTCCCGCACTTCACACTCCGCACCCGCACCCCGTACCTTTCGTCCTCTCACAGAATCTCCATTGCTGTTAGATTACACCCTCCTACTAACAAATGTAGTTTCGTAAATCAACTCGTTTCAGAACTGTTCAGTTAACATGTGTGCATTCAATCAAGGATAATATACCTTCAGGGTAACCAGGGTTTTAACTAATGTTGAGACTCTTTTGGGCTGAAGTTTAGAAAATTGGTATATTAAGTAGTATGAAGTGGTAGCTTTGGATAAAGATGAATTAAAAAGGATCCTCGCTGTGTCGTGAGGGCCGATAATTCTATCGCCATGACTCGTTGTTAAAGTGAATAATAAAAAATATTGTAAAAGAGACTTTGTATACTAGTTTACTGGTTGAAATATCATTAGAAAGATGTTATTTAGAAACACAGTAGCTAGTTGTTAAAGGCATCAGTTATTTCTGATCCGCTGCGAACAGCAAAACTCGTCTGTAGGTAATGTGTTAAATCATTTATACAGAAGCTAGTAATGTTATAAGTTGGACAAGCCTCGTTTAAAGGCATGAGGAACAGGGTGTAAAGTTCACTCTTCCTTCATAGAAAAGGGAGGGTCCTCTGACCAGAAGGGAAGTTGTGTGTATGTATGTATGCTAGTTGCACGGTAAACTCTGCTTGAGAGATATAGAATTGTTTTGACGCGTTGTTTTTTTGTGGCGTTTGTGGGTATCACTACATCTAGCTAGCTAGCTAGCTGGTGTGTCGTTAGGTTCAAGTTCTATACGTTTTAAATACATACCTATTTAATTATTTTTGGAATAATTTGTATGACTTACTTGATTTTCTTTAAAATTTATTAAAACTAGCTTTAAGATTTTTATTGCGTATATTGGCTGTACTGCTATAGGTAAGGAAACATATACCAAAAATAAATATTGGAGTGTTCTTCTGGTTCATTTTCTGGTAACACAACTTAGTATAGTTCACTCTTCAAGAAACTTCTTTCCTTTTCACAGCGGCAGAAAATTAACTTTTTATCACAGATTATTCCAATATTGATTATTTTTTTTTAAATTACGACTTTTTGTGCGTACCCTTCAAATAATTTATTATTTTCTAAATAAGATTACTGTATTTTAATATTGGTCAATTTTTGTCATACAAAAATAGTTTTTTGGTCTCTAATCATTATCAATTTGTAGATTGTAGCCCACAGCAACACTTATTTTGCATAGACTCGAAACACCTACTCGAGTAGATAATACTACAAAGGAAATGGTGGTCCTCAATCCTGCTGACTGAATGATGCTTAATTAATAAATAATGCACTTATTTAATAAGTTAGTCTATCCATTTAGTAGGTGGTACTGATAGGTGGTTTTCAATAAGTACATGTTATTATCTAATAGAATAAAAATATAAATAATCATTTTAATTTTGATGTTATACAGGAGAACGGGCGTGCGGTCCCAGTGCTGGTAGTGGTCGCGCTCTCGGGGGTCAAAGTATGCGACCCCGACGATCAGGTAACACTTCATTTATTTATTTACTAGGTATGTTGTTTTCCCTATAATTTCTATTGTAGCACTGTGGAGGTCGCATACGGGCATTACACGTTAAGAAATGATTTCTGCTAAAATTACATATCTTGCGGCTCTTCTACATCGTATTTGCTTGGTGTGAGCTTTGTAAAAATTGTGCATAATAATTGTCTTGCTGAAAACTCATAGTAAAAAAAAATCTGCTCGCTATTGTCAGGTCCTGGTATTCCAGGACTATTCCTAGTATTGTGTATTACTAGTTTTATTCTCAATAAAACTAGGCACAACTAAACCTCACGCTTGTTACAGAGCGTACGCATGTGTCACGCGCTCCGGCGCATCTCGTACGCTACGTGTGAGGCGACGCGAGCGCTGTTCGCGCTGGTGGCGCGGGAGCCGCGCTCGGAGCCACCGCACCACTTCTGTCACGCCTTCCAGACCGACACGCCCGAACAGGTCAGTGCTAAATATATGTAAGATAGAAAAGCAAAGGAAACGGCAATAGAAAAAGTCAGTACGATACAACTTGTAGAACAGGGCAGCAGTGGTCTGTAACAGAACACAGCAGTGCGAAACATTCTGTATAATTTTACGGCATTACTATAAGTTGAAAATTTCAAAGATTTAAAAGTAAAAGTTTAAACGAATTTATTCGAATGTATAACAACACCTAAACTACATTTTTGGAGAAACAGCCAGATTTTATTAAAATAGCCAAATGATGATGGAACATTGTACATTACAGTACAGTACATTGCTTGGAATATTTCTAAATACTATGCAGCATACTTTCCTTTACCCTTCAATTTCATAAACCTTCGATCAATCTAATGTCTCTAGTTCAAAAGAGTAAAGTCTTTCCATGTGTATGTAAATTCGACCCCACGTTACCAACAGCTCTGTAAACTTTGCTCCGGCTTTCGCTAACCCGACACTTTCTGCATCACACACTAATACCTGCGCAGGCTTTCAACTTTGTATCTTAACGCGGTACTCGCCTCATGGTTTGTGTTGTGAAGACGAGAGGACTCATAAGATGGGTTATGAATTTATTGTGTTTCGCTTGTAAGGTTTGCTTATGTTTTAGTTTGGTTTTTGTGTGTAGTAACATCTTTTCCGATAGATTATGCAATTATTTATAGGTTTCTTTAATTATTTTGAATAGGTTTGGATGATCCTATTTTTTACTTTTGATGCAATAACAATGAAATATCATTGTTAGATTGGTTAATTAAAGTCACGTATGATAAATCACTGTGTTTTATAGTCATATTAATAAATTTATTCAATAGACATATTTTAACCAGAGTTGTCACTAATTTCACCGCGGAGTCATGTCAATCAGTAAATAATAAATTTAAATAAAGTGCCCGCTGAAGGTATTATATACTTTGAAACTTGCGGAGAAAGTATGAACGCACTACTTTCAAGTATTTACGTATCGCGTCAAGTTCGAGGTCACCCGAGATAAGCCTGCGTTCATCGAGCTTCGATAAAACACGCCTCCGTTGAATAACAATATACTCAGTAAGGATATGAATAACTGATGACACGAACCCTTGTGGAATATAATATAGAAGTCATGACAGCATACGAAAAAAGTCGAGTGCCAAAACTGACAGACTGGAATTCTAATGGTTCAAGTCGCGTGTGAAAAAATAGTACTTATTTTGGCTGTCAAAAAATGAAATGATTAATGTTTTTTATGACAATCTGTCTTTAACCTTCTAATTTGTTGTGACTTCATCTAACTGAGAGGTGGTCATAAACTACGACCCCTTTATGACTCTTCTAGTTTGAATTTAACCTATAGGTTTAGCAAACAGTGATTAAAATTTTCGTTAACAATCTCAAATGGTTCCAAGTCCTCATCAAATGTATGAGACTTTTTAAACGTCGTAGGCTCGTCTCTCTCATCCTTTATATTCTCTGCTTTGTGTTAGTTCTAGCACATGACATGTTACTCGCGTTAGACATGAATATTGAATAATAAGACTCCAAGTTTTATTGTAAGACGTGTGCTCACGTTAATGTGCTGGTTTATCTTACACTTAGTTTATTATGTAGTTAAAATGTCTGTAATGTTACATGGAACGTCATTGTTCTGAGTGTTGTGGAGCGTATGTTTATGGCCTGTTGAGCTTTCCTGTAGATGATGATTCTGCTTCAATATCGTTGCGTCTTCTGTTGAATTACATTTTTTTTTTCACTATAATTTTAATCATGTAATTTTAAAATCAAAAGAAGTGGAAAATGGATATCCTATTGTTGGATTTCATTGATTGTTTCTGACATCCATCCACGGGATGTTGTTTATGTGGCGTTTTCACAGCAATATACATAGTAGTCCCTTACTAAAACAACCTATTTCGACATCACCACCTTTACTGATAATCCTGTCGTTATCGGAGCATAACGTTAGCGTTTTTGTAGCGTTATCATCTCACCAATGTACGAAGGAAGGAAGGAAATTGTACTTTAGCTCTTCCTGTAACATAGACTTCAATCAAAGTTGTGGGTAGCTAGAGTATTATTTCAATATATAGACGTTGATATTTTGAAGGTTTTGATAAGTACATCTCTCCTCAAACTATTTTAAAGGTCAAGGAACACTATCCGCTCATGTTACAGTTTTATACTTGTACGAAGGGATAGGACAAATCATTCCAAACACAATTGTACAATCTATGTCTTCACATTCTTCAGCTGTCAAAATTTCATTGTATAATAACTATAAGCGATTTATCTTTTTGTCTATCCTGGGTTTATTAATAGGTCCCTTTATATGGTTGTCTCATACTTGTGATTAAAACTAATATTATCAGCTTCGGTTATTTTTTATCAACCTTTAGATAATGTTTAGGTTGACTTCAGCATTGTACAACAAAGGATTCATTCAATTGTGAAGCTGGCGAAGATTTTATAAATGATGACAAAACACTCCCCACTTCTTATCGTTTACTTAAAAATACATATTTCCATGTAAATTGAAATAAAACGATCGCATTGAGCTGAGAATTAAATAAAAAAACACCATTTGCAGCTCCGCTGAAACCGCCGAGTGAAACAAATGAACCTTGGAGCGTGGATAAGATACGTGTCGAGTAAATCTTTTTTCTGTATTTTAATGTTAATCATAACCCTCCTTTTGCTTTGCCGTTGTCGGGTAAAAAAGGTACTGGATCTCGGTTTTGTTTTGTTAAGCTTTAGAGACAGATTTGGTCTGTAAGATCTAATAATGGCCACTGTTGATTGGATTAGTGGCTTTTCTACGAATAGAGAAACACTGTAAATCGCAAATTTGCAAAGCCCTTATTAATAATACAAATACAATTTAGTTAGGTTTTCAAAGATATTATAAAGTATCCTGTAGCTATTTATTTCTTGTGCAACTAAACCTCAAGCGACGAAATCCACCAAAGAAAAGGATTCCATAAAAACCTCCAATGTAGCTCTGTAGCGCTCAAATCGCGGCGTTTGTGCTAAAGCGATGGTTGAGCTGTCGCCGAGCCCCTGTGCACTTGGAAGGCGCGGAGCAAGTTGTAGCAGACTGTCGCTGCAACTTCGCGTTTAAGTAGCACAGAGTTGTGGTTTCAGAACTGGTGCTAAGTCTAGTCGATATATAAAATGCTGTTTACTTGCATCTTGTAGAGACTTGCATAAACTTCTGTTTGAGTTGCAAAAGTAAGAAAAAAGTATTGTATGAGACCATAGTGGGCGAAATAAATGATTCTTTACCCGAAAAATACAGTCTAATGTTCAGTAAAAATAAATATAATGTTCCTTATGAAAAAGCTTAGTTAGCCTCAAAGCAAAGCGTTTGTTGTATTTTGTGAATAAAAGTTAACATATAAATTTAATATAAAAAGGAATTAAAAAGTCTTAATTCTAATTGATTTGCTCAGAACTTGTATTTGAGCAATCTTAGACAGTTTGTATCTATTTGTTTCTACTAGTAAGTGTTATGTGAAATATTGCACATGCATTTACTATTAACATTATTTCTTAATCCTAAAACTATAGAGTGCATAAGCTAAGTAGTTCATTGATAATTCTTCTGCAAGTAATTCAGATCAGACAAGCTCCACTATTAGATAAACGCACTTAGCCGCCATTATCACTACCATCTTATTAATAACGCGCAATTAGGGTTCTTATAGATCATCTCATGCAAAAAAAAATATTTTTTTGTCGTAGTTACAGCTCTTTACTACCACGAAAAAATGCCAATAATAACAAATCACTACCACAACTAATTGTCTAACGACTGTTTGACAACGGTAGCTGTTATACAAACCCAGATAATGATGCTGACTGACACGGTCGCATTCGTCACGACTTGAACAATATTGTCGAGTCATCCCTCGCACTAATGCTACTCTTAATACAAAATTCATGTCTGGATTAAACATATACAATATTATCAGTATTTTATCGTTGTATAGAATTATTTATTAGAGAAATAGGTCAAATGTAACTTACACAATTCAAGAAAGAACAGTCTGTGGTAAGTGTATGTTATAGTGGCAAGTCGCGAACTTAAAACACAGGTTATAAGTTCCAATTATAATTATACCAGAACTGTATGTCTTGCAATAAATATGAATGTAACTCAGCTTACTTATAACAGACAGAAATAAAATGCGACTGTACAAATTCACAGCTTTCTTCTATTCTATTACTCCTGGTTGCATACAATAGTATTAGAGTTTTTTTAGACAAGTAGTTTTTTGAACAAGTTATTAAGAACTGATACACTCAATTTCGTTCATTCTCGTATTTTGTTCACTAGAGAGTGAACAAAATACGAGAATGGACGAAATTGAGTGTATCAGTTGTTTAATTTCCCGAGCGCGCAAGGGGAGTGAACGTTTTGCTTGGACACCATGTCTGTGATGAGCATGTAAAACAGAAGGTTCATTTGAACTTAAAAATATATATGGCACTTGACACACGCTGTGGGGAACCAAGAGTTAATGTCTATTTGTGGGAGTTTTAAACAGTAACTACTTTATTTAACTTTGTTTCTAATAGAGTTTAATACTAAAATAACAATCTAGCACAAAATCATTTTTGAATAATGAACTGCATTTCTATAAGAGGATTTTAATTCATTAACTGTCTCGGTGCTAAAGCCCGATTGAAGAAGTACAAAAGCCTTGTTGTATCATAAGGGGGAGAAAATCTTTTAAAGATTTTTTATTTGGGATTTCTATTGGATCCAATTCCACGCAAATATGTTACTATGAAATATATTGAGTTGTTACATTAAAGCTTTCACAATAAACACCAAAAGATCAATTAACACTCGGTCTCCTGCCAACGTCTGAGTATTTGGGCTGCAGGCGCATGTGACTCCGCCAGTTAATTTATCGCCGAAAGATTCAAACGTCAAGAATAAGCTCACAGCGATAATAAACACGTGAATGGGCCATTAATACTTAACTTGTCTTATTGTATCGTTCGGACAATCTTGTCGTGTTAAAATTTAGTTGTGTTTATTTTAGTAATCGGATTTACGTCGTCGACATGTTTATTTTGGGAGTGATCGATTCTACTCCCCCTGAGGCCCTGACAGATGTAAATTTTGGGTTCATTGTAATACTTTAGAAGCGAGTCATTACTGTCATCGATCTGTAATCTCAAAACCAGATCCGAGCATGACACTTTGATCTGGTTTTGAGATATTTGGTAACCAACATCCAGAACACCAGATTCAAACTATAAATCTTTATTCCATATCATTACCGAATATTTTGCGTGAATGCTGGCTTCTGTTCATAAACTGTACCGAGCCTTTTGTGATATCATTCTGTTTTGCAGTGCAGTGCATACGCGCCACGCATTCCTACGCGCATGACCTTGCACGACGCACACCGGGAGAGGGGGACGCATGCGGAGGCACATTCCTCACAGTCGCCTCCCAAATAGTAAACACTGCAGTTTCACAAACATTCGCTATCTTCAGCTTCATCTAGCTGTCCATTCATACGTCCCTCTGCGCACCAACAACGGACGGAAAAAAAGCTCTTGATGAATTACAACCATTATAGGTATTATGCTATGTAACTTTGTCTCAAATAAACCCGCCACTGATTGCTCGCCAAATGAATAACTACATATTAACATTGAATGTGAATTGTTCGATTGATGACGGTTGAGGTCCCATTAAATTATCATTAGGGACTTCTGTTTAGGGTCATCAACCGTTCGTCCGCTTGCAGAAAAGTTCGACGCCTTATAAAATTAAAAAGAAAAAGGAATATACGACACAGGTGCGCGGGCGCTCGCGTTTCCCATTGTGCCTGCGCCACTTACCGTGAAGGCTTTGGTAGAGCTCAAAACGAGTTTGTGAGCATCTCTCTCGGAACGCAGTCGCGTTTTATCTGTCGAGAAGCACGCACGTTGTGCCTGCGACCACTAATATAATAACGCGCGTGTCATTGAGTGACGTCGTGGTGATTGATTGTTTGATCACGGCGTGTCTGTGGAGTTACCCGGCGTGTAGTGAAGTGTGGTTGACCTGTGAATAGTTCCACTTTATTGTTCGTAACGAGTCGTGGGAGCTTCCCTCTGGTATGCAACTGTATGCTTTTGTATAGCTGTATGAAGAAATTCTTCTATTTTGTCTTGTTAAGCACCTTTATCGTACCCATATTTTTATTCAATAGCTGCATCTAGTTGATATGGTTGAGCAAGAAATTCCACTTCCATTTAAAATAGCTAAAAATAGCTGCAATACGGTGTTTATGTCCAATGTTTTTGTCGGCAGTATAAAAAGTGCCACAATAGAGAGGCGGGTGGTCGTGTGTTGACTGCCGCTGCACTGTCTACCTGATCTTTTAATTACAGATCCCTTTGCATCCAGACAACGTTTTGTTTAGCAGCTATTGTATACCACTTCGCTTTTGTCTCTTTGACAGACTACGTTTTTATACTAATCACTAGCTGACCCGGCGAACTTCGTTCCGCCTTAAAGGCAATATCACATGACTACTTTTTAAATTAGGATAATTTTAAATAAATAAATATTATTATTCAATGATTCTTTATTTGGGAGCCAAACCTGGCGGTTCTCCGGAAATCTTTAATGTGCTACAATACTCGCAAACAACATCCATTGGCCCAGTGCGAACGCCATTGCGCTATATTATATGCGTATTGAAACGCTGCCCGATTCAAATCAGTATTTGATGAATTTCTTCTTGTGTTTCGTAAATTATCTATCGCTTGATCTCTGAGGTTTGCTCGACGATTTCGCATTGCCAACCGAGCCATTTCACGGGCTGCCTCCCTTTGCTCTGGTCAGTGAGAAGCACGAAGTCGAGCCATACTAAGGCTGCGCCTTCAAGTGCAATTTCTTGCTCTTCTTCAGTTTTTTTTTTTGTTGTGGATGGGAAATCATCAAATGACCTCTCCCGCTCTAGGCGGAGCGGAGGGGCGTGTCAGACTTTTATTGACTAAAACCCACCCGTGTTCCTTCACTTGCCTGTGCAACGGCCAGTGCCATGGTTTCTTTTTTAATCAACCCGTAAACCTGTGGACCAGTCCTCGCGGACACCGTCAAGATGTGCTGACATCTCTTTGAGGCACGTGTGAAACACAATGGGCCGTCAACCCGGGCCTGGTTCTTACAAGGAGGCGAGCTGCCTGTCCCTCGCCGCCCTCAAGCCCGCGCCTACGGCGATTAGGAGTCCGATGTTGCCTCCCGACCAGGGCGCTTCCTGCGGTGGTTTGAGCCGTGAGTGTAGTGGGATTTCCGCTCCCTCACCCGCTCCGCCTTTTCCTTTGCCAGCATCACTGCTTCACAGAAGGAGGTGAAAGCTTGCCATGCACTCTTGCTCCGGACTATGGCCCGGACCAGGGTCGGACGCGAGAGATCGCCGCCGATCGCCGCCACGAGAACACGGCTGTGCTCTATCCAAGCTGGGCAGACCTCCACCTCATGCTCCACCGTGTCCTCAGGGCGATGCACACAGTGGTCACCCTGGCGTTTCCTCCCGCCTTATACCGAACAGAAACCTCCCGAAACAGCCGTGTCCGGTGAGGACCTACGTCAGTCGGAAGGTGAGGACGCCGTGGCGCCTCTCTAGCTACTCCTCAAAGAGAGGACTTACCGCCGCTATTGCGGCGTGCTCAGTGCTGAATTGCGACAATCACACTTTCCATGTCGCCATGAGACCCCGCCGGAGCTCTGTCCGCTGTACTGCGATTTTTCGCAGCAACAGAGTTATGCCTCCTCTCATCACTCCCACATGTGGGCGAGGGATAGTGTTTCTCCACAATTTAATGGATGTTATTATACATATAAACGTTTCTTTTTAATTACTCTATCTATTAAAAGAAACCTCATCAAAATCTGTTTCGCAGTTTTAAAGATTTAATCATACAAAGGAACATAGGGAAAGAGAAAGTAACTTTCTTTTATAATATGTATTGAAGTGGTAAATGGCACAGCAATACAATATTAGAAATTTTGAAGTTGAAGTTTGCTTTGGGGCTTTTATTAAAAAAATTAAACCGGCAGAGAGCATTTATATTCCTTGCTTTAAATAAATGCATCAACATTCAACCGGTAAGACTTTTTTTCAATATACTTAACTTATATTTTGACTGAGTTGTTGTGTTATTCCATGTCAGTTGCGTTTTGTTAAACCATGTCTTATGTCACGTCACACGGGAACGACAGGAACCGCGGGAACGGGATAAAAAGTATCCTATGTGATATGTCCTTCTCCCAGTTCTTAACTACCTCCCTACCAATTTTGAGCCATACTGGTTAAGCGGTTCTTGAGTTATAAATATTGTAACTAACTCGACTTTCATTTATATACATAGACTTCATTCAAATCGGACCAGCCTAGGAGGAATTCAGTGACGTACACACGTAGGTACAGCAGATTTAGGATGGAAAGAAGAAACCCATGGAAAGCATTGTCATCTACATTTGTAACAAAGATATCATACCTCTCTCTACCCCTAGAGCTCTTGTTTCTGTCTCTTTAAGTAAAATAAAAAATCTTAAATAATTATTTATTTCTATTTATTTTTTTCTCTTTTAGTTCATAAGTACAAATTTAGTTAAATAAAAAAAAATATCTTTTTTATTTTTTCGCCTTTTAGTTCTTATGTACAATTATATTTTTAAGTAACTAAAAAATTAAAAAAAAAAACTATAAACTTGTCTAAAAACAAAAAAAAAACTTGTGATTGGCCGGGTTTGAACCGAGGAACACCAGCCATCGCGAGTAGACCATACCACTATCGACTACGCCACAGCCGCTATGTCAAGCCACGCGAAATTAGCGCCCATATTATGCGTGAAATATTGCGAAAGAGAAAACTCGAAAACATGCGCTTCCCCAGACATAAGACTGAGCTAGATCGATTTCTCGTCCCCGAAAAGCCCCACATATTAAATTTCAGCGAAATCGTTAGGGCCGTTTCCGAGATCACATGCTTGTTCAAGCGATCAGCGCCATCTGCCGGGCTGATTTGTAAATCTAAACCATCCAGGTCGCCACTCAAATGGATACAGAAAAATTCATTAAAATCGGTCAAGCCGTTTAGGAGGAGTTCAATGACATACACACGTACAGCAGAATTATATATATAAAGATAAAAACATTTAAAAATATACAAAATAGTAGCCCACCGGTATCGGGAACAGTGTCCAAGCTACCGGCGGTCAGGGCTCCAGAGAGAGGAACTTCCTGACGATGCGAGCCGTGTCCAGCAGTACCGCTTTCTGAATCAAGCCCTTGATCCAGCTGCCTAACGAGAGTCTCCTGAGGTGTTGGTCGAGGCTCTTGGCTATTAACCCTAGAAAGATAACGTTATTTTTTTGTACTGAAAAGATAAACATGCGCCTCAGAGGCGCACCGTTTAAATAGCTGATTTTTTGATGAATATCAATTATTTATGTTTCATTTACTATTGTAAATTACTGAATTATTAATAAGTAAATAAAATACATACGTATTATATTCATTTTTTATTTAATATATTAAAATTTGTAGGATTTTATAAACCCTTAACAAAAATGAACAAAAATTAGAAGTCTTCTGTGCTTAGATAGAAATTTTTAAAAATAGGCAACATTTATAGTGTTTTTTCTTATAAACTAATTAATTATAATATAATGAGTCTCAAATTTTTAAAAATATTGAAAAAATCAATGGTTAAAGACAATTGTTGCAAACAACTTTTTTATGTTCTCCGCTTAATGTCTTTTACATTTTATGCACGTTATTTTGAACAATTCTATTCTTTTTTTTAGTACATAAGCGACAGTACCGTCAAATTTCAGTTAGTGCTTCCTCATCAGCTTCTTCAGACATCTTTCTGTTACTTTGTGGGGGGATATTCAATACTTTCTCTCAAGCGTCTTGATAAAGTAGGAATTTCCAACCTAGTTTTCAAACACGGTGCAAAAATATTTCGACACATGCAACTAGGCACTATTTGAATGAACTTTATTGATTGCAGACGTTTTTCTGGTATTTTGTCCTTTAGCAGTAGACCAAACATGCTTATTCTTGTCCCTGATCACATCATTAGGCGGAATTACTATGCGTTAGTCATGTGTGTGACATTCTGCGATGAAGTATCCTTCGAATTTTCATAGATCATCACTCCTTCTTGGCCATCAACATTAGTCATTGACATGGTCCTCAATCTCACTGTCACTGCCCTCATCAGCGCCTTCATCTTCTTCAGTCAATAAAGAAACAATTTCTCTTTCATCCAACACTCTCCTGCAGGACACGGTATTAAAACACTCCTAAAAACAATTGATGACAATAAGTATTCACTAATAAAAAAAAACAACCTTTATTACTTACCTTAAATTAGCAAAAATAACAAAAACAAATTCACTATGAAAGTGGCAAAAGTTACACAAAAGATAAACATGCGCCTCCCGAGCGCAACACATCGCTCTAACAGCAAAACTATGGTACTTACCGAACTGTAGCAGCCGTCTCTTGGAAGTGTTGACCAACGACTGAATTGGCTAGGAAACACAAGCTTGTACACGCGTCGGTAACAAAATTGCGGCGAAATATGTATTTTGCGGGCGCCTCTGAGGCGCACGTTATCTTTCTAGGGTTAATAGGTCCACCAAAAACTGTAGGTACAACATGAACCAACAATTCGATATCGTCATATTTATTTGGCAGTCCGCGGCTCTTGGGCTCCTATACCTACTTGTTGTTTTTACGACGCGTAACACTTCGTCCGGTTTACCTGCTCATCTGTTGTCATGCTCGTCATTGTTTTACTACCATTGTACCCGACTGTGTTGAATGTCCAGTTATTGTTTGCGGAAGTTCATGCTAAATACCTTGGAATTTAAAGGGCTCGATTGTTTCAGATTCTGTCTTCTTGTATGTCAATTACCAAATATACTTTAATTTTGTTAAGAGCTTATCTGTGAATGACTTAGATAGATATTGGTATTATTGTAAATTGTCGAAGAAAAACTTTGGAGAAGAAATACTTCATTTGAAATTTGTTCGTGCTTCTGCCGGAATAACTAAAGTCTGTTTATAAAAGTATTCACATCCTGTTCTACTTCAGTGACAGATTTATACGCATTCACACCTCCCAGTGGACTTAAGACATTTTATATGTATAGTCTCGTGGATATTATAAATTCTGACGGAATAAATTACAATCTGTCAAATGATGCTAAAGACATTTTCAACGGGGGGAATATTTTAGCTGTAAAACCAGATACCTGGAGGTTATAATGCATTGTCATCGATTTAGAGTCTTATCATTTTAATAATGAAAACGATATGCAGCGAAAATCATTCGAATGTATTTGGTTCGCCATCTTTAATCTGATGATCGCTTTATTAAGTCAAAGGTAGGTACATGGAAATACATGAACAAAGTTATAATAATACCGCCGGTAAGACAATTTCGGTTAATTAACCGTTTAATATGGCGTAACTTGATAACGCGCCGAAAAACCGCCGAATTCTGGGAACCTTCGCTCCGGTAGAGATCGTAAAACATCGGTTTGGTTAATTTTGCATACCTATATATTTTTCCTTGCATGCAATGTTTTTTTATGAAGAACGTCACCTAAAAAGTATTATTAACATTTGTTTTGTACGGACACCAGCACATGTAGCTACTATAAGTAATTTAATAGATTTTCAACTTTAACGCCAAAATATTAAGATTAAAGATTTATTGGGAAAATTTAACAGCTTCGATTAGCTAAACTTTATGGTGTCTGTATATACAGACGCCACCTATTATATATTTCAAGTTAATACATACAATTTTGTAGTCATTGCCTAAATCAAACTCGTTGTTGTAACGTTGTGATTATTTCTTATTTTATTTATTATTTTTTGCCTTTACTAAGCATAGGGAAACGCACCTTTTTGTGGTCTATGGTTATTGATACTAATTGTCTATTACTATTTGTTTTGCTTGATCTGTGACATTTTATTGTCGTTTTGACGTTTCAGTGTGACAGTTTTTTGTCAAATTCCCAAGTTTGTGAGGAGTATTGTTTTGTAATGTTTGCATTGCATGGTTTTTTTTTGTATATCAACAACGTAATGGTCGCTGCTTTCATTGTGAAAATGAATTGTCGTATTTTTTTCATTAAGGGATTTTTGTAGACCAAGTTATATTTTCATTGGATTTCTGCAGATTGGAATCTTGTAAGCGGGGAAATCTCCCACCGTTCAAAGGGGTAATTTGGTTTCGGGTGTTTGGCACCGAGAGAGATTCTGGACAGCCAAAGAAAAAGGAGGCGAAAATACCTGTGGAGTCACGTAGCGATCGGAAAAAAGGCTTTTCGATGTCGATAGATCTGACCGGCAGGGCGTCGGGCAGACGGCCTGGACGGGCTTAAAGAAAATAAAGGCTTCTGACACGGTGTGCTGATTTTGGGACAATCGCGGCCGTGTGGACCAGCCAGCAAGCAGCACGAGGCCCAAGCAATCCTGTGCATGTGGCTGGGTCTCCCAGGCGGAGAATTTTTCTATTGGAGCGCCGCCTGGGCGTGTCTTTTTTTATTTTTGTCATATTCTTCTACCTTCAACCCCGTTGGTTTGGAGAGGCAGGACACATGGTTTCAAGGACAAAGAAGGCCAGGAACTTCCAAGGATGTGTCGCAAGTACCCTCTTATCTCAATTTAAATAACATTCTTGTACCCGTAGAAAACTCATTTACTATTATATTACCGGTGGTGACCTTTTGTGACCTTTTCTGATATATAATTTTCCCCATTTTGGATTTGTATAATTCTGTAGTCATAGTGGATGAAATCCACAGCCTGAGTAAGCTGAGCTAGAGTTAGTGGGCAATCTGCTAGGCTACTGTTGCGCGTGAAACCTGGACGCTCCAACAGACCACTCTTGGAGCCGCTAGGATTGACCCAACCTTATTGAGGTTAACAATAAAGCTATATTGTTTATTTACATTTAATAAGAGTTAAAGATAGTTTCCTGTTGTTACATATAAAAGCTTGTAATTAAAACATAGTAGTCCAACAAACTATCATTTTTTTATTTTCACACCCGATTAGCCGAACCTCTACTTTTCTCTTTTTTTTGTCAGGGAGTAAAACCCGGGCAACCTCTAATTTTACACACTGACAAATGGCGCCCAACGTGGGGCCCGAACCCACGACCCTGGTGTTTATTGTAACGTTGTGATTATTTCTTATTTTATTTATTATTTTTTGCCTTTACTAAGCATAGGGAAACGCACCTTTTTGTGGTCTATGGTTATTGATACTAATTGTCTATTACTATTTGTTTTGCTTGATCTGTGACATTTTATTGTCGTTTTGACGTTTCAGTGTGACAGTTTTTTGTCAAATTCCCAAGTTTGTGAGGAGTATTGTTTTGTAATGTTTGCATTGCATGGTTTTTTTTGTATATCAACAACGTAATGGTCGCTGCTTTCATTGTGAAAATGAATTGTCGTATTTTTTCATTAAGGGATTTTTGTAGACCAAGTTATATTTTCATTGGATTTCTGCAGATTGGAATCTTGTAAGCGGGGAAATCTCCCACCGTTCAAAGGGGTAATTTGGTTTCGGGTGTTTGGCACCCAGAGAGAGATTCTTGACAGCCAAAGAAAAAGGAGGCGAAAATACCTGTGGAGTCACGTAGCGATTGGAAAAAAGGCTTTTCGATGTCGATAGATCTGACCGGCAGGGCGTCGGGCAGACGGCCTGGACGGGCTTAAAGAAAATAAAGGCTTCTGACACGGTGTGCTGATTTTGGGACAATCGCGGCCGTGTGGACCAGCCAGCAAGCAGCACGAGGCCCAAGCAATCCTGTGCATGTGGCTGGGTCTCCCAGGCGGAGAATTTTTCTATTGGAGCGCCGCCTGGGCGTGTCTTTTTTTTATTTTTGTCATATTCTTCTACCTTCAACCCCGTTGGTTTGGAGAGGCAGGACACATGGTTTCAAGGACAAAGAAGGCCAGGAACTTCCAAGGATGTGTCGCAAGTACCCTCTTATCTCAATTTAAATAACATTCTTGTACCCGTAGAAAACTCATTTACTATTATATTACCGGTGGTGACCTTTTGTGACCTTTTCTGATATATAATTTTCCCCATTTTTGGATTTGTATAATTCTGTAGTCATAGTGGATGAAATCCACAGCCTGAGTAAGCTGAGCTAGAGTTAGTGGGCAATCTGCTAGGCTACTGTTGCGCGTGAAACCTGGACGCTCCAACAGACCACTCTTGGAGCCGCTAGGATTGACCCAACCTTATTGAGGTTAACAATAAAGCTATATTGTTTATTTACATTTAATAAGAGTTAAAGATAGTTTCCTGTTGTTACATGTAAAAGCTTGTAATTAAAACATAGTAGTCCAACAAACTATCATTTTTTTTATTTTCACACCCGATTAGCCGAACCTCTACTTTTCTCTTTTTTTTGTCAGGGAGTAAAACCCGGGCAACCTCTAATTTTACACACTGACATTGTGTAACTAATCCATTTTCAAATATGATATCGTTCCAACGCGAATATCTCACCTCTATGAAATTACTGCAATCTAAATTTCTAAAACAGAAAACAATAAATTTTTACCGAAGAATGTAAACTTCGCTGATTGGCCGTTTTCGGCATCCATACTAATATTATAAATGCGAAAGTAACTCTGTCTGTCTGTCTGTCTGTCGGTCTGTCTGTCTGTCTGTCTGTCTGTCTGTCTGTCTGTCTGTCTGTCTGTTACGCTTTCCCGCTTAAACCTCTCAACCGATTTTGATGAAATTTGGCACAGACAATCTTTAGACCCTGAGAAAGAACATAGGCTACCTTTTATCCCGGAAAAGTTTGATATTCCCGAGGGAAATCTAAAAAGCGCGATATAACCGAATTCCACGCGGGCGAAGCCGCGGGCGGAAAGCTAGTAAATTATAAATTCTACACTAGTGAGACGTCGAACGTTGGGACCTACAAATTGAAAAATAACCGCAGATCATGGCGCACCAGATAACGCAACCTGTGGATTACTTACTGTTGTTTTATTACCTTTTATTACGCTATCCTTGATTATTCTAAGATCACAAACATCTTCAGTAGGTATATCCTTCACCCATAAGTTTATTTCTATCCTCTTGTTTATCGTTTCCAAGTTAATTCTCGATAGGTTGCCAATGATCTCACATAAATAATAAGTAATAATGAAACATAACGACATGGTCGTCCACTGACTCTAATATTCAGGTATACCATAGCCAAACGGCAAAAACATTTTATTTTAATTACCTATTTAAAAAGATTTCTCCTGAAATAACATATGAGAATTATATGACGGTATAATATGACGGTACTTGCTTCGGCAGTACATATACTAAAATTGGAACATATGAGAATTAAAAAAAAATATCGTCTTTACCTGCCGATAGATAATACAAAAAATAAATGTTTTATCCTCGTTATCTATCGGTAGTTTAGCACAAAACAAACATTTTATCCTCTCTACCTGTCGATAGGTCAACACAAAACATGTGTTTTAACCTCTTTACCTGTTGATAGGTCAACCAAAAACAAATGTTTTATCCTCTTTACCAGCCGATACACAATACAAAAAATAAATATTTTATCCTCGTTACCTTTCAGTAGTTTAGCACAAAACGTACAAAAAGCCTCGATTTTTCTGTTAGACGGTTATCTGGATCGTAGAGTGCTGTTGAATTTTTTATACATTTCAAATTCTGTTCCAATTTTAGAGCCAGAGAGAATCAAAACCTATTGAAAACTGAGCCACGGTTGCTTAGATGGAAATTGAATGTGGTTAGTAACCGAAATGAAGTAGGTCTATTAGACTTGTGGGGGATTATGGTTCTTAGCGAAACAATATTGGTAACAGAATTGTGTAAAGATTTTTTCTCTACAAGTGTAATGTTTTTTTACAAAATTAAAAAATAACTAGGTATATTTATACAGTTGAATTACGCTAGATTTGCTCAGTAAATTGTAAATTCGCAAATAATAGGGGTCCAAGTATGAAATTGCCGATTTGTGCTGAAAATTTAAATTGTTTATTTTTTAATATTTAACTAAATTATATAATCAAAGTAGTTATCTATACCTTGCTACCATCTAATAGGAAGGTCATTTATGCCTTTTCATTAGCTTCACTTGTATGTTTGCTTGTTTGCTTGTTTGCTAGTTTGCTTGCTTGCTTGCTTGCTTGTCCGTCTCTCTTTTGTGATCGGCTCATTACTGTAAAATGTCCCACCGTTTTCAATACGTTCGTTCGTTCGTTTTTTTTTTTAAAAAAAAAAGAATATCGAATTAAAAAGTTGAAAATATATATTTATAAATAAATTTGAAAATTTGTACGGCTGGATTTTGGTTGGGTACACTTCAAAAACTAGTAAATGAATTTGGGTTAAATTTCGCGAATATATAGATCGTGGATAACCAAGATTAACCATAAATAAATATAGTTTAAAAACCTAAAAAAAACATGCTTTTAAAAAATATCAAACTACAAAGTTAAAAATAATTTTAAAAAAGCGTGAGACGCTTTGTGCCATTATTTTTTGTATATTAAGCGCCTCACGCTTTTTTTTTAATTATCTTTAGCTTTTTAGTTTGATATTTTTTAAAAGCATGTTTTTTTTTAGTTTTTTAAACTATATTATTTATTTAAGGTTAACCTTGGTTATACACGATCTATATATTCGCGAAATTTAACCCAAATTCGTTTACTAGTTTTTGAAGTGTACCCAACCAAAATCCAGGCGTAAACATTTTCAAATTTAGGTATAGTTTTAGTACAAAAATGGTTTATGTGGCTCAAGGTATGAAGGATTTATACTTGTAATTGAGAAAAGAAAAGCTTTTGATATTATTCATTTTAATTGGACAAATTATAATTGCGTCAGCATTATTGGCTAAAGCAACAGGAAATTTAATAAAAAGCAATAGTAATACACAATATGCTATATAATAGAATATATTCATTAATTAATCCACTTCCTCTCAGTTAGTGAAGCTTATTGGTGTTAACAATGATAATGAGATCATTGATTTCCTCTCTCAAACCTTCGGTTTTCTCATTGAATTTAATAACGCTACACAACATCTCTTGCTTTGAGCAAATAAGAAGCCAGTAACAGTGGGTATATTAAGCTCACATAACTCAATTAAGCCTCTAGAATGTTACTGAATATTGAGACTGATGTGTTGTAGACTGACGCAGCTACCACTAGCGCGGACTAGGGAACTAGTGGGGTTAGCTAGCTAATAAGAGCTAAAGTGACGAGTATCATGTGTGTCGCTAGATAACATATCTTGACGCAAAAGTCATAGTCCTATCGGAAAATGTACCTAATGATTATAAGTCGTGGTGGCCTAGTGACTAAAACACCAGCCTCTCAAGTATGAGTGTGCGGGCTTGATTCCAGGTCAGGCAAGTACCAATGTAACTTTTCTAAGTTATATGTACTTTCTAAGTACACACATCAAAAGTGTCTAGGGATCAACATATATTTTTGCAATAACTTTTCTCCTGATTGATATTAATTAAAATTTTCTTTAAGGATTCATCAAATAAAGTGTTTTCGTTTGTCACAGTAACGATAAACCAAGTCACATTTGCATTAATAAAGAAATTTGCCATTTTCCTAATAAAGGGATATTTGACATTTGAACCACTAACACAAAAGTTCGAAAAAAAGACTGAAATAACAGTTTTCTCTAAAATTTTATTGGGTAACTTAAACAATTAATAATCCGTGTTTCTACCGCGAACACTAACAACACAAGAACATCGGTTTGGCATACTCAAAATGAGTTCATCCAAATCACGCTGTGGAATGGCCGCCCATGTTCGTTGCAACAACAAAAAAAGGTCTTCTTGCGACTGGATACCCTCCATATTCGGCAGAGCTCTTCTCTGTAGCATATCCCATGCATGCTCAATCGGGTTCAAGTCTGGCGACTGAGCAGGCCAGGGCAGGACATTGATGTTAGCTGCGGCGAGAGTCTGTCTTACAACTCTTGCGGTGTGCGGTCGTGCATTATCATGCATTAACTGAAATAAGGGACCGATTTGCACTTGTAGAGGAACGATGACGTCTGATACAATCGTTTCAGCATAAATTTGAGCGTTGAGGTTGCCTCTGATCCAAATCAACTCAGTTCTTCCGCCGATCCAAATACCCGCCCATACCATGATGGTTCCACCACTATAAGGATGGACTTCCTGGCAGGATTTTAATCTCTGTTGGCGTCCAGGGGTTCTCCAGTGTCGTATACGTCTTGTATCCGGTCTCATACCAAAACGAGACTCATCAGAAAAGCACACGAAACGCCATTGTTCTTCTGCCCAATTTCTGTGTTCAAGAGCCCATTGATATCGAATCCTACGATTGTGCATTGCTATAGGTGGTACCCGTAGCGGTCTTCGGGAATGAAGGTTCACTTCATGCAAGCGGTTTCTGACTGTTTGGTCGCTAATTAAGTTCCCTGAAGAGTGATGAAGCCTCACGGCTAACATCATGGCGGTTATTGTTGGAGCTCTTCGAGTTAAGATTTGAATGTATCGGTCTTGTCTCCGTGTGGTGCAGCGATACCGTCCTCCATGGCGCTCAGCCACGGTACCAGTGCTTCGGTAACGTGTCCAAAGTCGACTGATAACACTCTGACTTGTATTCAGAGCTAAAGCCACAGTACGTTGCCGGGAACCAGCTTCTATTATTCCCACGGCTCTGAGCATTTCTTCCCTGCTTAAATGACGTCGCCGCTCCATAATAACGTTGGTTTTAATCAGTAGTAGGGAAACAGTAGCACTAATAATGTCTTCAATGCGTTGTATGTTTTTATAGGGAAAATATTGACAGCTGATTTTCATCTTTTACTCGAATTTGATTCACAGTTCCTGATTCAAATTATGAAATGCACCAAAAAGGATCCATATAAATTTATAAAATCATAAATTTATTACAAAGCCACATCTCAATCTCAAGAAATCCGCATAAAAATGCTTGATCCCTAGACACTTTTGATGTGTGTATATCTTGAAAATCAATAACTGATTACAAGGTGAAGGAAATATCTTCAGGAAACCTGGAGTTTAAGTCTGGAATCGCGCATTGAGCAAGCGTGGTGATTACGCTCGGTCCTTCTCTGTATAAGGAGGAGACCAATGCCCAGCAGTGGGACGATAAAAAAAAGGTTGATGATGATGAATGATCAAAAAATAACTCAATAGGTAATCCTTAAGCCTTCATGCTTTTGCAATAAAGTTGAAACTCTATTACTTAAAGAAATTTTAGACTAATTGCAATAGCTTGATATGCTGGCGTCTGTACACACAAAAATTACAACTTATTTCATTTCGACTCCTTCGTTGTCTTATGTATAATCGGGGAATAGCTGAGATAGTTGGTCGTATGTTGGTGAACATCATACACCACGTGGTGTTGTGTAAATAAACAGGTACCGATGTGGTGAGCACGGCGCGCGGTGCACGGTGTGCGCCGGATGTGCGGTGCGTGTGCGGTGAGTACAACGATGTGCGGGTTAGTCTTTTTTATCTTGAAGTGATAAAAATAAAGTTATGTTCAATGATACATGGTAGTAATAGGCTGTATAACACATTCATATAGTTAAAAAAAATTAGAAAAGGAATTTTGTTTTTTTATTTTTATTTTCGTATAAAATTATGTTGTGTATTATAACTATGGGTCTTACTTGCTAAAAATAATGTGTTTTATATAAAATATAATGTCGATATGATAAGAAACATAGAAGCTAAAACTATTTAAAGTTAGACCCGTTAACGAGTGTGACATATGCGCTTGTAAATTAATTAGCAATGTCAACTACATATTATGTCCAATGTCCAAATGAATAGAATAGGAATATATAGTATATAATATGTTCACGACGCCTAACCTGTAGCATTTGATACAGCTATAAGAACTATCTTAATCTTCTACTTATATTTTGGATAGTAAATAACGACAGCTATAAAAACATAATGACCGGATTTGAACCGGAACTCGTACCGAAGCCCACATTTCACAAGAGTCTTTAAAACTGTACAAGATCGTAAAACAGTCAATAAGCCATGTACTGGTGACGTCATTCATTCATTTTATTAACTTTAATGGCACTTGACGACTTTAAGGATTGGCGTCGATGTACGTGGAATATATCGCCGGAGGACTACTGAATAAGAGGAGTTAACCAAATGAATGATCTTCGTGTCGTTGTCGTTTGGAGATTGATGTTCAATAATTTGCCCGTTATACGCTTTTAAATGTGAAATGAGGCACTAACCGGAAATTATTCCTTTTCACACTATGCTACTACACCTGAAGACAGCCTCCGGTTAGCGTAGTTTTTTTTTTGAGCATTTTAGGATAGGGATCAAAGATATTGGATTATAGGTTTGGATAGCTCTAGGGATATGGTTATTTAGGCTACTACTTACGCTCTCAATAATAGGCCCACGAGAACAAGATCCCTAGTAAAACCTGACTGGTAACTTTACTTCCTCTGAGCACTTTTGATCATAGGAATCTCCACTCAAACCGTAGGCCGGTTAAACGAAAAATGAGGTGAGTGATCTGTTCTTTGCCATTGTCACTCCAGTGGGTCTAAACCTTCTCCCAGGAGATAAGGTCGCTACTGCCAAACAACTCGTCACAAGCTGCCCTACTCATACGGTTATTTGAGCGGTATCTACAACGCCATATGCGAACAACGCGTCCGTCATACGACAGCAGATCTTGCATCGCACAAGCAAAGTTTATTGTGGAGCTAGTATCTTTCTGATATCAACCGTCGGAAAACTGCCCGCTAGATACAGCAGCCGTCTGGTCGGAGGAAAGCGAGGATCCTTATCTATGGAGGATGAGTAATATATACGTTCTGTTCCTCATACCTCTATATTATTATTTTTAGATGATATCTCGACTATGCGAGTAATTTAAGAGTGCACGGTTAGCGCAGTGGTTATGCTATTGACTACTGCGCTGCGTGTCGCAGATTCGATTCCTGCACGGAACAAATATTTGTATGACCTACAAGTACTTGTTCCGAGTATGTGAGTTTATATGTTTGTAAAGCACCCACGATACAGAAGAAATTCCTAGTGAGGGGCAACGTTATTTTTATAAAATAGTAATAATATAATTATTGTAAGTATATAAAAGGCAAGACACTTTCAAAAAATATTTAAATATATTTATACATCAAGCAGAATTCTCACACTTCGCGAAATATTTAATTCACTTGCAAATTATTTCAAGAATTATAATTGAATGTTTATCTTTGTAGTTAACGCCAAAAAGAGCAGGTGTTGCATAAAAAACGTCATCCAGAAGGCACACACACTCACATGCATTCAGTTTTATTTGATCTATAAAGCTAAAATTTGTTCCCTCAATTCCAGAAAGAAATAAAATTTGATAACTACCAGACTAACCAAGGAAAGGAGTGATATAAGCATTCAAATTGATGAGAGAAATGCACTTAATAAGGGATGCAGTCATAATTAAAGAAGCTTTTAATTAATTGATTCCCGTCACCAAAGTCACCGCCTTCCAGACTCGTGACATAAAGATAAAAGTGATAAAGCCAACAATTTCTAAGCGGAAGATATCAATAAAGTCGGTCACAGTACATTCGCCGCAGATTAAAGTGTTTCCGTCCATCGTCGTCGGGTAAAAATAACGTTTACTGCCACGTAAACACACGACGATACTGGGTAAATACTAGGAGCGAGTTACTGCACGTCCGGAATTCAAGTTGGCAATGTAACAACGCATCCGAAGAAAACAACAAATTTTCGGCTACGAAAATTGCCATATAAAGCGGATATGGAGAAATGAATAAGTAGATGGAACAGATTGTAATGCTTCTGTTATTCCACAAGTCATAAAGGATGCGATAGAATGTTTTAGTCTCAGATTATAGAACAAAAGGCAGATGGAGCGCTTGCAACGAACTAAGTGAGGCATGTTTTTCGTTATGTGTGCGTGACATCTGGCGACCGCACTGTACGGATACGCGTGTCTTTGTGTGTGTAAGGTTGCCAGATTATGAATAATCTCCCACTTTTTTACATATATGTAGCTAGAGCAATGTTTTATGAAAATTTAAGTATACTGCCACTAGTTCCGATTTTTAGCCATGGATGGTTTTTACTTAATAAATAAAAAGTTTTAACTTATCAAATTAATTTTTAACTACGTAGTAAATCTGTAGGTACTGTTATACAATTGTATCAAGCTGGTGCAAGTCTGTACATGAGGGATATTTAAGACATTAGAATACATAGTATTATATGTATACATATATATACATATTATATGTTTGTTTATTTGTCTGTATGTTTGTACGCGCATCAAATAACAACTATTGCACGAAATTGGACTCAGTTTTTGATAAAATGTAGGTAGAGGTCTTATTAAGAAGTATATATTATTTTTCATTCCTTTACGTATCCTCGAAGCCTAGTTAATACATATGGATTCAGGGACAAAGGCAGTTTTGAGATGTATAATACGAAAACAACAGATACACAAAAAATCAAAATATTTAATAATAAAAATTTGAAAACAGTTATTTGCAAAGCTTTACATTAATCGTAAAAAAAGCCTCAATGGCCTTTATTTTGCACTAATTTCTTATAATATTGCCTTTTAGCGTCTGTGCATCGAGCAAGAGTATCTAATTTTGCAATGTAGTGTAGTCGTATCATTAGATACTTTTCTATTAACATTTTTATCAAATTTAATTTATGTTCTGCGCCATAAGATTCATGATCATCTTCTAAGTTGATAAAAATGGTTCTTTTACCAATAAAACTTTTTAAAATCTTAATAGTGATATATTTGCTTTCATTTTCTGTTTTTATTAAAATATTTTCTTTACAAATTTTTCTTATAACAACTTCAGCTGCTGCACAAACTTCATATGTGTCAACAGAGGGGAAAATCAAACCTCCCTTATCTCTCAAACTGATCAACTTATGAAAGTCTTTTCTTTCTGCAGACACCAAGCTCGCTAAGCAAGGTTCGCATTTTATTGTTTTACAGGCCAGTCGAACTACACATCCAGCAATATATCCCACGATGACTTTCTTCATTTCGTTGAAAATAGGCACATCCAAATAATTTGCTATATCGTTAACATCCGCGGGTAAATCCTTTAAAAATCCAAAAGAACGGCAAACATTTTCATTTTCAATGTCTTCAGTATCTTCATGGCGATATGAAGGAGTGGTTGAGTTAATAATTTGAGTAGCAGAACTACAGTTAAGTATCGAAATATTTTCCAGTGGAACGCAGTTCCCGGTATCTAGACTTTTAATTTCTAAATGCGTTAGTAATTTTCGATATATAGCCTTGAACTGTTTTACATTAGGGTTATCATTATGACCCCCATGCATCCTGATGGAACCAAAAAATATTTCAAGGTGATCCTGGCTAAGTTTGTATGTAGGTAAATAGACTAAACACCCTTCAATTTCTATAAGACGTTCATAAAGTGACTTCAAACTTGATATATTAATTAAGGCTCCCAGAAAACCTGGTTTACACCTTGTTTCCAGAACTTTTTTATAAAATCGAGTTAGAATGTAAATAGGCTTTCCATCTTTTATTACTTTTCGTTTGGTAACACTTTTTATTTGCAAATTTTTAAGATACTCTTGAAGTCGGTTTAGGAGCTCATAAATTTCTGTTTTGTTGCCTTTGTGTATGGGTTTTCTATAATCAAAATGTGCCATAGCTCGTGAATTAAAAATATCGAACATATCATTTATTAATTGTACAAACTCTTCTGTTGGCTGAGATTGTTCAAAGTCTGGGAGCCTTAAATCAGTTCTACAAAACTGCAGAGCTTTTGCAACACTTCTACTTAGCGTCTGGGTGGCCAGCTTGACTTTCATTATTTGATTTCTAAATGAAATGTGTCTTCTGGAAAGTTTGTTTGCTAAGTGCAGGCCTTCGTCTTCTTGCAATTTATTTAGTTTTGCTAAGTAGTCCCAGTTAACTATTTCCTCATTGAGATTTAGGAATTCCTTTTTTGCCTCCAGTTGGTTACGAAGCAATTTTATCACGTGACTTGGATCCAGAAAACAAGCTACTTCGTTGGTATCCGATGGGTGTTTAAAACTTGTTTTCATATTCCCAATATCATTTATAGCGCAGCCAAGCAACTCCATAGCACTAAAATTCGTAGCATGCCCATCGAACGTTAGCGATACAACTTTCACTCCAGCTTCGTGACATTTGATGAGACAAAGTTTTATTAAATTCGATTTTTGCTCCCCGGTTAAATTGTTCGTTAAAAAATACCCTAAAGGTATCTTAAAATGTGTATTCACTCCAACTAACATAAATACAAAAGCTTGAGAGGCCAATGTAGTAGACTCTGTTATTTCATCGCCCATGTCGACCACTCCAATGTATCGCTTGCCGTCCCATAGTTTCTGCTGGCGCACTGCCATTTCATCAAACATAAGTGCACAAATGAGTTTATGGGATGTATTTTCAGCCATTCTTTGTAAAGATGTAAAAGATTCCTGAGTAAAACCAGGTTCACTTTTAACATGAGTGTACCATTTTGATAAGGTTTTAGGATGAGGCAGGCAACTATTGAAGGCTTTTCTCACATAATCATAGCCTTTTGGAGAGTAAAAATTTAGCGATAAGCAAAATTTTCTAATTGCCGGGGAGTATTTAAGTTTCTTTTTACCGCTCCTTTGTACGTATAAGTTATGAAAAAGCTCAGTTGCTACAATATTCTCGCTCAATAGGTTATGAGTATCAAAATTTATAAAATTTTTATTTTTTAAATCTATTAAAATATTTTTTAGCGAAGTATTTCTCTTTTTTAGTCGCCGAACTTTTTCTTGCAATATTTTTAGCTTTCGCTTGGTAACGTCTCCGAGTAACTTGTGTTTTCTTAAGTCTTTTCTCAGTTTGCTTTTTTTGGGTGTATCGAAAATAGATTCCAAATCCGAATCCCTAAATTCAGGCTCTACAGAATTGTAGTTAATATGGTTTTCTGGTAGTTGAATAGTAGTAGTATTCAGTATGTTTGAAGTACTAGGTTGATCCTCAATAGCAACAGAATCTTTTAAGGCAAATAAAGGTGATGACGAATTCGCTGGTTGTTGTAACGCGTGTAAATTAAGTGTTGGTTTAGATTTCTTTTTTATCAGCCGTCGACCTTTTTTAGTAAAATACACATCTTCTTCATTAAAATGCAATGAGCATACAACGCAAAATTTTGATGGAAGCCAGTCATTATCTTTCCTACTTTGGCGTATAATAGAAATCCATTCATCGCGTAATACTTCATCTGTTGGAAATCTGCAAATAATACAATTCTTGTTACTGTAATGTAATGGATTTCATTAACCGTTATACTTTTTAGTAATATCCACGCCAACCTTACTCGTACGCCCATTAAATTTAAAGCATACTTTCGTAAGAAACTCATTCCGTAACAACAATTAAAATATATATATATATGAAATTAAAGACGTACTAATCGACTATATACTTTTATAGTATGTATAAATACATTAATTAACATGACAATTAATTAGTACACAATTGATATTATGTACATTTTCCCTAGTTCAGGGTAAAACGGCATCGACGTAAACTGGCAACACTTGCATATTTTTTACACAAATACGATTTTTAACGAAATTAAATAGTAAAACAATCAAATAATCGATAGTTACCTGTGAAAAGATATTCCATCTTCCTGTTTTTGTTTTTGAGAACAACTTTTACAATGTTTAAAAATGCAAGACGGCATTTTAAGAATAAAATTGGGTGACAAGTTAACTGAACGACGCTTCGTAACGCACTCAGCCGAGTTTGTATTCGCTTTTCAATTTGTATTTGCTTTAGTGGCCGCACGCAAGTGTTCGGAACGTTCCATCTGCCTTTTGTTCTATAATCTGAGGTTTTAGTTTGAAGTAACGAAGCGCTAACAACCATCTTGAACTTAATACTCCAGCCACTTGCAGTAGCTACATTTACTAGTTGTTTTTATAACAAGATTTCAATGAGTTCTTCAAGCGATCGATCGTACAATACTAGCGAGTTTTATAGCCCACTTCACAGCTCTTAATAACGTTGAAATGTTTGGGATAAGGTCTTGAAGATGCTTTATTTTTAATTTAGCAGCTCGAACTACAGTCTGTAAAAGTTCAAACGTCTGTGAAGAATCGCTCGTAATACTTTCATCATGTTTTGCAAATATGCGATAGAATGATGCATTTTGTTTTATTTTGACACCTGTAAACGTAGGCCTTCTAAAATGCGCCGTTTCTGTGTGACAATATACCTATCCTTTATAATATCGGAATGTGCAGCATCTTCGCGTCCCTGGAGCCCACGTGGCGGCCGCGGGGCGCTCGGCTCGGTCACGCGCGGGCGCCCATGCCCTCCATAACATATTACATTACATTTCTAGTAGCCCGGCCGGGGACTCGGGGTTCTTCGAACTACGCCGGTACCGATATGTCCTCGATTCAAAATCTCTTGTAGGTTTTGTTTCTTTTCAATTCATGCAGATTTTTATGACCCCGTGGTGTATGGAGCTGTGGCTTAGTTGTTTTATTTTTTATTAATATAAGTTAATTCTTGCATTTTTTACTTCAAACGAGTCAACGATATCGAGATCTATGAAGACTCGTATTACATTATAGGAATCATCACTATCATCCACCATTTTAATCATCATAATTTTTGTGATCGTTGTTTTTAAAGATCTAAAAATGTGTGACATCATCATATTAATATTCAAAACTGTATAATGACATTACTGACGAGCCCATATTTGAGAATCACCAACAATAATCGATACAATAGCTAATAATTCAGTGTAAAGTTCCACTACACTCCACACCTGATCAACTCTAAAAGCACAATGTTAAATATGTTCCTAATCGTTCAATTAGTCACAACCCCTCGTGAGTCGTGAGGCGCGTAACGTCTCCAGCTTGTGGCGTATACCTCAGTTTGCGTGCGGAGAGATTTACTGCCCGTTACTTCCCGTCTTCAAACAACGCTCGGTCAGATTCGAACAACTTTACCACAACTTTGAATGTTTCCTCTAACTTTCCCTGAATTTTAGCTTCTTACAATTTTAGGATTATTGGAATTAAATGGGCACGTTTATAAGTATTTCAGTCAGTTGCGTGGAGTTATAAACTTTTGAAGAAGTAGTTTTCATGCTTGTGGTAGGTATACGATGGGTTCAGTAAATGTAATAATAAGAAAATTATATTTTACACAATTTGCCAGTGGCGGTGTTTCCGTCGGACTACAATTTGAGTGTCTTCAAGGCTAGAGTAGTAAATAGGCTCTAAATAAACTAACGCGCTTTACCATCAGCGATTGCATCACTGCTTACCATGAGGCGGGATTGCGATCAAGCACTAGTTTATAATTTTTTTTAAATATGGTGACCTAATATCTCACGTCATATGCCTTCGGTTTCTCTGGTTTTCAATAATTAATGATTGGCCAATAAGTAAATATTGTGCAGTTCGTAACAGTTGGTGGTTCGTTCACACTAGCCTGCATCATTCATGTAAATTGTAAAACATGCACTCGCTCGCAAACCTAACACATGGCTTGCATCGGAAATACATTTTGTTGGGAAGATATTTATAATGCAAGCAGAACATCAATAAAGAAACTAGATGAGCTCCTTCATGTTTGTAATAACTCTTATTGTGAATCAGTGCCTACTCTAGTATGAGTATTTGTGAACAAGCTCTAGTGATAAAGCACGCCTTGCTTTTTTAGGTTTATTTTAAAAATCAGGATTATGTTATTAAATAGCAATCATAACAGTGGGTTTTCGTTGATATTAATAAGATTTAAAGTGCTATTACGACTGATGTAAAATGTTGTAAAATAGTGCTAAATGTAAATAAAATAAATGGCTTCAAAAAGTGATACATTATGTACCTGTAGGTTGGGTTTTTTGTAAGTCTAATTTCTAAATATGTTTTGACGTCCGTAATACAAACAGTAATAATTATTATTATCTAATCCATCCTGAACAAACACGCTTATCATTACAAATGCCCCCATATAACTTAGTGTGGAGTGTGACCTATCACCCTCCACGTGCATTCCGTAGTATATTTATTGATTTACAGAGGGCAATCCATCAAGCTAATGCAATCTCTCAAATTTGGTTAACAGACTTTCAACTGTATCGCTATTGTGTTAAAGTTCAGGGTTCATTGGGAAAATTTGATTTTGGTGTTTGTACATATATAGACATAGAAGCTTCATGTTATGTTAATTGCTCCACTGGCCAAATTAAAATAATGTACAGGTAGGTATACAAGTACTACTAACAGAAATTATAATTATCATTATTTGAAAGTTATTGGTTGAACATGCAGACTGTATCAGCAAGATAGTCGGCCTGCTCATCTATACAAATATAAAAAAAAAAAAACAGATATATTGCAGATAACTATGTTTGGTATGTTACATACCTAATTACGCCTAAATAGCAAGACGGATTGAGATGAAATTCAATTTTATTATTATATGTTAATTGCTGATTGAATCTTTTGTGGTGTGCCGTGTGTGTGCACGTATTCTGGACAGGAAACAGACGTGTCTTACGGGAGCACTTCCCAGATAACGCCGGGCACGGGCTACAAGCGAGGGTTCAGGGCTGTGACGCGCCGAATAAATTGATATATTGTCTTTGAACCAATCTGTATCTATTTGTGAGATGATCGGCTTCACTTGCCATAAACAAAAATAGAATAGATATGTTATAGTTAACTTTGGAAAGGCTGGTCTCAATGCAAGGGAATTATAACGGTTCGTATATTTAAATAACAAATTGTCATTCGTATGCAATGACTACGACATGTATACGAAGCGTGTTCTAACTATCTTCTATTGTCCATATCTAAGATATTTTGTCTACTATTTAATTCTAAACAAACACATGAGGTTGGTCTATTAGATGGAGTAGCGTGACATTGCATAACATGACGTCAACACTGTCGTGTCTAGAACTCGTCTATTCAATGTCGGCACTGGTTCCAGGTTTATTTTTTGTTGTAGATTGACCACATTGTTATTTAGCGTATCATGTCTGCAAACCATCAATTCTTTGCCAATGGATGGTTCTGTATTTATGTAGATTGGTGAGCCTATATCAATTCACTGAAAACTTTAATACATAAATAGGTAAAGTTATTAGTTTATGTATGTATCTATGTCTAAAGGTAAATCCTTTCGGAATAAGATTAGACATTTAAACGAACCTATTTTATAGCCCGTTCAACCGATTTAGACTTCTGTTGTATTGGTGGCAAGGTAGCTGCAGTAAATATGTAGTTGGTTTTGTAAGTATAACCACTTTTTGAAGCTATCATTGTGCCTACAGCATAGGTTAGCAGTGAAATTTGGTTGAACGGACTGAATAAAAGGTTTATTCAAATATATATTCCGAATCGAGTATAGATGCTCACACGCTATAAGCTGTATGCACGTGTTTTATTTAGGCTTAATCAGCAATAAACTTTTACAACGTATAAATAATTCCCAGCATGTTAGTACAATACACAAGTGTGTCACTGGCTCACAGCTACTGCGCGCGAGCTGCAGTCCGCGATGTGTCTTTGTTTCGTTAGAAAACAAAACAATGCGAGGCTAAAACTCCACTGGAATGTTTATTTAAGAATTTGCAAAGTGAATTTTCCATTTTTCATGTTTTGGTTAGAAATCCTAAAGAATCTGTTTCACCGTACTAAGAATACTCCAGACGACTTGTGTAACGGCTAACTCGATCACTTCGAATTCCACACGAAACAAATATTTGTATGACCCACTGTTACTTGTTCCGGATTTGGGTGTTAGCGCATTAGAGATTTATGTCTGTAGACGAACCCACGGAGCAGAAACATGTAAGGTGAAGATAAAAATGCATCAATTCGTGATAATCCTCTGCTGCACCCTTTTTTTAGGAGTTTTTGGCTGATAAACTAATCACCTGTATTTTATTTTTAATTTTAAGGCTGGCATTGTTTAATTTTGCGACGTCCCTATTGAACTATCTGTTAAGGGAACGGGTCAGGGTTGCTATAGAAATGTCATAAAGCCAGAAGATCCCCTCCTAATATTGTAAGATGTAGGCCGCGCATAAACTGTCCGAGCGCGCGCACTCTCAGTTATCAAGTAAACGCAACATTCATCAACTTGAGAGCCGGCCTCACTTTTATTGTGATTATTTCTTGGTTCTTCCTTTGTGCGACTAAGGGTTGGACTTGGATCACGTTTATTCTTTGATTGAGTACAAGAGCTTTTACCAGGATCAAGGGGGTAGTTTAAGTCTGTGTTAGTAACGGTACTACTGTTTTGTTATTCATATATCTACTTATATATATAGAAGTAGTTTTTATTTTTATAGTTATTCGTCAATTTACTGTTCCCAGTGTGATTACATTAATTTAAGTGTCTTCAGGGCTAAAGTGAACAGGCTCATAATAAACTACGCTCACGGTCAAGCACTACATTATATCATTAATCAAAAAAGCTTGTAATTCCTGATTGCAGCTTGTTTTCTTATTAAAAATCAGAGTTTATTTACCTCGCCACTTTTTCCACATCCATGTCGTGTCGAGTCGCCTCATGTACGAATAGTGCCGATTCGCACTGAGTTGGGTTTCCTCTAGCTTTTGTAAACAAATACCGACACACGCAAGGGTGTAAAGTTTCAGTGCGCAGTGTCAGTGTCAGCGACTAAAATACCAAAATAAAAACAAAATTAATTGCATTTGTGTGCTACAAGTGTCTGTAATGAAAAGAAAGTGAGAATGTTTTGATTTGAACCTGATGTCAATCAAAATCAAAATTGTTTATTTCAAATTGACCAAGAGTTGGTGGTGCTTTTGAATAGTCAATGTCGATCAGTCCAAGAAAAGTGAAGCTAAATTGCACGTTCCAAAGCGTAGATCTCTATGGAGAAGAACGTGCAAGAAACACCATGGACACTCTTTTAAAATCATAATATACATTACATGTCTTCGTTACATATTTCATTTCATTTCGTTACATTATATTGCCTTGTAGTGACGAAGTTTATTAGCTTGGAAAAACACCTGAGGCTTTGTCAGTTTCGTGAATCACAGAGAAGCTTTTATGTAGGAAGTCATAGTAGACTCATGATATCAAAGAAGTGGGTCCAAGTGCAAGAATGTAAATAAAATATCTAGAAAACATATCTTTAGACTGAAGGCTGAATGATCAGTACCTTCCCCTGACCGCTGCTAGAGGCACCCCACACGTGACTGGCTATCAATTCGCACGCATTCGGCGGCGCTCGATTGAATTACTGTAGTGTTTTGCGGCTCGAATAAAATGTAAATGAAACGATCGCAATCCTGTTACCGACGGATCGATGCGGCGACGACTTGCCGGTCGCGGGGCGCGTCATGCGTGCCTAGTGCCTACACATACACATAACTATGAGATGCTTAATGTTCGTGTGTGGTTGCTTTGAATTTTGTGGACAGTTGAGAGTTTTGTTTTCTTTTTTGACGACGTAAAATAAATTTAAGCAATATCTGAAGTGTTGAGTAACACATCATCATCCACACTAATATTATAGGTAAATGCGAAAGTAACTCTGTCTGTCTGTCTGTCTGTCTGTGACCCTTTCCCGCTTAAACCTCTCAACCGATTTTGATGAAATTTGGCACAGACAATCTTTAGACCCCGAGAAAGGACACAGGCTACCTTTTATTGAAAAAAAAAAAAAGTTGATATTCCCGAGGGAAATCTAAAAAGCGCGATATAACCAAATTCCACGCGGGCAAAGCCGCCGGCGTAAAACTAGTACTACAATATTTTAAAATACGTATCTACATTTTGCGTATTAAAATAAAGAAAGTTTTCAACGCATTACTTTTTTTTTCTCACTTTAGGTTACTCTCTCAACGAAGCTACTGTGTCTTCCGATGATTTTATTTGTCACTATCGCCTTTATTTTACTTGTAATTATATTACTAAGTTTTCTTTTGACTGCGGATGAACGACTATAATATCGCCTACCCGCATTCCTTTGTTTGTCAAGACTCCACAATTTCGGTAGTTTCGGTATTTCGGTCGATCGACATAATTTTTTTTAGTTATTGTGGCATATTGCAACCATCATAATTTTATTTTAATTATATTGGTTATTTTCTATTAGTTATTCATGGATTTTTATTCTATGTCTGTAGGTATCCGTGGAATTATAGAGATACATATCACAATACCACTAATGAAATTTATTTTAAAAAAGAACTATCTATCAATGTTAAAAAAAAAAAGTATTTTAAGGCGCGTGCTGACGCCAACACACTGGCACCATAGAATGTTTATGGCGAGCAAACTAGTTTGTTTCGCATTCACTGAACATTTATATTTAGACGAAGACATTAATATTCTAATGACTTGATAAACATCAACTTGCTTTTATAACATCCGATAATTTTATATTATTTTTAAGTACACTGAAATCGTAAGGTCTTTTTGAAATAAAAGAAATAGTTGGTACCTAATAGGTATAAATAATGACGTGAAAAAAATTTAAAATAGATATTTCAACTTTTTAAGTTAAAATTTAACATTTTCCTATTAAAGTATTCACGCAGCAGTTTCCAATTTCAAAATTTCATCAAATCAAATCAAATCAAATCATTTATTTCAAATAAACCAGTTACAGGCACTTTTGAATTGTCAGAAGGTCGGTCAGTCAATAAGTTGAAGCTAGTCGCCCATTTCAAAGAGTAGGTACCTATGGAGAAGAACGGGCAAGAAACTCCATGGACACTCTTTTAAATTTTTAAGCTATTGTTACAAATATTTGATTACATCATTCATGTTGAAATCAACCGCGTGAGAACGATGCAGAAATATATTGTACGCTGAGAGCGTCCATTATGAAAAACATACAAAAATCAATTCAGAAATTAAAATACGCCGTGGCAGCTAAGAGATGACCAGTCCCCTCCGACGGCGTCCGTTCACGAACATGACGTATGGATCAGCATCATTCAGCTCAACCATATCGAAGGGAACCCAATGACCCAAAACACACGCCACCATCAGCGAGACATTTGAGTGAGCATGACATACTCTCAACAGCCAGAGCACAATTAAGTCAATAAAAAAGACTAACCCAACAAATAAATGCCTTACAGCACATTCGTACATTGTGCTCACACGTTTGCCATGCAATTATACAATACTAAGAAATTGAATCTACATCTGTGGTGAAGGCGGCTGTGGCGTTTATTATGTATATTTTTTGTATGTTTATAAAATTTGCACAATCTATATGAAATTGGGTATTGTTATTAGTGTAAACTGATAATAACTAAGTATTTATTTTATTTATTATATACATTATATACATATATACTCTGGCTTTCGAGTGCGGCACGCTTACATAAACATAGTACATTTCAATATCATTGATCGAATAATTTTGATGAATGCTCGAAGTGTCTGTCTATCTCTATGTCAGTAATATTTTATAGCTGTTTGGTTATGAGTTTTACTAATTTAATGGCTTTTTATATATTCCCAATTTATTAGCCCAATAAGGTCTGCCGTTATAAAGTTGAACTGTGTATCATCATATTATTATCTGAGCCACTCACAGATATTTGTGTTTTTATATTATTTATTTCCTATAATTTTTCTTCCATAAATCAGTCGATGTCTTCTACTGCTCTCATAGGCCTCTTCCTACACAATAATACAATGAAAGTTGATAGACATAACATATACGATCACAGCCGTGCCAAACCAATACAAAGTAAGGCGACTTACAGTGTTTTAGCTTAACAACGCTCAATCAATTTCTTTAAGCTTGTTGAGTATACCTTATTACCAATTTTGTCATTCTGAGGTGTATTTGACAAGATAAGCCAACCTAAAAAACCCTGTATGACGTTTAAATTAAGGTTTTAACATACCAAAAAACTGCAATAAAGGTTACAGTGTTTACGCATAACAAGATACGCACTTTTTTGAATTCGGAGATAAAATACAGTGTTTTAATCGTGTCGAAAATACTTCCGCCATAGAGCACCAACCATCGTGCTTTGCTCAATGAAACACCACTATCGCTATCTCGTTTTTTCTTTACTCATTGTAGAACTCTCACCCTTTCGACGAACTTTGGAGAGAGCTCAGGATAAGTTAGTTGTGTGTTGGTCACAATTTTGAAATTTGGATCGGCAATAGCATCGTGATATTTGTCAAGGAGTTTTGATAAGTTATCTACAAGTTGCACGAAAACAAAAGGCCAGTCTCGAAGACATAACACCCATAATGGATGCTAAATGATACCCAAGCTTGCAAAGGCTTTTTCCTGAAAAAGTTTGGGTTGGTTAAACAATTATCTTCTTTTTTTCAGCCTATAGATGTCCACTGCTGGACAAAGGCCTCCCCCAAGGCTTTCCATGCCGACCGGTCTTGTGCTGCCTGCATCCATCGGCTTCCCGCGACCTTTACCAGGTTATCGGTCCGCCTTGTTGGGGGCCTCCCTACGCTGCGCCTTCCAGTACGTGGCCGCTACTCCAGAACCTTACTGCCCCATCGGCCATCGGTTCTACGAGCAATGTGCCCTGCCCACTGCCAGTTAAGTTTAGCCACTCGCAGAGCTATGATGACTTACGAAACTGAAACGTGGTCGCTCACAATGGCCCCATACGAAGGCTCAGAGTCACACAAAGGGTAATGGAAAGAGCTATGCTCGGAGTTTCTCTGCGTGATCGAATCAGAAATGAGGAGATCCGCAGAAGAACCAAAGTCAACAATTATCTCGAAGGTATTAAAAATCCGACATGTGGTCGCTAATAACGGGCCTTGTAAGAAAACTCAAGATCACTCTAAGAGCGATGGAGGGGGTTATGTTTGGGGATTCACTGCGTGATCAAATCAGAAAAGAGGAAATCCGCAAAAGAAAGGGGGTAACCGGTGTAGCCCGAATAATTGAAACACTTAAGTGGCAGTGGACCAGGCACATTGCCTGTAGGATCGATGCCCGATGGGGCCGACGGGTTCTCGAGTGACGACCACGCACCGGAAGATGTCTCGTGGGTTATGATATATCGTATGAAAAACTACCACTTCCATGCAACTGCGAAGAATGCAAACCTTTAGGTCAGCACTTAGAGAATAAACGTAGTGCTCGAAGAGATTTTAATTAGGTAGAAGAACGAAGCGAAATGTCTGATGGAAAAGAAGCAGTCTTTACAGTCGACATGCAAAAAGCGATATGCGTTTTTCAGACTATTATTTTTCTAGAAAACTAGTGCTTTTTAACGAGCTTAAAAATGCCATATATGTATTCTGTGGAATGAAGGCGGAATCGGTCGAAAAGCCTATAATATAGCTATAAGCTCTGTTCATGTCATATGAAAATAATGCAAGGATTTACACCAATTAAACTTCTTTTTGGACAACTGTAATGCCAAAAATAAAATACTACTTTTTGTATTAGTAATGGTTGTAAACAGCACCAAAATAGATATCCAAACATTAAAACTAGAATATTTTGAACCAGGACATACATATATGGCTGCAGACGGAGTACACGCCGCTTTATCCAAAAAACTAAAAGCAGCGGATAAGGTTTATGATCTTGAAGATTTTATGTGCAAAATCATACAGTCCAGAAAAAATATGGAAGTGTAGATGTACTCTATCATAAAGACATGGTTCTTTTTGCAAATGACTGCAAAATAATATTTACAAAAGACTGGAACATTCAAAATTTAAAAGTTATTAAGTTTCGAAGAGGAAAATTCTCTCTATTTGCTAAAAATGATTACAATCGAGAGTTTAGAGAAATTCATTTCTTGAAGAAAAAGGTTGAAACTGATTTAAGAAAGAAAAAGAAGGACGGATTAGATCTTATAAATATGATAGAAAGAGAATCTAAACCAAGAGGTGTGAATGAAGTTAAAAAAAAATGAATTGCTTACGAAATCCAGGCCTGCATCATAGCGATTTTTATGGACACCTTGAGGAATCTGGTACTGTGTTACTTACTAGTGCATAAAGTTTTATCCTGTATCCATTGGATACATTTTTTGGCATAATCAAATACTTATATTCAAACGAGACAAAACAATGTAAGTTGCTTTACAGTGTGTTGCCTGGTTCTGGTAGTACGACAACTTGACAACTCTGTCTTAGGAACACAAGTTTGTTGTAATATATGGTTTTCTTTCAATTTTCATCTAAAAAAAACTACTTGGCTACTTAGTAGATAATCTAACCTACCTATAATATATTTAATATAATACAATTTTCATCAATTATCACTAGAAAACGCAATTAATTGTCAAAAACATGAATCATCAAAAATCTCACATAAGCTTTTTAGAAAATACAGTGTATTGGATTGGGACGGCAGTGCAGCACTTGACATACAGATTGGTGATAAAGATTTAATTTGTAAAGATTAATTGATAAATGTTCGTCTCTGACACAATTTCGATTCTTTAGGTAACAGTTTTATATTCAACGATAAAAACATACCAAATTAACTTTATTTAACGTTAAAAAAGTACTAAATTACCATAAAACTAAAGAGATTGTAACAAATCGTTCTATCACATTACTTAACACATACACGCTACATTTAGCGGTCCCCGTTACGTCGCATAACTAATTAGTTGATATCTTCTTTATGCTAATGAGGCCCTGGTACACCTTCACCAGCTGACGTTAAGTATACTTAATAAGACGATTATAGCATTAAATAGTATTGTTTTGTACTATAAACCTTGATTGACAGTCGTTACGTTGGTAAGCGGTTTTTTTTATTATAAAAACGGAATGTTTATTTTGTTATATAGAAAGTTCTACTAAGCTGTTGTGATCGTAGTAAAAACTAATTTCGGTTTATAATCACTAGTTATACGAATGAGTAAAAAAAAATTATCAATGCAATGTACGCCGAAGTTTTCGTTATTAAACTTATATTCGCATAAGTTTAATCTATGTAATACGGCTGTCCTTTCTTTAATAAATAAATATAATATTATCAGGACGCTAACTAATCTTTTGCAAACTAAAAAAAAGGACCGTCCCAGTGATCTTAAATATTTTATTTTTTATTCTTTAAATGAGTCCGATTTGCATAAAACAGTTTAGTGATTAAGCCCTTTGACTTGTACAATGGTAATAATTGGTAAAAAGAAACAACAGTGAGTGAAAAAACAATTCCCTGTGTCTTTGCCGTCTAATAGAAAAACTGGAAACTCTTAGAAGAAACTGGATCAGGGATAAACTTAATGGTCCTTTGTACTGGGGCAAAGCCGTAACATTTGACAACAGATATTATGATAAACCCTTCAGCAGTTGGCTACATCTTCTAACTTTCTTTACAAAGAAACCTCGTCCCGCACGCTTCCCACGTCTTACAGTTTGACTACAGTTTCAAAGTGTTTGGAAACTATTTACCATATCAAGCTTGTTGGTCGTTATCTATTAGCTACTGACCGTGAGTGTCACTTTATGGGCTAGTGGCAGATCGGACGGTCTTAGCTACGTACTCATTCCTGGATAGTTTGGATTAGACTAGATTAAGCGAAGAGAGTCAACTGTGTCTGCGTACAAATCTGTGCACCATAATCCCCACAATCTCCCGCGCTTCTAGGCTTGTCTCTGCTGACATCTTTATATGTTTATAGTTTACAAGATACGCACTCGTTTTTTCAGACTTCGACTTACACGTAATGATGATTATTTGATCGGAATCTGTAAAAACAATTCCTTTAAAACTAAGCAGTTGTTGTTTTTTAATTATAATTATTAACTTATACTTGATCGGAATACCGCCTGCTGGTAAGCAGTGATGTAATCGTTGATGGTAAAGCGCGCTAGTTTATTAAGAGCCTATACATTAAAAAAAAAATGAGTGAATAGGAAGGAAGGCGGCAGTTGAGCGAGGTGATGCAATGCTAAACCCAACAACATGACCAACGATGCTGCGCCAGTGGGAGATTGATCTGAAGACTCTCCACGACCAAACTCCCGACACAACAACATTTGGCGCATCTACCCGGCACACATCGCAACACGATTGCTTAGACCCGTACTCTATACGGCTTCACCAGACATCATGCCGGAACATGACGAATCGCTTGGCGGCAAGACTTTGCCTGGTGGGTGGGTGGTAACTTCTGTCGGCAGCCGATGTTGTGGCCTACCACCGAGAAAAATGAAACTTGAGGAATGAAGAATTGATCAGTGATGATCGAATTTACAATATAAATTATGTAATATAAAATTGATGTGCATACAGCAGAAACTTGCTCTGAATACTATAAAGTTATACCTGTATTTATTTTCGGCTCAAAATGCAGTTATTCAGCAGTTATTCAGCACTTATTTTTAAAAAGCATTACATGTTAATAAAATAGTGTTTTTACAAACGTAATCATTTGGATGTATTGCAAACCATTCCAGACTTGACTAACTCCTAGAATTTTAATTATCTCTTTAGTCCGACAACAGTATGAGCATGTACTCATATACTCTGTGAGCACATTACCTGTTACATTATGTACCGACGCCCGGCAGTACGTAGGCATCCCGTGCGTTAAATATGCGGAGCCGCATTATGATGGATGCGCGCGCGCGGGCCGCATGCCTAATTAAGTAATTACGATGGAGAGATAGCGCGGAGGATAGCGACCGGATTGGGATCGCAGAGGGCAGCACAGTGTCACTAGTGTAGAGAGCTTTTGTAATATCGGGTACAGACTGGTGATATGTAACATGCAACAAATGTGCCGTCCAGCTGAATGCAATGCTACGAGCAATTTCATATAACAACTAGGCGAATTTGTTTTTTTTTTTTTTAAATTATTTATAAACCAGCGCTTGACCGCAATCCCGCCTGATGGTAAGCAGCTATGCGATCGTTGATGGTAAGGCGTGCTAGTTTATTAAGAGCCTATTAAGAGCGTGTACGAGCGTGCGATGTACGTGTTATAGGTACTTATGTTATGTTTCAACAAACTTTTTTAGGTAGAAAGTGTATGAGAGAATGGGGTTTGAAGTGTCCTGCATTCGCAATTTATTTGCCAAAAATGTAAACAAATATTAATGAAAAAATACCTTTAACTCCTACATAAGAAGGTCCAGTTTTCGGTAAAACTTTAAACATTTTTATTACTTTTTCAGTAGTTCTAAACACTCTAAAATCAACTTAATTTTCTACATTACTATTTATTAGTTTCACTACACACCTTCAGTTTTCACACCTTTAGTTGTTTGATTCCACTTAGACTCTTTTAGTTCGCTTTTCATTTCGCGTTTTTGTTATTAATTATAAATTGTGTTTTTTTTAATACGTCACAATTTTCAATTAACTGCAGAAAGGTATATTAATTTATATTTATGGACTCAGTCAGTCTCGTGTTTTATGGTTCTCTGTTCTATTAAATTGCGAAATAATAGTAAAATCAGTATTTTACAGTAATTAGCAATAAAACGTTCCAGACGAAGATTTATTGTAAATAATGTTCTTTAGGGTGCATTCTTTTCTTTCTTCTTTAGGTTAAAAAGTAACTCATACCTTCTAAAAACAAATACTTAGCTAGCATAGCATAATATGGACATGTTTGTGTATTTAGGGGCAATTTCAGGAAAAGCTCAAATTAATTCTGTTTCGTACAACTTTCGTACAAACACGAACAACAAGCATTCAATGTTCAGCAAGTATACCAGTAGTATAAGATCTTCCTGAAAAAATATAATTGTATCTCGACGATTACTCGTAAAAGAGAAGGACTAATACATACCTATCACTAAGTCATACCACTGTTCCACTGACACGCTCCCGGAACATACGGCGGTTCCCACATCCGCTCACAACTCACTGCGGTTTTGCGGACAATTAAAACAGGTCGCCTCATCTGAATCGCACTGGCCCGCACTCCGGTCCGCACCGAGCCGCACCGCATCGTTGCGGCCGCATCTGTTTACAATGTCTTATTGTTATTGCATGAAAAGGTCACAAGGAAAATGTATGATGACGTGTACACATTCTAGATACTCACGCCTGTTATGCTCCTATGTCTAGCTGAACATATTAGAAGATAATTTATAAGGCGTAAGAGCACATTGTGTTTATTGTGTTCAATTACATAGTATAAACCTGCAATTATAGACGCGGCATTGTCAAAAAATTTTGAGTTTATTTCAACGATTGATTCCAAATTGAAAATATTGGTTGAGCTTGTACAGACGACAGCACGTCAAGCTACTACAATCTTTTTGTTCAGTTTATGCAAGAATAGAAATGTAAAATTACAGGAAAAGGAAGCTAATTGTTAGCTAACGCAATCGCCTACTCTCTATAATAGCTATTTGAGTCAGATTCCTGCGAACTAGAAAATTATCCTGTCACTGAGCTCCAGCGGTCGAGACTGTTTATTTATATAATTACATCCTTTGGAAATTTGTGCCAATTTACATTATGTGTTTTACCTTTAAAACAAGCAAAAATCGACCCTGAGTCGTTGGAATAGAACGTTGTGCAATTGTAGATTCTTGGTGAAACACAGGTCTACCCTTAGGCCAGTCGGTGCGGTCGCAATTATAAAGCAGTTGTTCGGTCAAGCAACTGCTCGTTAGGCGACTGCTACCGGCGACACGGACGGCGCACTGGCCGACGAGGAACCATCGTGACTCCTTCCTACTAACGGTCGCACAAGTACACGGACAATATGATGCCTAAAATTAATATTAAAACGCCATCTTTGAAGCTTCCGAGTGATATATTAGTCGATTATCGGCTACCTATAATCGATCATTCCCTAATCGATTAATGTAATTTTTGTGATATACCTACGCAGGTTTATCATCATCAACTTGTGACAATATTTTGTAACATGACGTAAATGTAACTTGTTGTCGTGCGTTTACCAAAGATTAATGTTTGTCGTGTTGATAACTAATTGGTTGTAAATCGAATGCAGTCTGCTAAGTTGATTAATTCAACACTTACAAACATTAACATGAACGATGTGAAGACAATGATAATTTAGTACCTACCTACTTGGAGATTTATTGATTCGTGTGGGAATAGACTTCGTTGTGTCTCATCATGTGGGAGTCGGAAATGGCAAATAGGTATAAAATTTAGAATTGATTACTATAGCATTTCTATTTTTCATTATTTAAAAGGCTACTTTATAATAAAAAAGACACCTTTAAATAAAAAGTCAATAATCACAAATGTAGTTTCGCTCGACTGCGTGGTTTCTATCTGCTCATTTACGCACACTACTATTATTAACTTTTCAAATACAATAGATATTGAGCTATCAATAAGATGTAATTTTTTCCGACAGTATACTGTCGCCTATGTTATAACATAGGCAGGGTTTCCACATAATAGTAATATGAGAATCTCCGCAAATCAAAGTGCAGCCTCGGGCGCTACGAGCTCGTCTCAGCGAGTCAACACCGCCTGTTCTAATTAGCTAAGATAAGCTAGTTAATTAGCAGTCCATAGCCGCAGTCTTCGACATCGCGCGAACACAGAAACGTGTTGATCCTGATGCGCACAGATTGAGTCGGAGCGGCGCGCGGCCGACGCGATCACCGCCATCTGGTAGCAGATCACAGAAGGTCCACATTAAACACAAGTACAGAATACGTGCATGCCGAGTCACTTTGTAATTAGAAAAATACAAGTGTCGTATCCTCATTATGAATTTTAAAAAAAGGTCTTGAATATTCTAGCATAATGGTGAGCGAAACCTGATGCGGGCTTATTCAGCAGTACATTGTTAATATCTGTAACATGTCTTGCTACTCCTGGACTACAAAAATGTACCTAATTTAGTCATATTAACTATTTATTTCTGTGAAGTCATTTGTAATCTTTAGAAATAAATGAATTCAAACCGTAGGTTGATGGTAAACGGAGCAGATATCTATAATTTTTAAACACACATATATCTTTTAAATCATTCGAGAGACTTGAATGAGATGTGAGAAACGAAATGAGTGTGCCTTCTGAATCCATCGTCTCTTTCGTGTGGCCCTCGTCGAGGCACGTCCAGAGTTTATGTCAGTCTGTAGGAATTACCTCCATAACCACCGCTTTAAACACAAGTCGACTGTACTTCTGGTAGGTACCGACTCACTGTAACTATGTAGTATTCTGTAATCTGTGCTGTAACTGTCGGTGTGAGGACACTTTTAATTTTTCACGTCTATTAAAAATCGTCCCGTCCAAGTGTTTTATAAGCTAGCTAGGAAGTCATTGGGATGTTATAAGTTGCTACATTTAGCTTTGGTTATAACATGCCTATCTAATGTTATAATATTGAAAGCACTGTATACTGTCATTCCGGAATCGCATTTAACCAGTTTAACCACCAAATGGTCTATTTATTACAAACGTGCACATTACCATTCAACATCAAATAAAGTGATATCATCGTTTACCCCTCAACACATGTCAGTGATGTGTCGTTAACCGCCAGTTTAGTGGCTATCGCTCGGTATCGCTTTGTATCGCAGTATCGCTATCTGCGCAAACAAGCCTAACGTGGGCACGTGATTACTTAGCTTTCATTTATGTAGGTGAGCATTATATTATCCTAATATGGGAGCATTAGGGAATATTGATTTTAGTATCGAATGTGCGTTCTGTTTGCAAGTAAAAGTATTATACTGCAGCAATTGCCTCTCATGTCTAGTGTTGATGAAATAATCAACTGATGACATCAACGCAATACATTTTGTATGATAATTGATAAGATAGTGAGAGAGAGTTTCTTTCACATCAGTCTTGAAACCAATTTTATAACTCATCAACCAGCCTCATAGTTACTATAAGTACATTATAATATTGATATGATCTGTTTAAATAAATAATTCTATATTAATTTATTAGCTAAACTTGAATTTTGGCCATAATTTAGATTCTTTATCATCCGGCGAGACATCCAGTAAATTAAACTTGCGTACATTTATTGTAGATGATCGTTAGCTATTACAATTAAAGAAAACTATAAGCTACTTCTTTCTAATAAATTTCTTTATTGAAATTATCCATAAGCTGAAAAAAAATTTCAGTAAAACTTTGCTGCTACCTTTGAAGAGATTTTTATACTACTACTACTACTTATCTATATATTTAGCGACATCTCCGTGATCGATGGTTAATTGAGTATGCAAATATGTTTAGGTACTGATGGTTAATTGTGAATACATACAGCCTTCAGCCACACACATGACACAGCACGCGATGCAAACATACTTAATGTTGCAGCATCTTCGCGATGGTATGTTTGCATCGCTGCGATGCCCGAAACCCCCTAGGTATCGTCATCGAATCCTTTCGTCCGGTCGCCAACTACCTGTGGGCGGCCACGAAGCCCCGTGCTTCGGATAAAACCTATCCTAGCCATTATATTGGTGTAATTTGTCATCGACTCGTACCGTTATGTTAGGTCATCGTAATCTTAAACGTCGATTGTTCTCATATTTCAGCTATGAAGTGACTGATATAAGATCGACGTGTTCTACTCTGTAGGCACGGTTCACACTTGAGGAGCGATGCTATAGATAGTGGCCCCGATTCCCTTGTCACAAACTATAAGATCGACGTGTTCTACTCGGTAGGCACGGTTCACACTTGAGGAGCGATGCTATAGATAGTGGCCCCGATTCCCTTGTCACAAACTATAAGATCGACGTGTTCTACTCTGTAGGCACGGTTCACACTTGAGGAGCGATGCTATAGATAGTGGCCCCGATTCCCTTGTCACAAACTATAAGATCGACGTGTTCTACTCTGTAGGCACGGTTCACACTTGAGGAGCGATGCTATAGATAGTGGCCCCGATTCCCTTGTCACAAACTATAAGATCGACGTGTTCTACTCGGTAGGCACGGTTCACACTTGAGGAGCGATGCTATAGATAGTGGCCCCGATTCCCTTGTCACAAACTATAAGATCGACATGTTCTACTCGGTAGGCACGGTTCACACTTGAGGAGCGATGCTATAGATAGTGGCCCCGATTCCCTTGTCACAAACTATAAGATCGACATGTTCTACTCGGTAGGCACGGTTCACACTTGAGGAGCGATGCTATAGATAGTGGCCCCGATTCCCTTGTCACAAACTATAAGATCGACGTGTTCTACTCGGTAGGCACGGTTCACACTTGAGGAGCGATGCTATAGATAGTGGCCCCGATTCCCTTGTCACAAACTATAAGATCGACGTGTTCTACTCGGTAGGCACGGTTCACACTTGAGGAGCGATGCTATAGATAGTGGCCCCGATTCCCTTGTCACAAACTATAAGATCGACGTGTTCTACTCGGTAGGCACGGTTCACACTTGAGGAGCGATGCTATAGATAGTGGCCCCGATTCCCTTGTCACAAACTATAAGATCGACGTGTTCTACTCGGTAGGCACGGTTCACACTTGAGGAGCGATGCTATAGATAGTGGCCCCGATTCCCTTGTCACAAACTATAAGATCGACGTGTTCTACTCGGTAGGCACGGTTCACACTTGAGGAGCGATGCTATAGATAGTGGCCCCGATTCCCTTGTCACAAACTATAAGATCGACGTGTTCTACTCGGTAGGCACGGTTCACACTTGAGGAGCGATGCTATAGATAGTGGCCCCGATTCCCTTGTCACAAACTATAAGATCGACATGTTCTACTCGGTAGGCACGGTTCACACTTGAGGAGCGATGCTATAGATAGTGGCCCCGATTCCCTTGTCACAAACTATAAGATCGACGTGTTCTACTCGGTAGGCACGGTTCACACTTGAGGAGCGATGCTATAGATAGTGGCCCCGATTCCCTTGTCACAAACTATAAGATCGACGTGTTCTACTCGGTAGGCACGGTTCACACTTGAGGAGCGATGCTATAGATAGTGGCCCCGATTCCCTTGTCACTAACTATAAGATCGACGTGTTCTACTCGGTAGGCACGGTTCACACTTGAGGAGCGATGCTATAGATAGTGGCCCCGATTCCCTTGTCACAAACTAAATTAAATTTAAGTTCAGTGCATCTTTTTCTTTTCTATTTCATTAAGAAAGGACAGAAGGTAAATTAATATATTTAAAAAAACTAAAAAAACATGCTATTAAAGAATATCAAACTAAAATGTTAAAAATAATTTTAAAAAAATTGTGAGGCGTTTAATATACAAAAATTATGGCACAAAGCGCCTCACGCTTTTTAAAAAATTATTTTTAACTTTTTAGTTTCTTTTAAACTACATTTATTTTCAACTTTTTAGTTCGATATACTTTAAAAAAAAAACGCACGAATGAACGTATTGAAAACGGTGGGACATTTTACAGTAATGAGCCGCTCACTCAAGCAAAGAAACAAGGAAGCAAGCAAGCAAATAAACAAACAAGCAAGCAAACATACATGTGAAGAAAAAATGCAAACATGCATGTTAAAATCAGTTTAGACCCGTCAAATTAGTGCGTTCCTGACGTAAACTGGCGTATTTTTAGTCGCCATGTTTATAATCGCATCTAAACTGTCTATGGAGTATCTTAATTTGACAGGATTAAACTAAAATGTTATCTTCTATCCTTTTTTTCGAAATGGAAAGAAAAAGATGCACATAACTTAAAATTAATTTAGTTTGTGAACAACACAATCGGCGCCAGTTTCTAGATATTTATGTATGTCTATGTATTTATGTATGTCTATGTATTTATGTATGTCTATGTATTTATGTATGTCTATGTATTTATGTATGTCTATGTATTTCTACATTAGTCCAGCATTCTTTCTAATCATTTAAAACTACTCGATACTAATTGTTGTTTTCAGCACCTAGTAAAGAAGACTACATATGTATCTCCGGTAGATTGCACGAGTACCACTTCCCTTATCACGTCCCTACGGATATAAATCTCTATCCCTAAATTAGGTCTGTAGTTTAATCCACTGGGTAAAGGAACAAATTACGTGATTTTTATTTAAATTGTCTTCTTTACTTAAACCTAATTGATGTTTTGTCAATTTCCTTCATTAACAAAACAATAAAATGTCTTTTAATCTAATAAAGTGTTTTAAGAGTATTTAAAAAGTCTATACATAAAATTTTTATTTGGATTCTTACGTTAAATTTAGTTGAGAGAAACATCGCTCCAACGTAGCATTCTTACGGTTCACAGTGTGATGTGGGCTGTCACTTTAGTCCATGTCGTGGGTGCCAGACAGCTGTCATTGTCACATATCGGTCACACCCACCGAACTTTACTATATCTGGTACTACACGGACATATCAAAAATATACTCTAAAACAATGTAAATAAAATCGAAAATTAAATGTTGTGTTAGAAGAATGTATACGGACCATACAAGGCAACATAACTTTCATATTAGTTTGTTTGTTTTTGAGCAATCATATATATTTAGATTTGGACTCGAGCACTGATACTTCAATAGTCCGTGGTTTTATTACTACTAGGTATATACTTTAGCAACGGTTTCTTTGACAGTAGCGGTAGCTTGAAAAAAGTACCCAAACATACATTTTTGTGCCATGAAAAAGCAAGTAGTTATGGACAATATAAACAATTATTATTTGCAGACCTATTTGCTATACCTATTGGTCTACGCTAACACCAAAAATATACTTAAAAACCATGCTTTTAAAAAATATTAAACTAAAAAGTTAAAAATAATTTAAAAAAAAGCGTGAAGCGCTTTGTGCCATATTTTTTTTATATTAAGCGCCTCACGCTTTTTTTAAATTTATTTTTAACTTTTTAGTTTGAAATTTTTTAAAAGCATGGTTTTTTAGTCTTTTAAAGTATATTTATTTTCAACTTTTTAGTTCGACTTCTTTAAAAAAAACGAACGAACGAACGTATTGAAAACGGTGGGACATTTTACAGTAATGAGCCGCTCACTCGTAGTCCAAAGAGTTAGAGACGGACAAACAAACAAGCAAACAAGCAAGAAAGCAAATAATAATAAAAACAATACTAAAAAGCATGTAAAAAAAAGGACACTCAACCCCTAAACACTCCATTTATTCTGCGGAGAGCTATAAATTTATTTCCATCTGCACCTCGTTTCAATATTGGCTGTGTTATGTACCATCTATTTTATTATTAGTCATGATCGAACTACACTTTTCCCATTAAGTAGACCACATTGACTGGCTGATTTCGCGACATCCCCGGCTGCCGCACGGTTTCTGTCCGACTTCTCACCGACACAGTTACCATGACGTTTGGGTTTATTATTGCTTCGCCACCGTATAGTATTCCAATGGACCATTGTGCAAAGTGCTTGCAGAGATATTAATACAGGTAGGACCGTAGGTTCAGTTTGTTGCGTTTTTCTATCAATTAGAGTCCGAATACATTAAGCAGTATGTATACAGAGTGTATCTGATATCGTAACGTAAACTTCGCGAAAAGGCTAGACCGCATGCCACTAATAAAATTATGATAGTCATTTATGTCGTTAATGAACGGTTGCAGAATTCACAGTGTTTAAAAAAATGTGTCGGGTCGGCCTTTGAACGTTGCAAGCGTGCCGCCGTGCGGGTTTGTAGGTATGACGTTGATCCTTGATGTGAACTCTATTAAATCAGCTGATAAGATAGTTTTTCGAGTTTTGTTTTCATTGCGCTTTTTGTGTAATTAGCGAATTAATTAATTTTTACTTTAAAATCTTATTGGGTTATAAAAGAATGGCAATTATGTGTGGTCTAAAGTGAAAAAAACTGCATACATATTTTTTTAAATCATGAAAAAGCCGACGAAAAATTCCACCACTGGGGGGTTCAGAATCATGTACTGGATCCATGGTACTCGTTTGTGCGTCGATGTCAGATACACCCTTTATATATTTTAAGTACATACTTCGTTATTAAATATTTATGAAAAAAATAAAAATGTTTGGGCTATTATTTATAGAGTCTTTTCAATATCTGCAACATCTGTTATTGTATAAAGAGCCTAATCCTTCGTGTTATTATGAACCTGTGAATAAGTTATTTTTCTATTTTATTCGAAGGCTCACAAAACATTCCTCAGCAAAAATAAGTACAATAAAATAAAACTGCACTACTGCACTCCTCGTAAACGTAACAAACTATTATATACTGTCTGCGTCGTAAAACTTCTGTGTTTCATTCCAAGTGGTAATACTTGGTGGTACAAATAGCCCCCCTATTTAAGGCAGCGGTCGCAGTAGCGCAGACCCACTTAAAACTTGCCTCTCAGCCTTCGGAAAAATGTTATGCCTTGTTTATAGTAATAGACGCTGTGGCGTCTAGTGGAGCACCATCTCCTGTATTGTTACTAGAACTTGTAAGTTGTAGCACGTGTAAAAAGTTATAGTTCTATATTATACTAAACAACTTTTAATTTGAAAATGTGAGAGTAAAATATGTTTTTTTTTAAATTCTATATTTATTTAAGAGGCTTTTACCTTACAGAGGTGTGCCAGCCTCATCATACCCTAATCTAGAGTAAAATATGTTAGTGAACACTATTTATGAAACAGTTACAGGCAGAAGTAGGTATTACAAACAAAAAAAAAAAGCGCGACAAAGCACGTTATGTCAACACGCTTTGTCAGAAGAACGAAAAAGAAAACTAGAGTTTACTTAAAGTTCTAGTTTTGCGCACCTCCAACTTTTTAAATGCGCTGAATTAAGCAATCAATAAAATTATTTGTTTCAGGCGGAGGAACTGAATTCGCTGGTGGGAGATGCTTTCCGAATGGCGTTCGCGTCGCAGCTGCAGCCCACCGCGCCGCTCTGGGTGAGATTGAACGTCACTTTTACTACTAGTTTGCCTTCCATTCGGTATTTCTTCATTCACAATGAAAGGTTTGAGCACAATATAAATCAACTATGACAAATAATTCGTGAACCGATACAAGGTTATTGGATTCTAACAACCGCAAAAAATACAGGAAAAAAAAGGAAATAAGCTGATGTATGCACGTACGTTCTTATTATTATTATTTATTGTTTGTTCAGACTACATGTGGTCCATTGTGTTAGTAACAATTTCACTTAAACCTATGTTAGTACTTAATAACTAAAACCGATTTTGTACGGTCCGCTAATGCCCACACAAGCGGACTATCTGCCCGGGCCGCTATCGAGTGCAGAATGATGTTGGGACTGTCACGCAACCCGCGAAGTAACGAAGCAGATTTCTTGCGCCATACTGCGTCAAAGCTGTCAACGCGTGCGTCAGCGAACATCGTCGACGCACTACAGAAGCGCGGCAGTCGCAACAGCGTCCTGAACGCATTGTTGTATTAGATACGCAAAGCGTTGCAAGCTCTTTGGGTATATCTGAACCACAGGGCCCCCAAGTACAGTGATGCACAATAGGCCTTAAAAAGGGCTATTTTAACTGCCACTGCACATCGAGAGAACCTGCGGGCCAGCATGTTCGCCCGGACCGACAACGCTCTGCGTTCCCTCTCCAAATCTATATCATCGTTCAGGGTATCTGTTACCATATGGCCCAAGTGTATCATAGTAATTTAAACGTAGAATGAAACAAAAATCATCCGCTCAAATAATTCACCTAAATGAAGCGTCTGATATTGGTGCTACTCAGGAAGGAGGTCTATTCGGTTGGTAGCTGTGGTCATTATACCATGATTGCAGAACAAGAGTGAAATTTAAACTTCTAAACTTCTTTGATTCGTGATTTTAGTAAACGTATATACATATAGGTATATATATATATAAACGTATATACGTATAGGTTCCCACATCCTCTTCAGTAGTTAATAATCCTGTATTTAATATAAACTAAAGCTCCGCACACTACGGGCGCCTCGACCTCAAGTTTAATATCTGGTGCACTTACACGGTATTATTAGAACATACAGGTGAACATTAGCGTTGATTTAGTGCTCGCGTGCTACTATAGTGAACAGCACGAAGTGAGCTAGGGAATGTATGTACCTACTGTGATATTGCATTCGTTTTCATTTTCAAACATGTTCGAAGACAACTTTTTGTTTTTCTAAACTATATTTTACACATCATTCAATGCGGAAACTCTGGATTGTGTATTCTAACTGTAACTAATTACATTGAGCCAGTCTTGTGAATGCAGTCATGGAAAAAGAAACGATGTGGCGGCATGATGGTGGCAAGCATCTCTCAGCTAGATCAGTACTAAGTTATTGTTATCATCCACAGCCTGACTTTTTTTTTTTTACATTTTATAAACCAGCGCTTGACCGCAATCCTGCCTGATGGTAAGCAGTGACGCAATCGTTGATGGTAACGCGCACTAGTTTATTAAGAGCCTATTCACTCTAGCCTTGAAGACACTCAAATTGTAGTCCGACGGAAACACCGCCGCTGGCAAATTGTTCCAGTCCCTCGATGTACGCGGTATAAAGGAGGAGGCGAAACGCTTCGTCCGGATCGTAGTGATGTTAACAACGTAAGGGTGGAAACCAGCTGTAGGACGGGTCGTCCGCTGGTGCAACGGAGATGGGGGAATTAAATCATGCAATTCCCTCGCACACTCCCCGAAATGCATCCTATAGAACACCGAAAGGCTGGCTACTCTACGCTTGTGCTCTAGGCTTTGGAGACCAACTCGAGTTAGTTCAGGGTCACCAATCAGCCTCTTTGCACGTCTCTCCACTGAATCCAAAGTAGCCAGGTGACACTTGGCAGCACCAGCCCAAATGTGGCTGCAGTACTCCACACACGAACGGACCTGTGCTTTGTATAACATTAGAAGCTGCCCAGGTGTGAAGTACTGCCGGACCTTTGCGATAACGCCAAGTTTCCTGGCAGCCACCTTGGCCTTGGACCCAAAGAACCGCCCAAAGTTAAGGTTCGAGGAAATCTCAACTCCCAAAAGCTGAACATTACGAGTCCCTCTTAGACGGTTCTACCTAAATATTCCTGCTGCACATTGCTCGCGTAATGGTTTACGGCACAGTCCATCTCACCGAGAGGTAGTCTGTGTGCTAGCAGCGGGAACATAATAATTCCAAGTTCAAGCGGCGAATCGCGTTATAAATCAAAAAAATAGATGCTAGGTATGCTCCTTATAAAAAATATGCTTCTGTTATGCTGACGTTTGTGCATTTTCAAAGATTTAGTACTGTAAACAGTTAGTGCTAATATGATGCTACTGTTACACTGGGAGCAATGCTGCCATGAATGTGTGGCTTAATTTGTTTTAGCAGCAACCGGTTTTGATAACCGGTTATACTAGTTTTATATGCCATGAATTGCTATCTGTGTCATTATAACTAATTTGGTCTCCTCCCGTATGTGATAGCTGTTAGACATTATGGGGGTTCGGTTCCAGCCTCGAGTAATTTACAGTAGTTAAGATAATAACAGTGCAACTTGTGCGGTGACAAACGGGTCGGGTGCGGCGGTACTTTATATTTTTAAATATTGAAGAAAATATTGTAAAGTGAATCGCTTTATTTGTTATAAGAATGAGTGGGTCGTAATCGAAGTGACATTGCTACTCTGAAGGATTGCGTTAAGATAGTGTTACTAACCGGTTTCGAAAGAAACTGGTTTTTCAAAGACGTTATTTGGACTATTTATATGCCGTTCTTTATATGCGAACGTTTATTATTAATGTATTCACTTGCATGACAGTACTAATAAAGCACTTCGATTTTTATTAGCCTGTCTACCTACAGGGGAACTCATATTGACTTCTTATAATGAATGATATCGGGAATGTACTGCCAACGGATTATGAAATTGCATGTTGATCTTCTTTAGGGTTTTTTGTTTGCTTACATTCATGAGTGTCTATTATAAATTAACCACAAACAAAATACCCGGCACAGCACGCTCACCCAAACGTTAACAACTGGACCTATAATTTTAAATACATCAAGACATTTAGTTAAAAACAAATCCATCATCTTAAAACAATCAATCTTAATTCAACCTGTTATAAACAAAAAAAAGTATTTAAAGTAAAGCTATCAATATAGTGAGTATATTATTAGTGGCGCTAAACGGTCGCAGGTCCGGTCCACAGAGCTGCGCGCGATAATCATACGGTATGAAATAACTACGGAGGTATGAGGACTACGAGAGGCGCCTTGTTTGTTTTTGGGATTAGCTTTTAACTGAAAGTAAGGTCGACTTAATGTCCTATCATTATCTTTTTTGTGCCACTAACGTTTAGTACCTAAGCCTTTCTTATTGCAGTAACTGCAAGTTGTTGCTCTATTTTGAACCGAAATACCTTAACATAAATTTACCCCATTCGGACTCTTTCATAGTTATTGACTTAGTACTGACTACATAGTAACGATACTATAAATTCTCTTCTAAAATTGAACTCGAGGAGGATACTCGCACAAAGTTACTGTAACAACGACTAATATTTTCTCCTTTAAGTATTTAATTGTGTACAAGGAAACATCTTTACGAAGGTCGCTTTAAATTTTAATCTGCTCTAACTCGTTGCCCTAACGAGTTTAACAGTCAAACGCAGAAAGAAAATAATGTCTTTATATGTTATAATTATAATAATGGTAAGATTTCCAATTAATTATTGAGCTATCAAAACATTGAGATTAGACACTAACTTTATTAACAATAGTTAAAGAAGTCTGAGCATCTCCAAACTCCTCAAGTAGATGCTGGAGATAAAACTCGGCAACTTATCGACGCTAATGATTCCGGCTCAAGTGTTCCACAACTCGCAAGTTTTATCGAATCTCTTCGACAGGTAAATGTTGTTAATGAGACTTGAAGAATGTTTCATTATTCTCATATCCGCTCTGATGGGATTTATAAAGTTAACTGAAAGATGAGATTCAGAGAAACAAGATAAAATGGCTCCAATAAATCACGGAACCCGCACCAAGTTTGACGCTAACATCACATTTGTTTGTTCTGCATGAAGTTTTATGTCCTTGTCCATGTGTCACAGATCTCGTAGATGATAGAGCTTACAGAACATTAGAAGATAGTTCATTCAGTAGGTTGCTAAGCTTTGTGTTTGTATTCTTTGCAGACGACGTGTCTGTAGTTATGCTCAAAATTAAAGAAAACTTTAATGAGAAAACATAAACAAAAATTACCCACATTAAATGTAATAACTTGGTTGGAGAAGGATAATCTTAAATCATAGATAACACCAAATAATGTAATACATTATTTTTTAATTTTTTTAATGGATTTTTATAAAATTATAGTTTCGTAAAGCTTGCAGGCTGGCGTCTATACAATTTCATAACAAAACTGAATTAGAATCGATTAAAAAATCAATCAGACATGATGACTTATCTCGGTATATATAGTTCTATATGGGAGGTGTTCCTGGATTAATCTAAGAGGAAAACTTAATAAGTTTGTTTGTATTTTACGTCGTGTGTGTAACTTAACAAGTAGACAAGCCACATTACAGACTTTTCATGCATAATAAAAAAAAAGAAGATTTTTTCAAGACTGCTTTATGGTATTCCGGTATAGGGGAACTCAGTGCATCTCGGAAGATATTTCGCCCTAGTACGTGCGATTTGTAATGTGGACCTATATAGATCTTGTAAATCACTGGTTAAAGAACATTGAATAATTACATTAACTGGTTTATTGAAAAAATATGTCGCTCCCTAAGGTGTTTAAGAAATCGGGACATAAAATAATATAGTTCAATAATAAATATCCCTAGAACGAAAATTGAGCTATATAGGTGAAGATGCTACATGTGCGGTCATCTTTATAATGTTTCAGAAGAGGTGGTTAATTAAGAATCCCATCAATACTATAAAATAATTCCTATAGTCTAAATGCAAATGGTATAGCTGTATCAGAACCAAGTATTAAATAAAGCAACAACATTAAATAATTATGTCAAGCTAATTATTATACATATCTCCTACATTGTAAGCACAGAGCACTTTTGTAACCATATTTTTCAATCTTAGAAGCGTTAGGTCGAGATTTATCTGCAAATAAATCCTAATCCTAAAATAATATCCTAGATATACAATCTGACATGAAAAGGATATTTTATTCAAACAAATAAATATAACATGAAATATCATATTTCCTGCTTCATCCTAATTCCGTCCACGTTTCTGGTTCGGACTGAGTGCTCTATAATCTAGCCCACTTTGCGTGGATCCGGCCGGCGTCGTCCGAAGCCGTCCCAACGGCTCGGACGACGGCTATCCGGTTTCCGGTTGCCGGCCGTCCGGCTTCTGTTATGTAATTAAATTGTTTGATTTCACACCGGAGTTTGTCTTTGGGTCCCTATTGTTTGGAGATAGTTTTGATTGGTTGTTGAAAAGATGTGTTTTGTATTAGTGAATTTGTATGTTATTGATATTTAAATAAATTGCGAAGATATCGTTAGTACGATGCTTGTTGACTACTTGGGAGACGATTACAAAATCATACTCTTAAAACGGTCTCCAAAGCGTGAAGCACAGACGAAGAGTAACCAGCCTGTCGATGTTCTATAGGGAATTGCATGATTTAATTCTCCCATCTGCGTTCCATCGTACGGCGATTTTCCACCCTTACGTTGTTGACACCTCAACGATCCGAACGAAGCGTTTCGCCTCGTCTTTTATATCGCGTACATCGAGGGACTGAAACAAATTGCCAGCGCCGGTGTTTCCGTCGGACTACAATTTGAGTCTTCAAGGCTAGAGTGAATAGGCTGTTAATAAACCAGCGTGCTTTACCATCAACGATTTCATCACGGCTTACCGTCAGGCGGGATTGCCGTCAAGCACTAGTTTATAATGTATATTTAAAAAAGTACAAGTATGTTTCGAACATTCAACCGAAAAAGCAATTGAACGCATATCTCTTCCAATCGTACTTTTTAAATATTTCAACGATAAAAAATATCCAAGTGCCCATTACGAGGGTATTTTACGTTATTTTTCTAAGAATCAGAATGACGTGGAAATATTTAATTAATTACTTGGCAATTAAGGTGTTTAGTGCGCTCGGGCACGCGGCCTGACGCGCGCGCAGATAACATGCGATTTATGGGAAGCCTTCCTTTCACTGATAGGGTTGCCAAATATTGGGTAACTTCCGAATTTCCCTGGTGGGATAACAGCTTTAAGAATACATTTTTGTTCTGTATCCCTAAAATCACTGTTTTAGGTTAGCATTAGACCGCGACAATAATAACTTCAAACCGCAGATGACGTTACGTTTGCTAAGAACACGATATATCTTGACGGTGACGATATCGGAGACATCAAATGACTTGAAGTGATATCAGGATGACTTGCAAAAGCTCGTAACATGTAAGTCGTACTCACAATGTGCAACAAGTCATATTGTTTGTATTGAACGAACAATAAGACTTGTTGCAACAATATGTGTCGTTGCTTATTTTATTAATGCTTATGAAACTTGCGGCACAACGACATGTTTTCATACATTACCTTTCTTTTTGCTCAATAAAAGTTATTCATTATTATGTTCTTTATTGGGTGCTAAATGAGAATATTCAATCCAATTACTTTCTACCCTTCGATCTAGATAGTAGCCATCCCTAGCCTCTAAACTTTCTTCAGGTTTATAATTTAGATAAAGAGCAAAGTTTTATTGTTGGCGCACCTACAATAAAACTTTGTGATAATTTTTTTATTTTTTAACCTTTTGGCTCACGCTCTGAGGTCATCGCTCTTCAAGTGTTTGTTCTGATATGATATGATAGTGATATAGCAGCTACATTTTTCAGCTGGAAAATATCAGGCCCATTGCTCCTCATATTATAAAAATGATTTATGAATATTATATCTAATATACCTAATAGTGGATAAAAATGGCTACAAAAGGAAAAATAACTCATTTCGGAAGTCGGTGGCAAAAACATTTTAATACAAAAACTTGTTTTGTAAAAAAAGCCTTTACTACACACTTTTTAGTCATGGAAAGTCAGTACTTCAGTATCATTTACTTCCGGTCAGGCTGGACGCTAACACCATGATCCTAGTTGAGAAATGGCTAGCAAATGACGCAATTTCGTTTACTTGAATTTTACACGCAGTTTTGGTTTAAAAACCAAACTTCAAAACCGATTTTAATAAAAAAAAAATGAGACCAAACTGAAAGTATATCCGTAAATAAAAAAGAATCATAAAAATATTCTTAATGTTACCACAGAAAGGCCCTGTCAGTGTCAAAGTTTTACCACTGATGTATATGATGGTTACCTGTACATGTCAAAATTAGTGTTGTTACAATTCCGCTAAAATTAGGTTGGCAGTTTTACAATGTGCATGTTACTGTCTAAATAGAAATAAAATGTTGCTTTACAGGATTCCTCTTTGCTCTTAAAGCTACACTGTATACATTTTCATTGGAGACAGTTTTAAGCTGACATGTCATAATAAAAAGATTTTATTTTCTTTTGGAAGAGCAAAGATTTAATTGATAAAAATTAAGTTGGCAACATTGTTGCCGCAAAATTTATTGTAGGACCTTTAGAAAAATAGTAGATTCTTTATGTCGAAGTTGCAAACTAAATTGAAATACACATGTCGCAAAGACGAAATAAATGGACAAGAAATACATTGTTTATTGACTTTACGCAAAATACCCACTGTGATAATGTAAATTGAGATTATCTGAAAAAAGAAATTAAACATAATGTTTAAAATAAAACTATAACATCGTTTACTTAACACTTTAATATCTACTAAGTACCTAATTATAAATTTTGTTTTTTTTGTTAAGAAGAACAAATCGTGGCCACATTTCCGACCCACACTTCATCATTTACAAATAACGTCAAAATAGTTCCATATTTAGAAAGTGACACCCATATTGACCTTTATACTTGCAATAGAACTAGTCTACCGGTATTTAGGCGAGTTCAAACAACGTGAAACACTTTCTAAATGTGGAATTTTGTCCCGCTGTCCCGATAATTAAATCCGAGCAGCCGAGCTTGCCCCGTTCGCCGATACTGCCTTCTTGCACGCCAATCCGCACGACCCTAGCTTCTATACCTCTCACACCTACAGTGATTCTTATACTCCCGTCCCACTCTCAACGAAAGTGACTTTCAGACGGCATTCCCATTATTACGACTGTTTAAATTATAATGGAACACGCTCCTACTTGTTTTGAGAAATGTTTATTATTATGTGGGATTTATTTTGTAGGCTATTTACATTTTTTGGAGGTTTATGATGACTTTAGAAAAAAAAAGTAAAAAGCGGAAAAAGGACGAAAGGGCGTTATACAATATTGTAATAGTAGATACTGAAACTACTTAATTGTTTATTTTATTACATTTTTGTTACAAAAAACTACAAAGGTTTGTATTTTTTTTTTTTTTTAATAATTATAATCTAGTGCTTTACTGCAATTCCGCCTGATGATAAGTAGAGCACTAGTTTATTAAGCCTATTCACTTAAAAAACTTAGGAATAGGAAGGATGACGGCAGTTGAGCGAGGTGATGCAATGTTAAACCCAAGACCAACACGACCAAACGATGCTGCGCTAGAGGGAGATTGATCTGGAGACTCTCCACGACCAAATTCCCGAGACAACAACATGTGGCGCATCGTACCCGGCACACATCGCAACACAACTGCTCAGACCCGTCCTCCGTACGGCTTCACCAGACATCATGCCGGAACACGACAAATCGCTTGGCGGCAAGACTTTTAGTTTGCGAATGAAATGCCATAAAATCTGCAAGGTCGGACGAAAGGTAATACATATTAAAATGGGTCCGTATCGTAGCAGAAAATGGGCACCTCAGAAGTTTCACTATAAATGCTTTTGTTTCATGACCCTATGGGAAGCCCACATCAAAATCAAAAATAATTAATTAAAAATAGGCTGAGGATCAGCTCATTTTAAACTCACAAATTTATAAGATAATTCCACAAAATGCGTATTCTTCACTACGTCCTAATGCTTTAGCTGGGAATGAGATGTGGTGCAACAAATTTCCCAGCGGCACATCTAGTATCATTAGAACCTAATCTTTGACAGAAGTGGTTCTTCTGACTATATTTACTTATTATGTAGACCTAGACGTTTCGTGTACACGGGCACTAACGGGCAAACAAAAAGCGCGCGGCCGATTTGGCACCCGCCGATAAATGATCGATATTGGGCGCCGACCGCGTGCGGCTGGTGCCACTTTCAGCGAGTCAATATCCGGTCTGTGCGAGTACCGGTTACAGTCATATGAATTTACTTCTAATTTAATAAATACGTTGGGCTTAGAAGTTATCCAAGGATTTATTAACACAATTTAGCTTAATAGAAGATTCTTAATATCATTCAGTACGCGTTGTTTACTGAAACTTTTATATCGCTATCATCATAAATAAATTCATAAAGGAATTGCTATTCACGCGCATACTCAGCTGCCTACCCTCATAAGATACAGCAGTTTGTACAGATTGGATGTAACATTTGTTAACGTAAACAAGCCTCTCGGTGGTCACAAGGAAAATTGTATGTTTAGCAATTAGGTACGTTTTGTATTAGGTAGGAAATTACAAACCCTCAAATATGGTAGCATCCAAGGAATAAGAATAAAACCTAATCCATCCAACAGTACCTACATAAGAGAAAGCAATTAGCTTAATTACACCTTAAGCCTCCTCACTAATTCCAGTTTTGAGTACATATAATTATATTTAGATACGTGGCTAAGGATGATACTAAATAAATTCAGAAATAAAACTCGTTTTTTCTGTAAAAATCTGACCGTGAAAATTTGGGTGACGTAGAATACTCTTTATTATATACACCATATAGGTAGGTATGTACATTACAGAACATAATAATAATAATAATAATAATAATAATAAAGCTTTATTTATTTCCACATTCCACATTTTGCTTAATAACTAATTTATATAGTTAGTTTTTTTTTTTGTCTTTTTAACGTGGCTTATATGGACCCCCTTCGGGTAAAAGCCTCCTCCAAGGACTTCCATTGATCCTTATTTTTAGCCATGGATACCCAGTTTTCTCCTGCTACTTTTACTAGGTCATCTGTCCATCTAACGGCTGGGCGGCCTCTAGCCCTATGACCTCTAGGACCTTGCCATTTCACAGCTCTTATGGTCCACCTGTCATCTTCGTAACGGGCTACGTGGCCCGCCCATCTCCATTTCATTTCTAGCGAGAAGATCAAAGCGTCGGTTAATTTGGTTTTATTACGAATGACCTTGTTTTTAATCCGGTCCCTTAACTTTACACCCAATAAACTTCTTTCCATTCTTCGTTGTGTAGTTTGTATTTTGTTTCTAGTTTTTAGGTCGAACGTCCAAGTTTGGGAACCGTAGGTTAGGCACGGTAAAATAACTGAGTCCATAACTATTTTCTTGATAGAAGGTTTGAGTTGTGATTTAAATATTTCTCTGTGTGCCCAGTACCTCTTCCAGGTTATTGATATTCTGCGGTCTATTTCCTCTATGTTTCTGTCCTTTCTAAAAGAAATCTGTTTGCCCAAATAAACATAACTTTCTACAAATTCTAGTGGAATTTTGTTTACGAAGATGGGTGCGGTGTGGTGATTAGTCATTATCTTCGTTTTGTCGAGATTCATCTCCAGACCAACCGTGACGCTAGCACTATTTAGATCTTTAATCATATTATTTAGCTGTGTAGAGCTCTCGGAGAGTAGAATTATATCATCGGCGAAGCGGAGATGGCTTAGGTATTCGCCGTTTATATTTAACCCCTTCTCAGACCATTGCAGATTTTTCATCAGGTGTTGTAGTACAGCTATGAATAGTTTTGGTGAGAGCGGGTCGCCCTGTCTCACGCCTCTATTTATATTAATTCTTGTACCCAATCTGTCTAGTTTTATTCTGCTTGTACTTCTCTCATATAAGTTTTTCAAAATGTTTATGTACTTGTCTTCGATGTTTATTGACTCTAGAGCTTCCCAGATACTTTCATGCGATATTGTGTCGAAAGCTTTTTTGTAGTCAATGAAAGCTACATACAATGGCCTGCGGAACTCCGTATATTTTTCGATTGCCTGGTCTAGAACGTGGATATGGTCGTGTGTACTGAAGCCTGACCTGAAGCCAGCTTGTTCTATTGGTTGATGTGCGTCGATCTCTGGAGATATTCTTGCGAGCAGACAGGAAGCAAACAGTTTGTAGAGGCACGACATCAGACTTATTGGACGATAGTTTCCTATATCCATTGGGTTACCTTTTTTATACAATAAGATTATATGCGATTCCGTCCATGAATGTGGCACGACTTCCTCGTCTAATATTTTATTGAATAGTATAGTAATAGGCTTCAATAACAGGGTTCTAGCTATTTTAATATATTCATTTGAGATTCCATCTTGGCCTTGACTTTTTTCAGATTTAAGCTTATTGATTTGAGTTAAGATTTCGACATCAGTAAATATGGTAGTTGGGGATAAATTCTTGGTTTGGTTAGTAATTTTCCTATGAAGTATACTATTAGGCTGGCTATAGAGATCCGCATAATAATCTGTGGCAACCTTTATAATGTCCATCCGAGTAGTAGCCTTCTTCGAGTTCGAATGTAGACATGTGATCCAATTCTTTGTTTTATTTAGTTCTTTAAACGCCTTTTTTGCTGACCTTGACTTGTCAGTATGTTTCTTTATAGTATTTGCTCTGTACGTGTCGTAGCATCTCTTTATTTCTTTGTTTGTAATTTTGTAGAGCATTTTTAATTTATCTTTGTCGTTCCTGCTTAATTTTCGTTTGCTTTGTAGTTCGTTACGTTCTTTCATTAGTTGTAGTGCCTTATCAGATAGTATTCTATTTTTTCGGTTTGTTTTTATGTTTTTAAGACTATTCGATATACAATGCTCGATTTTCTGGCAGTATTCGTTGGCGTTGTAATTAGTGTTTGTCGATACAAGTTCAGGCATATAACATATTAGGTTTTCTAGGTAGGTGTCTTGCTCTTTTGATGTTTTTAGAGTGATTGCTGGGTTGGAAAAGTTGCATCTGTTTTTCTTTATTACGTTCAAGTTTAATGTGGCTCGCAGCATTCTATGGTCTGAAGCGAAAGGTACTGATGACAGTACCTCGTACTTGGAAATAAGTTTTGGTTTTGTTGTCATGATATAATCGATTTCATTTTTTGTATTTTTGTCTGGAGATGTCCATGTCCATCTCCTGTGTTCCTTCAAATTGAACATGGTATTTGCAATTTTTAAATTGTTTTCATAAGCATACTGAATCAGTCTCTCTCCGCGAATGCTTCTGGTTCCGTATCCGTATTGCCCAGTTACCAAGTGATCGTGGTGTTTCGGTTTCCCAATTTGTGCGTTGAAGTCGCCCATAGAAATTATGTTTTCGGCCGAGATAGAGTCGTGAGCTTTAGCGAGGTCTTCATAGAATGTGTCGATATCCTCCTTCGACGAGCCTTCAGTAGGTGCATGTGCTTGAATTATGGCGAAAGGTAGATTTTCCAGAATAATTTCCAAAACACACACTCGATCTGATATTCCGATGAAAGTTTTAATGTTTGCTTTGTACTTTTTCTTAATTAAAAAGCCCACGCCTAACTGGCCTTTTGTTATACCGAGGTAGTACATAACGTAATCTTCGTCTTCAATAATATTTTCTCCCAGTCTGCGGATTTCGCACAGGCCCAGTATGTCATGGTTTATGTTTTTTAAAGCGGCTTTTAACTCTATAAGTTTTGCTGCGGATGAGAGTGATCGAACATTAAAGGAGCAAATATTGTATTTTATTATATTTCTTGCTTTCCTTGGAGGGTTTTGGTCGTATTCTCCCACGGTGACCAGCCCTGTTGGGAGATTGGAGACGGGTAGAGGGCCCACCTGTAGTTGCTATACAGTATTGCTTTGTGATGTAATCTTCGAATATTTATTACTGCTGTCTGTCTGAGGGAGGGCTAGTTTAGGTTTTTGTATTACATAGTTTTTCAAGTTAGCTAACTTGTTTTTCTTCGATGGTTGTCTAGTGACGTTATTAGTGGGCTGGTCACTATGGGTTATCTCTGGCGATTCTGACAAGTTCCTCTTGTTTAGCTGGTTGCTCGTAGAGTTTTTATTATTTTGCAGTACGATAAGTGTGTCGTATTTAATGAATGCAGTATTGCCAGCTTCCTTTTCTTTCTGCAGTTGGGACTGTAATTCTCTACGCTTGTTGAGGACTTCTATGGGATAATCTTCTTTAATATAGTATTGTGTGTCTTGTAGAGCTTTTTTGTTTTTTTGAATCACGATTTTGAGGCCCATAGTAGTAAACGTTATAATAACCGGCCTAGGCTTTTCGCCTTTCTTTCCTACTCTCCTGACAACTTCGATGTTGTTTTTATCGCATGAGACTTTGAAATACGTATTTATTATTGATACGATTATATTTACTAGTTCTTCGTAAGATTTTTCTTTATCTTCGACTCCGAACAATACTAAGTTCTTGCGTCTGATATAACGTTCCAAATTATTTATCTTTTTATTCTGTTGTTCTAACTTTTTTTCGAAAAAATCATTTTTTAATTCAAGGTTTTTAAATTTTTCATTAATATTGCTGTTTATAGTGTTTTTTATGTCTTCCTTCATGTCAAGCATGTCTTGTTTATGCTGTTTAAGTTCTTGTTGCATGTTTATCAACATGCTTTTAATTTCCTCCATAATGTTGCGGATGTGACACCTAGCGCCCTCTATTAGTTTTGTGTTGTACAGATTTGTTGTTTCAGCTGGATGAGACTTACGATGAATATTGTAAGTGAGCAATTATCAAGTATGTGATGTTCGCTATTATCTCTAGATGACGTTGATAAGTATGAATAAGTTGAATTTTAACGGGTAGATATTAATTTTGCCAGGTCGAATTATGAATAATTACATTGCATTTTTTAGTTTATAACTACAGTTGTTTTTGTTGTTTGTCACTATTAACTGTTTAGTTCGGAATGAAAAGTCCGTTTGCACTGTCAACACACGTATTCTGCACTTAACATTTCCATAAATTCACTTTCGGTTTAGTTTTTACTGGTAGTTATTGAAAGTATTTGTTTTGCACTTTTCGCTAGTTTCACTCAGTAAAAATGTTGTTCTGCATATTTTCCGCTTGAAACTTTGCACTGGTTATGAAATGTAACTGTTTTTTCTACTTTTTATGCACTTGATTATTTTTAAAGTGATTGTAAATGGGACTACGATGTCAACAGTGGCACAGTGGCGCCCCCTCCTCAAAATTGTATGTTTAGCAATTAGGTACGTTTTGTATTAGGTAGGAAATTACAAACCCTCAAATATGGTAGCATCCAAGGAATAAGAATAAAACCTAATCCATCCAACAGTACCTACATAAGAGAAAGCAATTAGCTTAATTACACCTTAAGCCTCCTCACTAATTCCAGTTTTGAGTACATATAATTATATTTAGATACGTGGCTAAGGATGATACTAAATAAATTCAGAAATAAAACTCGTTTTTTCTGTAAAAATCTGACCGTGAAAATTTGGGTGACGTAGAATACTCTTTATTATATACACCATATAGGTAGGTATGTACATTACAGAACATAAGTATAAAGATTTTACAAAGGGTGACACCAGGGTCGGTCTTATCGCTAAGAGCAATCTTTTACAGACAGCCTTTGGAAGGAAAGAGAAATAATGTAGGTAGTCTACAGTGTACTATTTACATAGAATATACAATAAATATATACGTTAAGTATATCGTACTAGTTTAAATAAACATATACGTACATCTAATTAATAAATGTCATACAAGAGCAAATAAAATATAATGTTTTTTTTTTTATAAATTATAAACTAGCGCTTGAACGCAATCCCGCCCGACGGTAAGCAGTGACGCAATCGTTGATGGTAAAGCGCACTAGTTTATTAAGAGCCTATTCACTCTAGCCTTGAAGACACTCAAATTGTAGTCCGACGGAAACACCGCCGCTGGCAAATTGTTCAAGTCCCGCGATGTACGCGGTATAAAGGAGGAGGCGAAACGCTTCGTCCGGATCGTAGTGGTGTTAACAACGTAAGGGTGGAAATTAGCCGTACGACGGGTCGTCCGATGGTGGAACGGAGACGGGGGAATTAAATCATGCAATTCCCTCGCAGACTCCCCAAAATGCAGTTTTGCAGTTGTATCGAGTTAAATCAGGGTCACCACTCAGCCTCTTCGCATGCCTCTCCACCGAATCCAGAGTGGCCAGGTGACACTTAGCAGCACCAGCCCAAATACTCCACACATGAACGGACCTGTGCTTTGTACAACATTAGAAGCTGCCCAGGTGTGAAGTACTGCCGGACCTTTGCGATAACGCTAAGTTTCCTGGCAGCCACCTTGGCCTTGGACTCAATGAACTGCCTAAAGTTAAGGTTCGAGGAAATTTCAACTCCCAAAAGCTGAAGGCGGTCGGAACACTCCAAGGACACATTTCCAAAAGTAGGAGCCAAGGTGAACGGGCTCCTTTTGGCGGTGAAAAGACACGCCTGTGTTTTGGCGGCATTGAGTGCTACAAGGTTGGCATTGCCCCATTCGGAGACTGCCTGTAGTGCAATACTCGTTCGCTCAACCATGGCCTCTCTTTCAGAATGGATTGATTCCCTACTAGCCCGAGCGTCCGGCAGGTATCTCTACAACTGTGCTGTCATCTGCATACCCATAGATACCGGGCATCAGCAGATCGTTAATATGCAGCAAGAATAGAGTTGCAGAGAGAACAGACCCCTGAGGAACACCGGCATTAGTCGACATAGGCTCAGATGAGCATCCGTCGACAACAACTCGGAGGGATCGTTCAGTCAGGAAGTCTTTTACCCAGCCAGTCAGGCTACGGGAAATGCCGTACGCTGGAGCTTACTCAAAAGGTCAGCGTGCCATACCCGGTCGAAGACCTTCGAGACATCAATGGAGACAGCACTTGCTTCCCCATTCTTCTCGAGGGCCTCGCCCCACGTGGCATACACTAGTAGGTCCCCAGTTGACCGATTGCGGCGAAACCCGTACTGTCGGTCACTGAGGAGATCGTTACCTTCCAGGTATGCCAAGAGGCGCGAGTCAACACACGCTCCATAATTTTGCAAAGTATGGAGGTGATCGAAATCGGCCGATAGTTGGTAGGATCGGCTACCTTTTTTGGGCACGGGCTGCACGTAAGCAAGCTTCCAGGACTTTTGCACTATACCAGTCCCAAATAAGAGGCGATACAAGCGCGTCAATACAGGAGACAACTCGGGCGCACGTGCTTTAAGAACAATCACTGGTATACCATCTGGGCCACTAGCCTTATTCACGTCCAGACGACACAATACTCTCAGAACTTCCTTGTTCCTAATGCGAACCTCAGGCATTGAAGCTCCGCAATGAGGTAAGTTAGAAGGAGTAGCACTGCCAGTATCAAGACGCGAATTATGGGCAAAGAGAGATGCGAAGAGACCTGCTTTCTCTCTCGCCGAATGAGCCAGTGTTCCAGTCTAACCAGCGGAGGCAGTGTGGGCCGACAGAAGTTCGCCTCAACCGATATGGCAAGGGACCAAAAAGATCTGCTACCGGATGGCTGCGCAGATAACTTGTTGCCAATATGGGTAATGCGGTCGAAGCGAGCCTTCTTGAGTGCCTTTTTGTAGGACTTGGCAGCACGGTTAAAGGCTCTCTTCTTTGAACTTAGATCCGGAGCTCCGCGGTCACGAGCGTCAACCCAGGCGAGAAATGCCGTGTGCTTACGCTGTTCAGCTTGGACACAATTGGCATTGAACCAAGGGCGAGCCGAGCCACCGACGGGCACGTCATTGATTGGGATAAAATACTCCTTAGCTTGACGCACCATATCGGTTATAGCAAGGCCTTAAAGCCTGCTGCCAAGGATAAGACCTAAAGAAGTGGCGCATCTCATCCCAATCCGCTGACCAGTATCGCCACATTCGCCGATCACCACGAGAGTCGTGATCTGGTGGGGAGAAGGACGATACAGACTTCATCAGACAGTGGTCTGAAGTTCCCAACGGTGAGGAGACTGTTACAACACATCTATCCGGATCAGTAGTCAGCAGAAGGTCCAAACAATTGGCTGTATGATCAACTACATCAGGCACCCTAGTCGCTTGCTTTACCAGCGAGGAAAGGCCCATTGAAAGCACGAAGTTTCGCGCCTCTCTCCCAGCGTGGTCGGTCCTCTGGTATGGGAAAAGCCAGTCCTGGTGGCAGGCGTTGAAGTCCCCCAGAGCGACGAACTGCGCGTCAGGGTGCCGATGCAGCGCATTGTCAGCAGCCTCACTGAGGTAGTCAAATAATCGAGTTGTCTCCTGATCACCGCTGTGCCATAGGTAGACACAGGTGTAAACAATTTTGTCCACACCAGTGTCAACCAACAGCCATAGGGACGAGAAGTGAGGGTCTTCGAGGTGACGGAGGCGCCGGCAACAGATGTCATTCACAGACCCCGTGCCGGGGACATTGCGGACATACACACAGACCCCAGCACGCTGCAGGAAATGATGCTCCAAAGAGTATCCCGGGTAGCCGAGGTATGCCACATCAGTCGGACATCTGATCTGGGTCTCCATCAAGAAAAGTAGATGGGGCTTTTCAGTCTCAAGGTGGTAGTGTACTGCAATGAGATTGGAGTTCAGACCTCTAATATTAGAGAGGTGCACTTTAATTGAGAGGACGTGCGCCCGCTGTGCACACCTACTTTTCTTTATGGAACCTTTCATTTAAAAAAAATTGAGTGAATAGGAAGGAAGAGGGCAGTTGAGTGAGGTGATGCAGTGTTAAACGCAACAATGTGACCAACGATGCTGGGCCAGAGGGAGATTGATCTGGAGACTGCGGGGACGCCTGAACCCCCCCAGGGATCGCCATCGGGTCCTATCGTCCGGTCGCCAACCGGCACGATGGGGCCACCCTGGGATTTTTCGCAGTTGGCGGGGCAGCCTTTTGTATGCGGCTGGCACACTACTTGGGCCCCCAACTACCTGCGGTCGGCCAGCGGAGCACCGGCTTCGGATCCCGCTACCCTCCACGACCAAACTCCCGACACAACATCATTTGGCGCATCGCACCCGGCACACATCGCATCACAACTGCTCAGACCCGTCCTTCGTACGACTTCACCAGACCTCATGCCGGAACACGACGAATCGCTTGGCGGCATGACTTTGTCTGGTGGGTGGTAACTTGCCGATGTTATCGCCTACCACCGAGAAAATGATATGTTTAAAGAGAGAGGAAATCCTTTTTTATCATAGTTTTAAAAGTGGACAGAGTTTGAGCATGTCTTACGGACACGGGCAAGTCCATTCCATAGCGAACTGTTTATATAGGAAAGCCTACTTCATAGATTTTGAGATTATTACAGAATACCCCTAATGGCGTAACACACACTCAAACCAACTCAATCATTTTGAAGTATACCGATAATACTCTTCGGCTCAAAAACTTTGCCTGCTTAAAGCAATTAATGATGTTGAAATGTAAAAAATCAAAGCCATTGCTACTGTGAGTGTTTTACACAGATCAGCTAAAGTGTAAAGTTCACATGGATCCTCACCCAGATGACCGAAAAGGAAATGACTTGTTTTAAATTCACATTTCTACAGTTTTAAAGATAAACATATTTTATTTCTGAAACATGCGTTTACATAAAGTGACTAGTGAGACATGCAAGGTATTGATTTAATACATGTTGTGAGCGACCATGTTTTGTCAATAACGGCGTACACAAGTTTGTAGGTATGGAAATTACATTTAATTGCATTTTACATTATAGCCATTTCAAATTTAATTACAAAAAATAAACCAAAAATAAAATAATTAATATCGAGATATTATTGTATAAATACATTAGAGTCATAATATTCATTATTATGCAATCAAAATTCAAAGTCAATCGATTTAAACTTTACATTATTCAATTGTTATTCTTAACTATGTATATTAGAAGTTGGAATAGAAAAATCCATTCCATTAAAAAAATCTAGAATACTGTAATACACTACCGTAACTAAAAAAAATTCTCATCTCATTTTTGAAAATGAAAAGGGCAGTTCTCTTCAACTCACATATGACATAGGTAATGTATTGAATATGCTAGGAGCCATACAGAAAACACTTTTGCGTATAATGGTTATTCTCACAGCAAGAAAGTATATTGGGCACGTTTTACCCCGTGCCAGTTTTCTACTGGCATTCCATGTGTAGTATCGGGAAACCTCTGTATCCAAAAGGGTTTTTGCAAATAGGTCGATTTGGCAAAGCTGGAAACTTGCGGTCAGTGTTTTCTTTGGCGGAGCGCGATTCTTTCATGAAAATTACTAAGGCCAAATGAATGACAGTGAGGTGCTTTTCATGTAATGGCAATCCTAAAAGTCGCCATGCTGCCTCATTGTTGCTCACATAACGCCCCTGTTGGAAAGCTTGCACTTCGCTTATGACGGAAGATCCAGCTTCTTGTATAAAATTGAACACGGCTTGATCGATCTCTTTGTTAATATATTTGATAGCGCGCACGGAACCGAAGGCCTCCACATTTATACGGGCATTAAATATTTTACATAAAATTGGTGATTACGGTACAATCCATCTGTTGTCCATAGTTTTAAAAACTCCGTTGCAGGTTCTGATAGTAACCGTTCGGCCTCCATCTTCAGGTGATCTTCTTCTGTATAACCGGTAGCGGCTGCCCGTGACTTCGTTCGCGTGGAGTTCATTATTTGAACATTTTATTTTAACATTTTATTAGTATAGATTAATTTAATATTATTGTAATCTAGTTAGAGCGAGATATAATATTGCATAAACATAGCATTTTAAAGGATAAATATGATTATGATTGTTTTAATTCAACTTTACTTTCGTAGGATCTATAGTATATGCATTTACAACATTTGGCTATGTATATAAATGTATATGTTCAAACTATGAAACCTTTTTTTTTCCGCTCTGGGCGGAGCGGAAGAGCGTGTCAGACTTTTACTGACTAAGGTCCGTATTCCAGAAGGAAGCTCAAGCATTGATCTCTGCTTAAGCATTACTTAAAACTACTTTCAACCAATCAAATCGCTTCAAACGAGACTTAAGTAAAGCTTGAATTTTGAGTGACGTTCTGTAATATGGACCTAAAACCCACCCGTGTTTCTTCACTTGCCTGCGTGCCGGCCCGGGCTACGGTTTCTTTTTTAACCAACCCGCAACCCTGACCCAGGAGGCATTGATCTTCGTGGACCCCGTTACGATGTGCTGGTATCTCTTTCAGGCGCGCCAAACTATAAAACTTGTAGTGCGATGTTGTAATGATATAAGTGTGAAATATTAACTGGAGTGAGCTGTCATTACAACAACTAATGTTATGGATTGACACTAGTGAAGCCTCTCTCTAAACTCACTTTACCCAACTGTTCACGCTGAGATATATACACAGTTGGTCGGCTTTAATGTTAGACTTTAAAGAATCTCAATAAAAGAACATCGCTAACTGGCGCCGCACCTCACATGTGCAAGTCACCATCCCTGTGGGACGTTACTGAAATGGAATTCATCGCCCGCTTACACGTTGATAGAAAACGTGGCCTCGCCCGCTGTGTTTACACTAACCTTGCGAGTGACAATCATATAGGCCACGGCCTTCTGAGGTCCCGTAGGAGTGGCCGCAAGGAAAATAACGTTTATGGGGCTTGGTTTTACAAAGTATAATTAACTTGCTTCCATTAAATTGATATTTTGTGATTGAAATTCTTGATTCTATTTTGAAAATTATAATGATGAATTCGAAATATCACTCTTACAAATGGATGCTATGTTAGGGGGGGCCTCAAGAGACCGTAAAAAATATTTGCTTGTCTTCGGAGAAACGGATGTTGAAATATTACCTACATTATTAGTGAAATCTTAAATGTAAAATCGTTGTTTCAAATCCGTTGCTCTTTCGTCGAATTTGATTGTCGTTAATTTAACTAGGTCGGTACTAAAATAACTGAGCCTGAGGACCAGAAGTAAAACTGAGCCCATACCTAAATCATTTGCTTAGAGGGTAATAACCGTAAAATTGGGCGCCATTTATCAACCTCTTTGCTGTCCGTACTATTATCCAACAAATAATTTAGATACACAGTTTTAAAGGCCAAACATTAACAAAACGCCCACTCAGAGATAAGGTTCGACTCCGATTTAATAAAGGCGTAAAATAGCATGTTTGTGTCCAATAATTTAGTGAAAAATTGCCGCGCATACTGTGTGTAGTGCGTAGTGCTAGTGTGCGTACATTGGGCAAGACGTACCTAGTCGGCGTATCGCAGTCGAGGCCATGGGTAAAACTGCGGACTATCACGCAAGTCATAAATATACTGAGTAGGATATACATCTGTAGCTGGAATACTAATTGTATTAAATGTTTGGAACACAAACATTGTACTCAAGGTTGGATACAGAACTTTTGAATTCCCGGCAGTTTCATTTCATCGAGCAGTTTTCTTGGTAATACTGCTCTTTATCAATATTTTACTTTTAGCCGAAATCTAAACGAAATATTTGCTCAACTGATGAGTGACGCCAGGATTATAGCTCCAACTTGTCCAACAACAAACCAACGCCTGTTGAGCATTACAATAAATCTAAAATTGAGTAAACTTTCAGAAATTGGGCTTTATGCTTGTATTTTCGAACGTAGTGTGTCAAGAATATAGTTAGATCATTTCATAGGTCCTCTTACGGTTACCTGCAACTAGACTTTATACAGTTCCAACACATCGAAACTTAATCTAACTTTAATAATAATGTAGGAATATATTACCTCCAACATTAAATATGAGTAAAATTTCAATTCAAAATGTTCCTCCCAGTTGGACCATCACTTTAACTGGCTCGCATAATTCATATTCGGTCTAAAACTATTATGTTCGTCTCTATGATTTAATGTTGGAAAAGAATTCGGCATTCGTGGCATACAAGGCTAACATTGGGGAAAATTTAGAAATTAATTACCAAGTAATAAAACACTGAAAATATTGGGGCAAATGAAATAAATTTAGTCGCGTATGGACGATAAAAACAGGCATTATAAAGATAAAGAAACAATTGCCCCAACAGTCGTTAATTGTGGGCCGATCGTAAACATGCTCAACTCGGCAACTGCTTGTTAGGGTTTGTCCACATTAAGAACTGCTTTTGGTTTATAGCCCTTTCTACGTAATTAAGATTATTAGCTGGTTTTAATTAAGTCAGCAATCCGAACATGAGAGATGCTGTGTTCGGAAGTATAAAATGATGTTCTTTTCAGCAATCAAGACAGTATTCTTTCTGAGTGATAGTCTGATGTAGACACATCAGACTATCACTCAGAAAGACGAACGAAAGACCAGACAGTCAGTGATTTCTTTCAGGATTAATTGTATAACAGGCAGCTTATTATACTGAACATAATCATAGTTAACATCTAAGGTATATTTTTATTGTAAGTTTCAGAAATAAATACAAACCTAGAAAGTACAATATAGGTATTAATAAACATGCCTGTCACTCAAGTAAACAACCATTGTATATCCGATCCAATTTCCCTAAACTAGTACACACGCCCACGCTCTTTTTATGTACATATACTTAGTGCCTCCTAGACACATAAGATTACCCACTTTACGTGACTTGTGTAGCTATCGACAGTATCGACCTAACATGATCGACGAGCGACAACCTTCAACCAACCACCGTCAGCTGTAGACGAGTCATAACAAGTCGTTGGCGCCGATTTCCTTATTTAATAATAATAAACTGGCAACACCAGCGTCAACTAATCATGTTCGTCAAGCTCCAAATTATATATTCATATAAAATACATTTTACAATCAGTTTTATCAACATTTATAGAAAAACAACAAAGAAAATAGCCCAACATCAGTTATACCCATTTTTTTTAAATAAATATGAAATAATGTGCAACACTGTATATAAAAAACTGCCGAACCGGAGGTGACATGACAGCTGTCACCTCCGACAAAACTGTAAAATTCAGACGAAGACGATGTTGACAAGATCTGCCGCTCGAAGAGCACGCCCACCATCTCCGGACTCGTTGCTCAGCTCCGCCTCGCCGCCGCCGGCCTCCAGCACCACTATAAGTGCTGTGACGACCCCGGCCGCGGCAGTTGCGTTGAGCTCGAGCGACGAGTACTTCTCTCCGCCGACGACGCTACCACCTGCTCGCCGACGGGGAGGACGCCGGCCGCCGGACCGCTTAGGACCTCGAGGCCCATCGGCTTCTGACAGGGTCCCAGCTCCCGGCGGTAGTGTGCAGCGCATGAGATGGACACAATCCATTAATGAAAATGTCATGCGCTCATACACAACCTGACCGCGTACCGTGTTCGAATGCTCTCTCTGTTTCAGGTGCTTGAGCCAGCTGTCAACGTGTCGGCGCAACGACTGTCGGATCAGGTGCGGGTCATCCAGCGTAATCATATGTTGGATGATACTGTGCTTGATCGCCTGCGAAACGAAATGCAGAGTAACCGTATCATTGCTCACCAGTCGCAGACTGCGGAGATACCACCGCAGCCCACAAACTATGCTGACGAGGGGAGTAATGATAGGGCTACAAATGTAAGTACCCAGTGCAATGAGGAGTTAATAAATGCTTTGGAGGCTGCGATTCGGGAATATCGTTTCACCCCGGCAGAACAGAGACCACGCCTGCCACGTTTGCCCATGCATAACAGAAATAGGGCACTGATGGCTGCTCTGGATGCGCAGTTATCAGATTATTTTAATACCTGCGAGGACCTCACTGATACTCATTCAATCCTGTACTGCGCAGCTGTAGCAGCTTGTCGTGTAGCTCATGTCAAATTTCTCAGTGACTCTAGAGCTACACGACCGAAACCAGTAGTACCAGCTTGGCAGCGCAGGATTGAACGTCGTATTGGTGGGGCTAGAGCACTCATCGGTAAACTAATCTGCTTCAGGGAGGGTAATACTCGTCCCAGAGTGATGCGCTTTGTGAGGCGGGCATTTGCAGGTACAAATATCAGCCCATATGGCCCGTGTCACGGAGCGCATCGACTTCCTGAAGCAGAAAGTGTATGCATGGGCGAACCGTATCAGAAGATATAAACGACGAGTGGAACGGTACACCCAGAATCGCACCTTCCAAAGCAATGAAAGGTGAGTTTATAGGGACTGGGAACGACCAGAACAAGGTGTGACTGACACGTGCCTACCGGATGATGATGCCATGTGTTCATTTTGGCGCAGTATCTGGTCGGTACCTGTCAGTCACACTGAAGGTGACTGGGCCCGGGATGTCAAGAGAGCCTGCGATCCAATACCTGAAATGGGGGCTATTACCATCTGCCCCCAAGATGTAGCTTGTGCAGTCCGTCCGTTACCTAACTGGAAGTCTCCAGGACCGGACGGGATGCATAACTTTTGGATAAAATGGTTTCCAAGGTCGCACGCTCGCTTGGCATCTCAATTCCAGACTGCTTTGGTGTCTGGTTCGTTACCTCAGTTCCTAACTACTGGAATAACCCACCTGCTCCATAAATCAGGTAGCACTGCGGAACCCAAAAATTATAGGTCGATCACCTGTTTACCGACGGTCTATAAAGTTCTTACATCCATTTTGAAAACTAAAATTAACAAACATATTGACAGCAACTCCATCATGTCTGCCTCTCAAAATGGATGTAAGAGCGGGTCCCGTGGTACTAAGGAGCTACTCCTTATTGATATGGCCATTAGCCAACAGGTTCGTCGTTCCCGAAAGGATCTGTCGACATGTTGGATAGATTATAGGAAGGCCTATGACTCAGTCCCACATACATGGCTCATGCGGGTGCTGGAGTTGTATAAAGTGAATGCAACTCTGCGCACCTTCCTGATGTCATGTATGAAGACATGGAGGACAGTCCTTCGCTGTCCAGGATGTCGAAATATTCAGAGGAATAGCGAACCGATACGGATCGAGCGAGGAATATTTCAGGGCGATAGTTTGAGTCCACTTTGGTTTTGCTTAGCATTGAATCCTCTAAGCACACTATTGGAGGATTCAGGTCTAGGCTATCGCTTGAGGAGAGGTGGTCAGGTTATATCGCACCTCCTCTACATGGATGACCTGAAACTTTTTGCTCCCAACAATTCACAACTGAGGGAGCTACTGAAAATTACTGAAACTTTCAGTAGCTCCATCAGGATGGAATTTGGTGTTGACAAATGTGCGGTCATGCATGTAAAGCGAGGAGAGATTATGGAATCCGTGGGAACCCAACTCACTGATTCCATAAACCTTAGAGCCCTCTCCGCATCCGAAACCTATAAGTATTTGGGGATGTCGGAAGCGTTGGGTATCAATGTTACTGACATGAAGCAATCGTTGAAAGAACGCTTCTTTGGCCGCCTGAAAAAAGTACTTAATAGTCTTCTATCAGGCGGAAACAAGGTGCGCGCTTTCAACGGTTGGGTCATGCCGGTATTGATGTAATCTTTCGGCATACTCAAATGGACTCAAACCGAACTTGACGCCCTGGATCAGAGGGTCCGTACGCTGCTGACTGCAAATCGATTGCATCACCCACGGTCATCGGTTATGAGGCTGTATATCCCGCGAAAATGTGGAGGTCGTGGCTTTTTAAGCGCCAAGACCCTCCACAATCGCGAGGTATGCAGTCTCAGGGAATATTTTCTAGAAACCGACGTGGGGATGCATCGAGATGTGGTTGCGGCTGACAAGGGCCTCACCCCGCTCTCCTTGGCTAAAGAGAACTGGCGTAAACCAGTAGTGCTTGACACAAATGATCGCATGGAGGTATGGAAGAGCAAAGAGCTTCACGGACGCTTTTTCCGAGCCCTACACGGGCCCGATGTTGACTTTCAAGCGTCTGTAGCCTGGCTACGTTTCGGTGACCTCTTTGGGGAAACCGAAGGTTTTGTCTTTGCAATTATGGACGAAGTTATGATGACGAACAATTACCGGAGATTTATTGTGAAAGACGGCACAGTTGACATCTGTCGGGCATGTCACCGGTCGGGGGAATCAATAAGGCATATTATCTCCGGGTGTTCTCGTCTAGCTAACGGAGAGTACTTGCATAGACACAACCTTGTAGCCAGGATCATTCATCAGCAACTTGCTCTTAAATACAACCTTGTGGAATCGGAGGTGCCGTACTACAGGTATACGCCCGACCCAGTTCTCGAAAATGGCTATATCACATTGTACTGGGATCGATCCATCATCACTGACAGGACTATTGTTGCCAATAAGCCTGATATAGTGATGGTGGATCGATCAGCGCGGCGTGCAATGATTGTTGACATAACCATCCCGCATGATGAGAACCTCGTGAAAGCCGAGAAAGATAAACAAATCAAGTATCTTAACTTGGCTCACGAGGTTGTCGACATGTGGGAAGTGGATTCAGCAATCATTGTACCGATAGTCGTGACAGCCAATGGCTTAATAGCCAAGAGCCTCGACCAACACCTCAGGAGGCTCTCGTTGGGCAGCTGGATCAAGGGCTTGATTCAGAAAGCGGTACTGCTGGAGACGGCTCGCATCGTCAGGAAGTTCCTCTCTCTGGAGCCCTGACCGCCGGTAGCTTGGACCCTGTTCCCGATACCGGTGGGCTACTATTTTTTATATTTTTAAATGTTTTTTATGTATTTTTTATGTAGAAATATTTAAAAATGTAATTTATATGTATATACTATGAAATAAAGGAATAATAATAATAAAGAAGCCAAGTAAGTAAGTATAAGCCAAGTTAAGATACTTGATTTGTTTAATAAGGCAACACCGACGTCAATGTCAACATCTTTTTTGATAGCTCTTCATATTTAAATATATTTATAAAATTATTACAAGCAATTTACATATTTATATACACGTGGCATTCAAAACGAAATTCTTAAAACATATTATTTATAAGTATCAAGACGATAAAATGAAAAGGAAGCATGCAACAAGGAAAAGAAAATCAGTGACATCTGTCACGTCACCTGCACAGTCCAATATACAATAAAGATGAGAAAATTATCAAGATGTTGACAAGAGCAGCCACACGTAGAGCACGCCCACCACCTCCGGACTCGTCGCTCAGCTCCGCCTCGCCGCCGCCGGTCTCCAGCGCCACTGTGAACGCTGTGAGGATACCGGCCGTGGTAGTTGCGTTGAGCTCGAGCGACGAGTATTTCTCTCCGCCGACGTCGCCAACACCTGTACGTCGGCAGGGGAGAGGCCGGCCACCGAAGAGCTTGGGACTTAGGGGCCATCCGGCCCCGAGCCGGGTCCCCGCTGCCGGTGGTTGTGTGCAGCGCATGAGATGGACTCAAACAATGAATGAGAACGTCATGCGCGCATATTACGGGGCTACAGAGGGGGGAACTAACCTCACTGCGTACCGTGAAAGGATGCTGTCTCTGTTTCAGGCACTGGAACCAACTGTCAACGTCTCCGCCCAACGACTGTCGGATCAGGTGCGGGTCATCCAACGCAATCACAGGTTGGACGACATCGCACTTGATAGGCTGCGCTCAGAGGTACTGAGCAACCAAATCGCCCCGACTCTGACACAGACTGCGGCACAAGCGTCAATTATTGATGCTGTTCCGCCGCGGTCCTATCGCGTTGAAGAAGAGGACGATAGGGTTGAAACAGTAAGTAGCCAGTATAACGACCGACTGAGGAGCGCACTGGAGGATGCGTTCCGCGACTACAGATCCACTCCAACCAACCTTAGACCCCGGTTACCACGGCTACCTATGCACAAAAAAAATAGGGCGCTGGTGTGTGCTTTGGACTCGCAGCTCAAGAATTTCTTCGAGAGCAGCGAGGATCTCATTGATACACACTTGATCCTGTATTGCGCGGCTGTAGCGGCATGTCGATTAGCCAAAGTCAAGTTCCCAAATTGTGACGAAGCTACTCGACCAAAACTAGCCGTACCAGCCTGGCAACGCAGAATCGAGCGTCGTATCGATGGGACCAGGGTACTCATCGGCAAACTATACTGCTTCAGGGAGGGCAATACTAGATCACGAGTGATGCGCTTTGTGAGACAGGCATTCTCGGGGACTGGTATCAGCCCTCGAGAATACATAAATAATGTCACAGAGCGCATCGACTTCCTGAAGCAGAAAGTTTGTGCATGGGCGAGCCGTATTCGGCGGTATAAGAAGCGAGTGGATCGATATACGCAGAATCGCATGTTCCAGAGCGATGAGAGGGGGGTATATAGAGCTTGGGAGCGACCTGAACAAAACGAGGCTGACGAGTGCCGCCCGGATGATGCCACCACAAGTGCATTCTGGCGCGGCATTTGGTCGGTATCCGTTTGTCACACTGAGGGTGACTGGACACAGGATGTCGAACAAGTGTGTGAAACTATACCAGAAATGGATAACATCCTAATAACACCATTTGATGTAGCCACAGCAGTCCGTTCGTTACCGAACTGGAAATCTCCGGGACCGGACGGACTGCATAACTTTTGGTTAAAATGGCTAAGTAGTTCACACACTTGTTTGGCATCTCAATTCCAGTCGTCCTTAGAGTCTGGTTCGCTACCCCAGTTCTTAACAACTGGAATTACCCACCTGCTCCACAAATCAGGTAGCACCGCGGAACCCAAACAATTATAGACCGATCACTTGTTTACCAACGGTCTATAAAGTTCTTACATCCATTTTGAAAGCTAAAATAAACAATCATCTTGACAGCAACTCCATCATGTCTGTCTCTCAAAATGGATGTAGGAGCGGGTCCCGTGGTACTAAGGAGCTACTCCTCATAGACATGGCCATCAGCCAACAGGTTCGTCGATCCCGCAAGGATCTCTCCACCTGCTGGATAGATTATAAGAAGGCCTACGATTCGGTGCCACATACATGGCTTATGAGGGTGCTGGAGTTGTACAAGATAAATGCAACTCTACGCACTTTCCTTAGGTCGTGTATGGGGCAATGGAAGACAGTCCTTCGCTATCCAGGGAGTCGACAGATCCAGGGGAACGATGAACCTGTATGGATTAAGCGGGGAATATTCCAGGGCGACAGTCTGAGTCCACTTTGGTTCTGCTTAGCTCTGAATCCTCTAAGCACACTGCTGGAGGGTTCAGGGCTGGGTTATCGATTGAAGAGAGGTGGTCAGGTCATATCTCACCTCCTCTACATGGATGATTTGAAACTCTTTGCCCCCAATAAATTGCATCTGATGAAGCTACTGAATGTAACAGAAACTTTTAGTAGTGGCATCAAAATGGAATTTGGTGTGGATAAATGTGCAGTCATGCATGTAAAGCGAGGGCAGATTATGGAATCCGAGGGAATTACACTCCCAGATTCCATACACCTTAGATCCCTCTCCTCATTCGAGAGCTATAAATATTTGGGTATGTCGGAAGCGTTAGGTATCAACGATGCTGACATGAAGCAATCGCTGAAGGAGCGCTTCTTTGGTCGCCTGAGGAAGGTATTAAATAGTCTTCTTTCGGCCGGAAATAAGGTGCGCGCCTTCAACGGGTGGGTCATGCCGGTTTTGATGTACTCTTTCGGCATACTTAAATGGACTCAGACCGAACTTGACGCCCTGGATAGAAGGGTCCGTACACTGCTGACAGCAAACAGGATGCATCACCCACGATCATCGGTGATGAGACTGTATATTCCGCGGAAGTGCGGGGGTCGAGGCTTTTTAAATGCGAAGACCCTTCACAACCGAGAGGTATGCAGTCTCAGAGAATATTTTTTAAAAACCGTAGTGGGTATGCATCATGATGTAGTCACAGTAGACAAGGGGCTTACTCCGCTATCCATGGCGAAAGAGAACTGGCACAAGCCTATAATACTTACCACAGATGACCGCAGGATGGTATGGCAAAGCAAGGAACTTCACGGGCGATTTTATCGGGCTCTTCATGGGCCCGAAGTTGACTTTTTAGCTTCCGTATCCTGGCTACGATTCGGTGACCTTTTCGGGGAAACTGAAGGTTTTGTCTGTGCAATTATGGACGAAGTTATCTTGACGAATAACTACCGGAGATATATTATGAAGGACGGGACGATTGACGTGTGTCGGGCATGTCACCATCCGGGTGAGTCCATCAGACATATTATCTCTGGTTGCTCTCGTCTGGCTAACAGCGAGTATTTGCACAGGCACAACCAAGTAGCTAGGATTATCCACCAGCAACTTGTTTTGAAATATAAACTTGTGGATTCTGAGGTACCGTATTATAAGTATGTGCCCGACCCAGTTCTTGAAAATGACCATGTCACGTTATACTGGGATCGGTCTATCATTACTGACAGGACTATTGTTGCAAATAAGCCTGATATAGTAGTGATAGATCGATTAGCGCGCCTCGCAATGATTGTCGATGTTACCATTCCACATGACGGGAATCTCGTGAAAGCTGAGAAAGAGAAACAAATGAAATATCTCGACTTGGCGCACGAGGTTGTTGACATGTGGAATGTGAACTCGGCTGTCATTGTACCGATTGTCGTATCGGCCAATGGTTTGATAGCCAAGAGCCTGGACCAACATCTATTGAGGCTCTCGTTAGGCAGTTGGATCAAAGGCCTGATTCAAAAGGCAGTACTCCTCGATACGGCCCGCATCGTGAGGAGGTTCCTGTCTCTGGAGCCCTAACCACCGGTAGCTTGGACCCTGCTCCCGCCATCGGTGGAACACTATTTTTTATATTTTTAAATGTGTTTATGTTTTTTATAAATATTTAAAAATGTAAACGAATATGTACATGTAAATAATAATAATAAGGCATATTATCTCCGGGTGTTCTCGTCTAGCTAACGGAGAGTACTTGCATAGACACAACCTCGTAGCCAGGATCATTCATCAGCAACTTGCTCTTAAATACAACCTTGTGGAATCGGAGGTGCCGTACTACAGGTATACGCCCGACCCAGTTCTCGAAAATGGCTATATCACATTGTACTGGGATCGATCCATCATCACTGACAGGACTATTGTTGCCAATAAGCCTGATATAGTGATGGTGAATCGATCAGAGCGGCGTGCAATGATTGTTGACATAACCATCCCGCATGATGAAAACCTCGTGAAAGCCGAGAAAGATAAACAAATCAAGTATCTTGACTTGGCTCACGAGGTTGTCGACATGTGGGAAGTGGATTCAGCAATCATTGTACCGATAGTCGTGACAGCCAATGGCTTAATAGCCAAGAGCCTCGACCAACACCTCAGGAGGCTTTCGTTAGGCAGCTGGATCAAGGGCTTGATTCAGAAAGCGGTACTGCTGGACACGGCTCGCATCGTCAGGAAGTTCCTCTCTCTGGAGCCCTGACCGCCGCGCCGGTAGCTTGGACCCTGTTCCCGATACCGGTGGGCTACTATTTTTTATATTTTTAAATGTTTTTTATGTATTTTTTATGTAGAAATATTTAAAAATGTAATTTATATGTATATACTATGAAATAAAGGATAATAATAATAATAATAATATGGCAACACCGACGTCAATGTCAACATCTTTTTTGATAGCTCTTCTTAATTAAATATATATAAAATTATTTCAAGCAATTTACATATTTATACTATACACGTGGCATTCAAAACGAAATTCTTAAAACATATTATTTATAAATATCAAGACGATAAAATGAAAAGAAAGCATGCAACAAGGAAAAGAAAATCAGTGACATCTGTCATGTCACCTGCACAATCCAATATACAATAAAGATGAGAAAATTATCAAAATGTTGACAAGAGCAGCCAAACGAAGAGCACGCCCACCACCTCCGGACTCGTCGCTCAGCACCGCCTCGCCGCCGCCGGTCTCCAGCGCCACTGTGAACGCTGTGAGGACACCGGCCGTGGTAGTTGCGTTGAGCTCGAGCGACGAGTATTTCTCTCCGCCGACGTCGCCAACACCTGTACGTCGGCAGGGGAGAGGCCGGCCACCGAAGAGCTTGGGACTTAGGGGCCATCCGGCCCCGAGCCGGGTCCCCGCTGCCGGTGGTTGTGTGCAGCGCATGAGATGGACTCAAACAATGAATGAGAACGTCATGCGCGCATATTACGGGGCTACAGAGGGGGGCACTAACCTCACTGCGTACCGTGAAAGGATGCTGTCTCTGTTTCAGGCACTGGAACCAACTGTCAACGTCTCGGCCCAACGACTGTCGGATCAGGTGCGGGTCATCCAACGCAATCACAGGTTGGACGACATCGCACTTGATGGGCTGCGCTCAGAGGTACTGAGCAACCAAATCGCCCCGACTCTGACACAGACTGCGGCACAAGCGTCAATTATTGATGCTGTTCCGCCGCGGTCCAATCGCGTTGAAGAAGAGGACGATAGGGTTGAAACAGTAAGTAGCCAGTATAACGACCGACTGAGGAGCGCACTGGAGGATGCGTTCCGCGACTACAGATCCACTCCAACCAACCTTAGACCCCGGTTACCATGGCTACCTATGCACAAAAAAAATAGGGCGCTGGTGTGTGCTTTGGACTCGCAGCTCAAGAATTTCTTCGAGAGCAGTGAGGATCTCATTGATACACACTCGATCCTGTATTGCGCGGCTGTAGCGGCATGTCGATTAGCCAAAGTCAAGTTCCCAAATTGTGAAGAAGCTACTCGACCAAAACTAGCCGTACCAGCCTGGCAACGCAGAATCGAGCGTCGTATCGATGGGACCAGGGTACTCATCGGCAAACTATACTGCTTCAGGGCGGGCAATACTAGACCACGAGTGATGCGCTTTGTGAGACAGGCATTCTCGGGGACTGGTATTAGCCCTCGAGAATACATAAATAATGTCACAGAGCGCATCGACTTCCTGAAGCAGAAAGTTTGTGCATGGGCGAGCCGTATTCGGCGGTATAAGAAGCGAGTGGATCGATATACGCAGAATCGCATGTTCCAGAGCGATGAGAGGTGGGTATATAGAGCTTGGGAGCGACCTGAACAAAACGAGGCTGACGAGTGCCGCCCGGATGATGCCACCACAAGTGCATTCTGGCGTGGCATTTGGTCGGTATCCGTTTGTCACACTGAGGGTGACTGGACACAGGATGTCGAACAAGTGTGTGAAGCTATACCAGAAATGGATAACATCCTAATAACACCATTAGATGTAGCCACAGCAGTCCGTTCGTTACCGAACTGGAAATCTCCGGGACCGGACGGGCTGCATAACTTTTGGTTAAAATGGCTAAGTAGTTCACACACTTGTTTGGCATCTCAATTCCAGTCATCCTTAGAGTCTAGTTCGCTACCCCAGTTCTTAACAACTGGAATTACCCACCTGCTCCACAAATCAGGTAGCACCGCGGAACCCAAAAATTATAGACCGATCACTTGTTTACCAACGGTCTATAAAGTTCTTACATCCATTTTGAAAGCTAAAATAAACAATCATCTTGACAGCAACTCCATCATGTCTGTCTCTCAAAATGGATGTAGGAGCGGGTCCCGTGGTACTAAGGAGCTACTCCTCATAGACATGGCAATCAGCCAACAGGTTCGTCGATCCCGCAAGGATCTCTCCACCTGCTGGATAGATTATAAGAAGGCCTACGATTCGGTGCCACATACATGGCTTATGAGGGTGCTGGAGTTGTACAAGATAAATGCAACTCTACGCACTTTCCTTAGGTCGTGTATGGGGCAATGGAAGACAGTCCTTCGCTATCCAGGGAGTCGACAGATCCAGGGGAACGATGAACCTGTATGGATTAAGCGGGGAATATTCCAGGGCGACAGTCTGAGTCCACTTTGGTTCTGCTTAGCTCTGAATCCTCTAAGCACACTGCTGGAGGATTCAGGGCTGGGTTATCGACTGAAGAGAGGTGGTCAGGTCATATCTCACCTCCTCTACATGGATGATTTGAAACTTTTTGCCCCCAATAAATTGCATCTGATGAAGCTACTGAATGTAACAGAAACTTTTAGTAGTGGCATTAAAATGGAATTTGGTGTGGATAAATGTGCAGTCATGCATGTAAAGCGAGGGCAGATTATGGAATCCGAGGGAATTACACTCCCGGATTCCATACACCTTAGATCCCTCTCCTCAATCGAGAGCTATAAATATTTGGGTATGTCGGAAGCGTTAGGTATCAACGATGCTGACATGAAGCAATCGTTGAAGGAGCGCTTCTTTGGTCGCCTGAAGAAGGTATTAAATAGTCTTCTTTCAGGCGGAAATAAGGTGCGCGCCTTCAACGGGTGGGTCATGCCGGTTTTGATGTACTCTTTCGGCATACTTAAATGGACTCAGACCGAACTTGACGCCCTGGATAGAAGGGTCCGTACACTGCTGACAGCAAACAGGATGCATCACCCACGATCATCGGTGATGAGGCTGTATATTCCGCGGAAGTGCGGGGGTCGAGGCTTTTTAAATGCGAAGACCCTCCACAACCGAGAGGTATTCAGTCTCAGAGAATATTTTTTAAAAACCGTAGTGGGTATGCATCATGATGTAGTCACAGTAGACAAGGGGCTTACTCCGCTATCCATGGCGAAAGAGAACTGGCACAAGCCTATAATACTTACCACAGATGACCGCAAGATAGTATGGCAAAGCAAGGAACTTCACGGGCGATTTTATCGGGCTCTTCATGGGCCCGATGTTGACTTTTTAGCTTCCGTATCCTGGCTACGATTCGGTGACCTTTTCGGGGAAACTGAAGGTTTCGTCTGTGCGATTATGGACGAAGTTATCTTGACGAATAACTATCGGAGATATATTATGAAGGACGGGACGATTGACGTGTGTCGGGCATGTCACCATCCGGGTGAGTCCATCAGACATATTATCTCTGGTTGCTCTCGTCTGGCTAACAGCGAGTATTTGCACAGGCACAACCAAGTAGCTAGGATTATCCACCAGCAACTTGCTTTGAAATATAAACTTGTGGGTTCTGAGGTACCGTATTATAAGTATGTGCCCGACCCAGTTCTTGAAAATGACCATGTCACGTTATACTGGGATCGGTCTATCATTACTGACAGGACTATTGTTGCAAATAAGCCTGATATAGTAGTGATAGATCGTTTAGCGCGCCTCGCAATGATTGTCGATGTTACCATTCCACATGACGGGAATCTCGTGAAAGCTGAGAAAGAGAAACAAATGAAATATCTCGACTTGGCGCACGAGGTTGTTGACATGTGGAATGTGAACTCGGCTGTCATTGTACCGATTGTCGTATCGGCCAATGGTTTGATAGCCAAGAGCCTCGACCAACATCTATTGAGGCTCTCGTTAGGCAGTTGGATCAAAGGCCTGATTCAAAAGGCAGTACTCCTCGATACGGCCCGCATCGTGAGGAGGTTCCTGTCTCTGGAGCCCTAACCACCGGTAGCTTGGACCCTGCTCCCGCCATCGGTGGAACACTATTTTTTATATTTTTAAATGTTTTTATGTTTTTTATAAATATTTAAAAATGTAAACTAATATGTATATGTAAAAAATAAACGGAATAATAATATAATAATAATAATAATAATATAAGCCTTTATTCAGACATAATATTTATAAAGAAAAGTAACTTATGCTAGTGACTTTGATAAGTCATTGACACCGAGTCAACGAATACTTGGTCTGTTTGCCCTTTGGCAAAGGCCTCCTCCATTTCTTTCCATTCTGTTCTGTTTAAAGCCTTTCTAGTCCATGTTTTCCCTGCAGATGCTTTCAATTCGTCTTCCCATCTTCGGATCTGTCTGCCTTGTTTTCTTTTTCGGTTTCGAGGGTACCAGAACACTATGTTCTTGTTCCATTTCTGGATACCCCTAATTATATGACCTGTCCATTGCCACTTAAGTTTCCTTACTTTCGTTGTGACATTTTCTATTTTTGTGCGTTTTCTGATGATGGTGTTACGTACTCTGTCAGATTTTTTGATGTTCAGCATGCTCCTCTCCATTGCTGTTTGACAGGTTTCAAGTTTTTTGAAATGCGCTTTAGTCAGTGCCCAAGTTTGGCAACCATATGTTAGGACTGGTAGCACGCAGGTGTTGTACAGTTTTGATTTGATAGACATTTGTATTTCGTTGTTTTTCATTATTTCTTTAAGGCTCCAGTAACATTTCCACGCATTTCCGATCCTTGTATCTATTTCCCTAGACATTATGTCTCTCACAGAGATTTGTTGGCCTAGGTAAGTGTATTCCTTCACGTACTCAATCGGCTGACCATTTATAACTATGGGTTCCTCTAATGTATTGGTCATTATTTTGGTCATAGAGGTGTTCATTGTTAGGCCTACAACTTGGCTTTCTGTATCGAGGTCTTTGAGCATGTCTTGTAAGTGGTCTTTTTGTGTTGTGAATATCACAATGTCATCAGCAAATCGTAGGTGAGATAGTATTTCTCCGTTTATGTTTAGGCCGTACTGATCCCAGTTTACCTTTCTAAAGATTTCTTCCAAGACCGCTGTAAATAGTTTAGGCGATAATGGGTCCCCTTGTCGTACGCCTCTGTTTATTTGTATTTCTTTTCCATGTTTTTCTAATTTTATTTTAGCTGTACTGTTAGAGTATACGTTTTTCAGAATTCTAATGTACTTATGTTCGACTCCTTGATTCTTAAGGGAACGCCAGATACTTTCGTGCTCTATTGAATCGAATGCCTTGTTGTAGTCAATAAAACAGCAGTAGAAGGGAACATTAAACTCTTTGTTTTTCTCGAATATCTGTCTCACAACGTGTATATGATGCTGCTTGTTCTCTGGGTTGATTTTCGTCGAGGGTTGTTGTTATTCTACCTAAAATTACTTTAGCGAAAATTTTGTAAATGTTGGACATTAGACTGATGGGCCTGTAGTTGTTGATTTCTCCTTTGTCACCTTTTTTATGAAGCAGAGTAATAGTTGATGCAGTCCATTGGGTCGGGATATATTCCGTTGTTAATATATCATTAAAGATATCTTTTAAAATCGGTGCAATGTAGTTTCTGCACTCTAACAGCAATTCGTTGGTGATGTCATCTGGTCCAGGGGCTTTTCCCTTCTTCTGCGTTCCAATTGCATTTTGTATTTCTTCTTCTAGTATAGGTGGTACACTATCTTTCCTTCACCTATCACTTGATTTCCTTATTTAGTCACCTCTAAATTTAAGTGTATTTTTTATTTCATTATGAAAAGTAAAGAAGTAAATTAATAAAAGCTTAGTCCTCTCAGATTAGTTAGCGCGTGGAATAAATTGATGTATTGTAAAACGCTATGTTTTTAATCACGTCTAAACTGTCTATGGAGTATCTTATTTGATAAGACTAAATAAATATTTATCTTTAGTCCTTTTCTTAACGAAATAAAAAGAATACGATGCAATGAACTTAAAAGTTTAAGTTGTGAACAAGCGAATCGAGGCCACTGTCTGTGTCTTATGTCACGGTTGCGTGTCTGCACGGAACGCACCAGTATCGTCTATCACAGACCTTATTGCCAGATGGAGTTTCTTCAAATTCATATAAAACGGTCTTGAATGGGTTTTATGTAGTTAAGGCACTGACGATTTAGCTCTTTAATTTGTTCAAAAATAAAGCCAACCTTTAGAAATTGTACGAAATTTTTTTGTTTCAAAAACGTTTTAACCTCTTTAGTAGCTTATTAATGTTTCGAAATGACTTTGGAAACATTATTCGTTTTGTAAATTAAAAATTGTTCGTTGACTGATCACTAAATGATCAATGAACCTTCGTAGATAAGCTCGAGCACATAGCTTTGCCTCGATCAATTCGAAACGAATACATTCAACAGCTGGTAAAGCAATAATAATTTATATTCCCCTACAAACAAGTAATGAAATTATAAGGGGTGATCTAATATTATTGAGGTTTCACCACATTAATGTCGCGGGGGAGAGGGCGGTGCACGTTCATCGTGTTGTAATGTGATCATCACTCGTATGGTTTATTGCTGTTACGGTAAATAATAGGACTGTGGTGTAATTATACATAGTTTGCTGTGGACTAATTTGCGGAGACTATTATATTAGTGGTTGAGTCATAGTTGTATTTGAATTTATACGTTTTCTTCAGATGGAGAAACACCTGAAAAGGTCAGAATTTTCTGAGAAGATTCTCAGTAATATGCAAAATGTATGGTCGATTGATGATTAACACCATAGCGTGGTTTACGCTTTCCGGAACTAAAAAGAGCCTTGAGTGACATAAAGTGTTATCAAATCTAAGCTGCTGTCACTGAACTATTCGTTCGTTCACATTCTCTCGTACATTATTGCCGTCCTAACCCCTCCAATTCCCTTCACATTCCTATTTCATTCGCCATAAACCGAGTCCACACGACGTGCAGCACATCTCCCACTAAACTTTTACGTGTGAGCATTTACTGAACTGCACGTGGAAACCTCCGCTGTATCGTCTGAATATTTTATATGAACTTGTGTTAGGGCAGCAAACAGATGTCAGTTCTAGTACACAGAAACTTGGATAATTGGGGAAGTTTTTGTTAATATTGTAATTAGATTTGATCTGATTGTTGATGTAGTTAAAAACTATATTAGTAGTAAATATACTTAGTTTAAAAAATAACCAAAATATATCTTCCTACGTTAAACAATCGATTTGCTTTTCAAGTTAGTGAATATGGAAAGAGGAAAATATTGTTTTTGTATTACCCCAAAATTTAAGAGCAAAAATTGATTGTTTTGATGATAAAAGTGGCCTAAGGGATGTAATATAGGACCAAAAGACTTTCAAGATATTTTATCGTTGAAATGTGAGCAAATCACTTGGTTACACAGTTTTGTAATATCATATCAAATTAGATTGTCATCATTGCTATCTATATCCGTGTGGGTGCTGCACACATACCGACTGCACTGTACTTGGCTCGCATGTGACGTGTAGTGTTGTTCCCGCAGGTCGGCTAACTGTTAGTCTAGTGGTGTCTAGTTGTAATACCATATCAAATTAGATTGTCATCATTGCTATCTATATCCGTGTGGGTGCTGCACACATACCGACTGCACTGTACTTGGCTCGCATGTGACGTGTAGTGTTGTTCCCGCAGGTCGGCTAACTGTTAGTCTAGTGGTGTCTAGTTGTAATACCATATCAAATTAGATTGTCATCATTGCTATCTATATCCGTGTGGGTGCTGCACACATACCGACTGCACTGTACTTGGCTCGCATGTGACGTGTAGTGTTGTTCCCGCAGGTCGGCTAACTGTTAGTCTAGTGGTGTCTAGTTGTAATACCATATCAAATTAGATTGTCATCAGTGGCGTGCCTAGGGTCCACCGATAACGCAAGCCCATGATACGTTTTCTTACCGTTCTTTACAAAACAAGATTTTGTGATCCACATCACCATATTCTTCGCTTCAAGAAGCCGGTGGTCTAACGACGGCGAGCTAATCAAAGCACACTGAAGGCATGATATTGCTAGGCAGAAGAATAACACGTACCAGCAAAGACATACCCTCGGCGGCTTCGAAAAAAGCCTTTCTCTTTTCATTGTGTTGAGCGAAGATACCTACAATCCCTACATATATTCATAACGGCGCGTGTCCAATTGCAAACGATCTAAATATGCTACAAAGTTATGGGATTTCGAAAACATAGAAATAAAAAAATAAAAAAAGCTTTTATTTATATTCTAAATCAATGCGTCTATCTTTCTTTAAAAATGATTTTATTACGTCAGAATAAAAAGTTGGTGAACGTTTGATTTCTACTAAAAGTTGCTTTTCGATCGCGATCATCGAAAGATCAGAAAGTCGCTCTTGGGCCTGTGAGTTCCGTAAGTATGTGTGAATACGCTTTATCGAAGAAAATGCGCGTTCTGCGGAAGCTGACGTAGCGGGAATTGTTACAATCAAATGGGCAAGTTTACAATAAAGTTTGTTCGAATGGGAACAGCCCGCAATCCAATTAGTTTTATAAACGGATCTATTGAATTTCCTTTTATCAGACTTACTTGTTTGAGCTTAAATCCGGCGTAGGTGTTGGCGAAGATATGAGGTTATTTTTCTCTGAAAAACTTAAAGAATTTACCTTTCCCCCGCTTAGCAAACTATAAATACACTTGAAATCGTCACAAGGGACATAAATATTATCGGTATCCGACGGATTTACACTCATTTTACACAATCAATTCAAAATTAAACTTCGAAAAAACAACAAAGAGACTATTCAACTCGTAGCTATGTTCATACAAATCAAACCCAGTGTTGCCGTTCCATGAATTTTAAAAGCGCTTAATTATCTGAAAATTCTACCAGATATGAAAAAAATATAACAAAAAATAAAACCCGCAAGAAAGTGCTAAACTATTTCACATGTGTAACACGGCCAGTTTTTTGTTTTATACTAGGTATTTTTTATAAACGCTTGAATTACAATAAAAGAAATATTTTTTTTTTTTGTCACAGAAATTTCTTAACCCTTTTTTTTCACTTGAATGAGTCAAAAAGCGAATGTTATTGAAAAAGTATAATACATACTAAAGTAAGTATAGTATATACTCGATGTATTTAACCATAACTTTATCACTCATTCATATTTAATATCAACGAACGTGAAAGACGAAGAAAACTACTTATATTCAGTCCATGAATGAGCCTATTTAATAATCTATTATACCTGGGACTCCCTCGTGTAATATATTCTATTTCGGTGACATCAGCCCACAAACTTAAAATAAATGAAAATTATCCTACTTAACTACTAAAAAATCAACAAACTAAAACGGCGACACTGATCCAACAGTGCGTTGTGTACAACGTCAGATGCAAGCCGTGCTTTATTGAGCAGAATCCAGCCATATAAAATGTCTATAGTTATATGTATACTTATGTTACTAGATACTTCATATTACGGAACGAAAGAAGAGTGCATTGCAAGCGAGGTTAAACCTGGCTTGCACTAGGTAAGAGCCCGCAAGTGCGAGTGAGATAGATATTGAGCCGTGACCTTGTGCGACCCTGGGCGCGTGTTCAAACTGAGTTGCGCTATGCGTTGTATTTTTAATTACGTCTACGTAAATTTAATTTGAAAACTATTTTCTTCTGTTTACTGTTTTTTTTTATTTTTGGGGGTGAGGCTTGGAAGGCAAGCCGGGCATCTGGGCTTGTATGGTAGGCCCGCCACTGATTGTCATCATTGCTATCTATATCCGTGTGGGTGCTGCACACATACCGACTGCACTGTACTTGGCTCGCATGTGACGTGTAGTGTTGTTCCCGCAGGTCGGCTAACTGTTAGTCTAGTGGTGTCTAGTTGTAATACCATATCAAATTAGATTGTCATCATTGCTATCTATATCCGTGTGGGTGCTGCACACATACCGACTGCACTGTACTTGGCTCGCATGTGACGTGTAGTGTTGTTCCCGCAGGTCGGCTAACTGTTAGTCTAGTGGTGTCTAGTTGTAATACCATATCAAATTAGATAAATTAGATTGTCATCTTTGCTATCTATATCCGTGTGGGTGCTGCACACATACCGACTGCACTGTACTTGGCTCGCATGTGACGTGTAGTGTTGTTCCCGCAGGTCGGCTAACTGTTAGTCTAGTGGTGTCTAGTTGTAATACCATATCAAATTAGATAAATTAGATTGTCATCTTTGCTATCTATATCCGTGTGGGTGCTGCACACATACCGACTGCACTGTACTTGGCTCGCATGTGACATGTAGTGTTGTTCCCGCAGGTCGGCTAACTGTTAGTCTAGTGGTGTCTAGTTGTAATACCATATCAAATTAGATTGTCATCATTGCTATCTATATCCGTGTGGGTGCTGCACACATACCGACTGCACTGTACTTGGCTCGCATGTGACATGTAGTGTTGTTCCCGCAGGTCGGCTAACTGTTAGTCTAGTGGTGTCTAGTTGTAATACCATATCAAATTAGATTGTCATCTTTGCTATCTATATCCGTGTGGGTGCTGCACACATACCGACTGCACTGTACTTGGCTCGCATGTGACGTGTAGTGTTGTTCCCGCAGGTCGGCTAACTGTTAGTCTAGTGGTGTCTAGTTGTAATACCATATCAAATTAGATAAATTAGATTGTCATCTTTGCTATCTATATCCGTGTGGGTGCTGCACACATACCGACTGCACTGTACTTGGCTCGCATGTGACGTGTAGTGTTGTTCCCGCAGGTCGGCTAACTGTTAGTCTAGTGGTGTCTAGTTGTAATACCATATCAAATTAGATTGTCATCTTTGCTATCTATATCCGTGTGGGTGCTGCACACATACCGACTGCACTGTACTTGGCTCGCATGTGACGTGTAGTGTTGTTCCCGCAGGTCGGCTAACTGTTAGTCTAGTGGTGTCTAGTTGTAATACCATATCAAATTAGATTGTCATCTTTGCTATCTATATCCGTGTGGGTGCTGCACACATACCGACTGCACTGTACTTGGCTCGCATGTGACGTGTAGTGTTGTTCCCGCAGGTCGGCTAACTGTTAGTCTAGTGGTGTCTAGTTGGGTGGTCGAGTGGCTGATATGTTGTTAGAAGACAGTGTGCTGGTTGTTTTGTTTGTTGTCCCAATTGGGTCAGCGTGCTGTGTGTCTGTGATCTCTGGCTTTCTTGCACTGGTAGTACCTAAAGTTGTGACTAGGAATGTGTAACAAATCCAAAACAGTAAGGTAATTGCTGAACACTATCAGTAGCAATGGGCTTCATTTCGACAGTTGAACAACATTCACAGCGTTGTTTATGTTGTTGAACAAACACATTTTTCGAACATATGGAGCAATGGATTAGCAATATGCTTCAAAATAACACAAATTGGCAATATAATCAATTAGAGTGCACAACCATCCTCGTGATGCGCTTCGTAAATTATTATACAGTATGTTAACTAACAGAGGGCGTTCCCGTTAACCCGAAGTAGTATAGCATACATACATGCTAAAAAAAATATTTCCATTCGAAAACAAAATGTTTTAAATTTTTTTCCAATATGAAAATATTCAATAAAAATTTTAAATTGACATGTAAAAGAAAAACACTGTACACGTGAACTTGAAAGACGGCAACGTCGCGATTTATTTATACATGACGACTACTATTTTATTTAAAACAGGAGGTTTCAAATTTATTTCCAATTAGAATTTTTTTTATTCGGATTTTTTTATGCTTATTTTTCTATGCTGATATTTTTATTTTAATCTATTAATGATATATATTAACGAGTTTAAGGGAACGCCCTCTGTTATTTAACATACTGTATAAAATAACACAAATTGATAATATTATCAATTAGAGTGCTCAACCATCCTCGTGATGCGTTTCGTAAATGATTATATAAAATAACACAAATTGACAATATAATCAATTAGAGTGCACAACCATCCTCGTGATGCGTTTCGAAAATGATTATATAAAATTTGCGTGTACATAATTTTATGAGAATATTCCGTTTCTAGAAGCATAAGCATACTAAAAATATCGAGTAATACGTAATCAGCACCCTAATTGCGTCACACACTATTATATATTTTACACAGGCATCATTTTGAAGCATATTTCCGAGCCATTTCTTCATAAGTTCGAATTTGTCTGAGTACACAATACTTAAATGAAGTGAATCTTGTTGAACTGTCAAAATGGAACTGATTCTATTTAATTTTGTTAGGTCCAGAAGGACTGAACGAGTACTTTAATCACAATAGATTCTTCTACTAACACTTAACTATTATTACTATACCTATTACATTTTTCGTCATTACTCTGCGAAGACTCGCGTTCCTGCCTGTGTTTTATGACTCGTTTCAATGAATTGTAATTTAGCTCCATAAAAACTCCAATTACACTATTATGTTCCAACTGGAATTTAAAACAAGGATTTTCATAGTTCTTTTTACTCTTTTGATTTAAATGATTGTACGGCTCACGTTAGCTGGATATCAAACACGACCGCTGGGCAACAATCTACACTCCATGGGCACTTACAGACGGCACCGCCGCGCCGAGACCCAGGGAGAGGCAGCGAAATAAACTAGATGTGGACGGCAAGTGCCGGATCAAGATGGCGCTAGAAAAGAAGGATCTCTAGAAGGGTTTGGGAAAGGCCTTTGAACAATTTGGGCTAATAGAAAAACATGTAACAGTCTCATGAAATCACAAAAAAAAAAATGGTCAAGTCTCGTCCTTTTTTATATTTATTTTTACTCCTAGAGTTTGGATTTTCTGAAACCATTTCCACATTTAAAGTCAATGAAATCTGAAATTGTAAAATCACCAGTACAAGAACACAACTGGTACAAACTTGTTGACAATTGTGCCAGTCACTGGCAACTGTCGCTTATTAAATTAATTGTGATTTAAGCGTCTTTGTTCGACTTGCACAATGACGGTACTTTTAGGGTTGGTTCACATTCCCTCTGCATATTATGGAAGGAAAAGATTGTGAGTTTCACTATGGAGCCCATTACAATGGGTTAATACAACTTTCCTAGGTTAAATATAGTGTAAATTAAGTATCAATATTCATACAAACCGATAGATATTACTAATGAACTCAAGATACTGTTGGGTCTACTATGGCGTTGCAGCCCGTCAGGCGGGTTTGCTGCGCCTCCCTACTCTCCCGAGTTCGTGGCTGAAGACACCAACACTATAAGTAATATGAAACATAATTTAATTTTTGCCAAACTTTCGCTTTTTAAATACATTGTTTATTATACAGTCGTTTTAAAGGACACACACAAGCAAATAAATCCTAATCACTATGATTTAATTCAAACCTCCTTCAGCGCAAGAAGTTTGACGTCAACACATGAACATTGGCGCGGGTGACGGATATCGGAATCACAACATGGCTTATTTGTGGCATCGGCAGGATGCGAGGCGTCACGCAAACAAATACGCGGCTATTAACATTCCTCATATCAATATAAGAGGGCATGTTTACGTCTTTTAGTGTAATTCTAATTCTGTCCCAGAGCTTTCGATCAACAATGTTATTGGATACACATTTTGCTGTATAACAATCGTAGATTGTGCTTGACTTGTAGTAGATTGATTTTTAAGGATATTTTCTTTTGAGTCCATATCGCGTCTTAAATATGGCATCAATGGCAGTACTATTTATAGGTAATTTGTATGTACTCAATAATTTATTGCATTCCATATGTGTTCATAATACTAACTTACCACGTAAAACGAAACTTTTTCCTTTTAAGTTTAGATAATCATTTATAAGTTCAAGCGAGGTTAAAACCAACCTTTTAAAATTATTGAGATAAAATTATCGTTTAAGAGCCTCTGTATTTTTTTAATTTTGATCTATGTGAGAGGGAATAATGACGCAAATGTACGTCTTGGGTTATCAAGGAATGTAATTTGAAAGCTTCATAATGCCATTCAGAGTTAATAATCATCTAGTTATTATATATTAACTACGACTATATAATTATTTATCACCTTGGTTAACTTTAGTTCTATTTAGTTTTATTTGATGATAAGAAAATATTATAAAAAAACAATACAACTTTTTATACTTCAGCAGTCAACCACTAATAGTGGTTTACTTTTGAAAACATACCTAAATGATAATAAATAAATACTTTGATTGAAGTTGAAACGAGACTTTATAAAGACGATAAAAACAACCGGTAACTTATTGATTTTACATGAGTATTTTACCCAATACCATATCATTTACAGCCTCCGTGGCGTAGCGGTAGCGAACGCGGCCGTTGTGCAAGGAGGCGCGTGTTCGATCCCCGCACAGTGCAAATGTTTGTATGCATGATTATGTATATTTGCACTGGTCTGGTCGTGCCTCGGAAAGCACGTTAAGCCGTTGGTCCCGGTTGCCATACGAACATCTAGTGGCAGTCGTTACGGGTTGTTGGAGCCCTCAAAAGTATAGGTCTGGTCTAACTGCAATGCTTAGATATCACCTTCGGGTTGTGGAGGTCAGACGGCAGTCGCTTCGCGGAAAATATCGCAGTTTAGCCAAAACCAGCAGTTAGACTGGTAAAGCGGACCCAACTCCAAAGCTGAAAAAGCTGCGGATGCGACTGGGATTAACGCTGAGATGATGATGATGATTTTACCCAATACCATAAAAATTTATAGTGAGGATAATTTTCAATTCATTCGAATACGGAGCTATACTTAACGGTATATAAATGACATGTATACATTGACTGCAGATGTAACAGTCAATAGTCTGCTAACAGCACGTTACCTCGGTATTAATAAGGGCGGTGATGTGCGGTAATAAGCGGTAACGTGTCCTAATGTGGTGTAATATCGCGGTAAATAATACCGGCTATACGATATGATATAACCACGAAATGGGATGACGCCGAAGGAATAATAAATAGGATGAATGTTTGCTAAAAGAATATCACAAATGGAACCATTCAGGCTCTAGCTAGTCATCGACAATAGCGGTACTAATAACCTGTGGCTATCTGCTGAGCTGATGGTTAGCTCTTATCTATGCTCTTAAAGAGGCAACTCAACAAACCATTTTCTTTAAATAGGTACTTTAACATACACATAGAGACACATGTTATAAACAATACGGTTTGGGACGAATATAGTGCTTACTAAAATAAAATGCAATAAAATTTGACGGACGTAAGACGATTCCTGACAAAAAAGGGGCGCGCGTCGTATTTTTTCGAAGGAATCTTCTACAATGTTCTAAGAATGTTCCACTTGCCCAAAATTGACCGAGCGGGAAGCGTGTGATATGAGGAGGGAGCGATTACAGTAACATAAGTTCGCGGTAAACTTCTTAATATATAGAAAGGAAAATTACATACTTAAAATAATCCTACCTCTTATCCGAATGGCAAAGTAGGTGGGATAATTCCATCAAGGGCCCGGCACCTCCATCTGTTCTTTCCATCCGTTGGCGATCGGCTGGCTAAGACATGGCTGGAGGTTGACCACTGCGTTGCCCAATTTCTCACAGGTCATGGCAACTTTAAAAGTAAACTGTATTCTTTTAAACTTGTTCCTTCGCCTTTGTGTCAGTATTCTACATCGAACTGTGAATTTGAACAGTCCGCACATCACATCTTGTGGGAGTGTATTCTTTGGCAGAATGAACGCAATATTATGTTGGATAGTGTACAAGTTACATCCGGAGTTGTTTATTATACGGACCTTGTAGAAACTAGAACTAATTTTCGTGCGTTCAGGCGCTTTTGCCATACCTATTATTGGAATCAATTGTAACAGCAAATACCTACTTAGGACCCATTAACTTAATCAAATGTTATTCTGTGGTGCTTGGCAATCTGGGCTTCTCCCAGTTGCAATAATGTCCCTTTGTGCCGATTGGCCTAGTTCTGTTCTGTCTCCTGCTTATTATGGAGGGAAGTGGAAAAATATCTTTTTTCTTACTCCTCCGCTATTCTTTTCTGATTAATTTCGTTGCGGGACCCAAGACAGTTGAATCGTTTCTCCGGGACTCGTCGAGCTTCATTGCTCGGCGTTTTTCTGGCGGTCTCCTCTGTTGATTCTGGCTTTCAGGAGTTGCAGTGGGTTGGGAACAGTGTGGCGGGTTTTGACCCATTAAAAAAAAATACTTAAAATAATCACAATCATATTTGCCCGAGCTGACACACACTTTAACATATGTCAGGTACCTGGCATACGTACCTGGTATGCACGATAATCGGGACTTTCTTCGATATGACCGTCACGTTGTGAATTGTGTTAAATGGAACTTCTTTACTTCTTCTTGTGATATAACTGCATTCTTATTATGGTGCGGTTATATCGACCAGTAATCGAGTCCCATTGTATTGAATTATTATCTTATAATGTCCTTCATCGAACGGCCTCTCGAGGCTGTCAGCACTTAGAAATGTATCGCCTTGTACTTACCAATAATCATAGTGGACTATTTATATTGCTGCAGAAGGTAGCATTCCAAAGTAAATATTGGGTAATACTCAGTTGTAAAATATTGATTAACATGAATTTTAGCGAACAATCTGAAATTGACGGTTTGGGGCACAGGCCAAAGTTAAACTTTAAAGTCACGTATGTGTGTACAGACAGCGTCTAGATGTGGGTACCCCCTTGCAAGCTTTAGTTTCAAAAATTATGTAAATTTTTACTTTTAAATCGATTTGTTATATACCTATCTACCATTAAAATATAAAATTTTACACACACAAGGTTTTGGTTTCGTCATATTTTATTTCTTTAAATGATACTTTTATTTGACCTTTTATATATGCATTTTTACAACAGGTTTATATTAAAATGAAAGAAAAAGTATTTATTTTTGGAATATTTATTATAAGTTGATTATTTTTTCTTAAATATAACACTGTATCGCTTCACCGCAAAATTATTAATATACAACAACTATCTACTCTACTAATAATGGTTAACAATTTACTTATCAAACTTGTAGAATATTTTTTTTTATTTTATATCGCAATCCTGTCTGATGGTAAGCAGTGACGCAATCGTTGATGGTAAAGCGCACTAGTTTATTACGAGCCTATTCACTCTAGCCTTGAAGACACTCAAATTGTAGTCCGACGGAAACACCGCCGCTGGCTAATTGTTCCAGTCCCGCGATGTACGCGGTATAAAGGAGGAGGCGAAACGCTTCGTCCGGATCGTTAGTTAACTTTCTAATGACTAAATAATTGTAATGGTAAAGTTTACATACAAATTTGTAGTTATGTTTATCTAAAAATTCAGATCAGAAAAGGTAAAACTATAATTATAAATTCATTATGATATGTTTACCCGGTTAGTTAGTTATAATGATTAAGTTTACGTTAGGTTTGCACGGCATATAACTTGACACACCTTCTCAATTTTGCCATCAGATTCGAGGTCTCAAACCCCACAACTCGTGACAGTCCTCCATACGGAAATTAAACGTTAATCCTCTTATACACAACATGGAAAGATACGGCATGTAATGAAGTTTCCGTGTTGTTTCAGAGCAAGGAGCTAAGCGGTAGCGACTGCGGCATGGGCGTGCGTGCGCCTGACACCCTGCCCGGTCTCACTCACCACTACTGCAGCGACAGGTACCTCAACTTTAACTAATTTAACAGAGATGTGAGACCCTAGTCTCACATCTCTGTGCCGCTAGGCCGACGACTTTCACACGAAAGCCACTTTCTTTACCTCCCCAAGGAATGCTCCTTTTAAGAAGATTAGATATCCTTACAATATCGTATCTATCGTAATTCTAATTATATTACAGTATAATAATTAGGAAGAATTATTTTGTAACCATATGCACCAAGGTAGACTGGGGTCTGCACACCGACGTAATCCGCTCAATATATACGGCCACTGTAGAGCCGATTATAATGTACGCGTCTGCTGTGTGGGCACCCGCGGCTATGAAAATCGGGGTACGTAAGTTGCTCAACACGGTCCAGAGAGGTTTCGCTCAGAAGCTCTGCAAATCTTACCGCACGGTTTCTCTACACTCCGCTCTGGTCTTAGCGGGGATACTTCCTCTCGACCTCAGGGTACAAGAAGCAGCCGCATTGTACGAGGCAAAGAGAGGGTCGCCCCCGCTGGAGCTGTGTGATAGGGAAACGGAGCGTCCGGTGGGGTTTGCAGAAACTCCTCACCCGGCAGAGCATATGGCTTTAGAATTCACCCAACTGATAGACCAAATCCTTGTGGACAGGTGTAATGTGCAGCAGGTGCGAATCTTCACCGACGGCAGTAAGATTGATGGGAAGGTCGGAGCCGCGCTATCCTTGTGGAATAGCGAGGCCGAATTCCGGAACATCAAGCTTTGTCTGTTCGCGTACTGCACTGTCTATCAGGCGCAGCTTCTGGCCATATGTAAAGCCACGAGCGTCATCCTCAAGGGTAAGGAGTTGACCTATGGTCTATACAGCGACTCGAGAGCCGCTTTGGAGACGGTCGTTAACCATGGGTCACTCCACCCACTGGCTGTGGAGACGAGGGAGAACCTGCGGAAAGCCTTGGCTCAGGGCAAGGCTGTATCATTGTACTGGGTCAAGGCCCATGCAGGACTCCCGGGGAACGAGCGTGCTGACGAGTTGGCTAAGGAGGCGGCTCTGGCATCGAGAAGGAAGCCTGATTACGACCAGTGTCCCATAACCTACGTGAAGCGGCTTATACGTCAGTCATCGTTGGATGAATGGAACAGTCGGTATATAGCCGGGGACACTGCGTCGGTCACTAAGATATTCCTTCCCGATGTCAGAGTGGCACACCGCTTTGTACTCAAGGTCAAGCCCGAGGGGAAGCTCACCCAGGTGCTGACGGGGCATGGTGGATTCTCCCAGTACTTAAGCCGGTTTAAGTTAAAGGAGAGTCCATCATGCATCTGTGAGCCAGACGCCGTAGAAGATGTCGTGCACATTCTTATCGACTGCCCCGTTCACGCAACGCGAAGGTACGCCCTAGAACAAAAATTAAAAGTAAAATTAGTTAGGCAAAACCTGTCGGAACTACTTACTAGTGAAACGAGTCGTAAACAATTTGTGGACTACTGCACGGATATCTGTATTATTGTAAACAATAGAAATAAGTGATGGATAAATAAGATTGTTAAATTATATATTTTAGTATAATATATAAACGTTAACAAAATGTTGCTATTAGTTAAATAAATTTAAGAATAAATGTGTAGAAATAAGATACAGTCAAATAAATAGTATTAATAAAAAATAGATAAGTAGAATAAAGTAAAATTATTGTCATAAGTAAAAGGTACAAATGTAACAAGTAAAAATATGTTAGTATATAAGATGTGAATATGTATGATATAAATAAGTAAAGATCGGGCTAGCGGAAATAAAAAAAAAAAAAAAAAAGTTAGGAGATCCATCCTCTCATCCCTTCCCGTAGTACTATAATCCTGGAAGGAAATCCGGGTTCCTCATGCTCATAATGCCCTGTGATGGCGGGTGCAACAAATCCCCCCCATCCTTAAAAAAAAAAACCATATGCACCGTCCAGCGACAAATTTTTCACAATATTTCACCTTTGTCCTCAAACATCAATCAATGTATATTGTATGTCATCACTATGCCTGAACATTGCTTTCCCAAAATACAAGCTCAAGCTTAGTTTGAGAATCAATATCAGCATGTATTGTACTATACATTTAAATTGTACCCGTTTTAGCCTGTAAAACAGTGAATGTACCTATCTGGTATCAATGTCTTTTGGCCAATTTCTTTCTCTAGGCTGACCGAAAGTTATCTTTATAGGTACTTAGTTTTTTTTATAAGTTGAAAGTGTCGACATGGTGAACGGCAGTATTTACTAAAAATGGCTCAACACTTGTAAAATACTGGTACAATCTCGGACTATTCAGAGCACCTGCAATTTTCGACATTATGACCTAAATTGGTATTGCAGTAACATACATATTTTGTAGTTTTCTATGCTACGGGTACTGCGTCGTTCGTGCTGTGCATTGTCGTTTAATTTTACATGACGTATAAACGCTATGTACTGCTCTGTGAAAAGTTCTAGTTAAGTAGTTTCAATCTGTAGAAAGGCCTTTGTTGTTAAAGGTCTAAATAATACCTTATATATATTATTTTCATGAAGATAAAAGGAATGTTTTACTGTGTTCTAAGAGCACAGTATAATTACATTATTAACAAACCGTCAACACAAGTCGCTTGAATGACAGTTTCAGTAAGAAGATAGTGTCCGTTGCTGTTAATTTTTTTTTTTATAACCTAAATCATAATTGTACAATAACTTTCTAGGTCTCCAGCGAAATGCAACATAATGGGCGTATCAAAGCTAGTAAACGAGCCGAGCCCCAGCAGTTCGGAAGAGTCGAACTCCCCTACGGAGATAAACTGCTACCGGCGGTTAGGCGAGAGGCCTCCTCTTATGAAGAGGCTGGCCATGGGGTTCAGCGGAGCGCTACTACAGCCCTCCGACGATGACTCCACGCCTTTGGTCGCAGACACACCCACCACGTAAGTTGCAACTGAACTACGTGAGATCGCAATATCTAGCGAAGGATTATATAAGTCAATTAACCAGCATGGGTAGCTGTGCGTTGGTGTACAGCAGATATTAGCACGTGTTTTCTCATGTGTTTTTATTCTTTCATTCTGATCTATCATCCACTTGGATACATATCAACTTTTCCGTTTTATGTCACTACCAGCGACCAGTGAACTTTGCCGATTTTTTTTATTCCCCTTTATCCAGTTACCTACTGGATAAAGGGGAATACAACAAATGAATTTCTACTTGCAGCCCCACAAACCTGCCTCTGTGCATGAACGGGGGCTACATCAACGAGGCGTCGGAGGCGGAGGCGCGCACGCGGGAGAGCAACCGCGAGCCCCCAGCCGTCCCCGCCGCGCCCCGCCGGACCGACCACCTCATGCACTCCGATCTAGATGTGGACTTCAGGAGGTGTAACAATATGAAAAATAGGTGGGTATTAATGAGGAGTGAATCCATCGACGTGTAGCGAAAATGTTTAAAGTTTTTCGAGTTTTAGCCGATTAAAGTAACGTAAAAACTCATTTTTCAAATGTTTACAAATCAAAAACTTTTATAAACCGCTAATATGTTGTTTCCTTGTTCTTGAAGCCGTTACTCTAATTTGGAATAGCTATAACTTCAATTCACTCCGCAGGGATTTAAACTTTCTGGCATCTTATATATCTCTCTTACTTATGAAAGAAACAGGTGTCTGAAAAAATACAGCAACATAAATACCCAATCGACACCACGGTCCAGAACTTTCAAGTTGTACAAAAGACTTTATAAAATATATTCCGTATACATGAAATATTTCATAAAGAGAGACGCGGAACTGGATCCTTTCTATTTACTTTCTGCTTTGAAAAAAGTTCTATTAAATTACCGCGGTGATAGCAGCTTAATGGAAACTGGGTCACGACTTTTCATTTGTGAATGGTTCCCAACAATATTTTATTTTAATACTTTTAAGCTTAGAGAACAGAGCAAATGACGTCAGAACTTTTGTTGAATGAACATTATGATCCCGTATTTGCAAGAACGCTATAAGGGAGGTTGGAGTTTTCTGTTTTGTAATGTCTATTGCATTTTACTTCATTGCTGAACAGAACAATTATTTCGTATTTATAAATTGTGCTATGAATTTCTTTCTGGAATTTATAATCTGTAGCTATTTTTTCTACAGGCAAAATTAATCCTTTTTCATTTAAATAGAAATTAATAGAGTAAGTATACTTGTTTTTGTGTTTCTTTATATGCCGACTAGGCACCGCCTGTTCAACGTATTTAAGTGATCGATGGTTCAACTAGAATTATTACTTTATATAACTCATAAACATGGTTATATCCTTACAGTGAATCTGCAGCCTGCAGTCGCACAACTTCCTCGTCGTCGGGTGCGTCGTCGTGCGGCGGCGTGCCCGCCAACAACAACGTGCCGCGTGCCGAGCCCGAGCTGCGCCAGGCGCCATGGTTTCAACACGGAATACCTAGAGAGGTGAGGGATCACGCTCTAAGTTTCCCTAAAAGTGTTATCCACGAAGAAACCAGTGGAATACGTTTGTATGAAGAAAGCGCCACTAGGGTCCCCTCTTAAAGCGCCACTAGGGTCCCCTCTTAAAGCGCCACTAGGGTCCCCTCTTAAAGCGCCACTAGGGTCCCCTCTTAAAGCGCCACTAGGTCCCCTCTTAAATACGTTTGTATGAAGAAAGCGCCACTAGGGTCCCCTCTTAAAGCGCCACTAGGGTCCCCTCTTAAAGCGCCACTAGGGTCCCCTCTTAAAGCGCCACTAGGGTCCCCTCTTAAATACGTTTGTATGAAGAAAGCGCCACTAGGGTCCCCTCTTAAAGCGCCACTAGGGTCCCCTCTTAAAGCGCCACTAGGGTCCCCTCTTAAAGCGCCACTAGGGTCCCCTCTTAAAGCGCCACTAGGGTCCCCTCTTAAAAGCGCCACTAGGGTTCCCTCTTAAAAGCGCCACTAGGGTCCCCTCTTAAAGCGCCACTAGGGTCCCCTCTTAAAGCGCCACTAGGGTCCCCTCTTAAAGCGCCACTAGGGTTCCCTCTTAAAGCGCCACTAGGGTCCCCTCTTAAAGCGCCACTAGGGTCCCCTCTTAAAGCGCCACTAGGGTCCCCTCTTAAAGCGCCACTAGGGTCCCCTCTTAAATTCCCTACTTATGTATTTCGTATCGACATTACAGATAGCACTAGAAGTGCTGAGTTCGCAGCCTGTGGGCGCATTCCTGGTGCGCGGCAGTACGACGCAGACAGGGTGCTTCGCGCTGTCGGTGCGTGTCCCGCGCGACTTCACGCCGGCCGGGATCGCGCACTACCTCATACTGCGCACACCCAAGGGGTATAAGATCAAGGTGAGCTCATCGTAGCGGCTCATAAATCAAATTATTTATAGTTTTCCTATCATTTCAGAATCTAATCTCTACAAAAGTCATATTGCGATTATTTTCGATCTACCTTAGAATTCATCCTATTCATTATCCTACATTCTTATATCTTCATGAGCAGTGGCTCGAGATAGTGATCTCGGAGCATCATGTCAGACTTTTCAGCTTCTAGACGGTCTTCTACTTTTAAGACGGTCGTACACCATTCCCCTCGGCTCCACACCACAGGACATAGACTTAACGTGCTCTCGTTGGCACGGAAGGGTCTCGTAATGTGATGGACAGTTGCCCGCCAGGGAATTGACCATGGCGAACAAACCTTAATCTTCGATCGTTTGACATGTGTGGGTGAGATTAGCGAGTGACTCCTACATCATGATGTACGTACATGTATGTACACTAGGTGTCACTCGCAAATTTTGAACTTGTTCATTCACAACTTCCAATGACTAAATGCAGGGTTTGATCGTTCTAGGGTTTCACGAAAGAGTTTAGTTCCCTGTGCGCCCTCGTGACGCACCACAGCGTGATGCCGGAGCTGCTGCCGGTGCCGCTCCGCCTGGCGCGCGCCACACGCGCCCCCGCCGCGCGCCGCGACCACGCCGACCTGGACGCGCTGCACCCCACACACACCACGCACACCACACACCCACACCACCCGCACCACAACACCAACCAGCATCACTTCCTAGCGCAGCTCGATGTGTAGACACCTCAGTAAATAGTACGCCGTACACAATGTCAGGCAAGCTTTATATGCAATGACATTGTGATCTATTGTCGCACAAGGCGCGATATTGGTCACGTCATTGTATCTGATCCATTGCAATGCATCTAAATGTAGACACTGTATTCGCCAAAACTATTCGACCTGTTGTTCTTAAGGTTTGTTCTTTGATTCTATAAATATTCAATTTCGATGTCTCTCCTGCTTCTGCAATGGAAACAAAGTTTCATTGACTTACCAAGGCAAATGGATTCAGAAGAGACAAGTCGATTCACTTCGATCAAAATATGGACATGTGGGTTGCGAGCTATAGGTATGCTTAAATTTACCAGAAATCTATCACATGCGTTTGACTACAGTTAATTTTTGCTATGATTTTTTTAAAAAGAAATTGTTTTTAAGGTTGCCATAACATTCATAATATTATGTCACACAAAGCAAATGATTAAATACACGTAGATGAAATTGCGAAATCACAATTTCTCACTTAAATTTAAAATAACTATAATAATATATTCGCATTAAAAAGTACTTATTCACTGTTATATAAAATATAAATAATAATCAAAAATAAAAAGATTTCTATATCATTGAGTAAAGAAAAATATCTAATAGTCATGTTTAAGGAGTCATTAAATTATTGTATGTTGTCTAGTATCTGTTGGTAAGTTCTCTTTTGTAAGAATAATGTGATAAATATCATACTTAGGGTGTGAACGCAAATGTAAAAAAATATATTTGTAAAAATAAAAATGTGTATATGGATTGTAATTATTAGAAGATTTGTGTCATAATCATAGTTTATATGATAGTTATAGAGGAGGAGCATGCGCGTGGCTTGCGTTCAGCGACGACATCAATATTCTACAACGTGACAAGGTTGTACGGTTTAAGCCGAGTTTATTGAAACTCCAGAATCACCCATTGTTCGATCTAAAACGTGGCTTAGGATGAGCCACGTTTTGGGTCGGATAATTCTAGCTTTTTCAAACTTAGCTTTGATTAAACAAATGTTCAGTTCAGTCAACAAGGTCGGTGTTAATTTAGCAATGATATTTTTGGTTTTCAATTAAAACTTATTCTGTATTATTAGAGGATCTTTTGCCGCACTTGACAAAATGTTGACAATACAAAATGACGACGTTAGTATCGATTTTGGCCACACACCAAAATATCCTTGTAGGCTGGTATCAAAAACAAAGATGTATTTGCTCAGAACAGCATTTCTAAAACGTAGCTTATTGGTGTCGTCAAGTTTCATATAGTTTGCGCTTAGATTTTTTTTATCTGAAAGTTGTGTAGGTATGGTCTAGTCTAATGAGGTGTACAGATTGTGTGCGCTCGGTTTGTTTCACGAATGATACCACACATTACAATAATTAGCTATTTAGATTGTGTAACGTGTTACAATAAAGTCTGCTGTTGTTGATACGATGGTACCGTTGCTGAACAGGTATTATTCATATCATGTTTAAATGCACAAAGACACGAAATCTCTGTGTTTATCTCGAAGGTATACAATCTTCATTCATCAATTGAAGGTCTACTTGCTTCACGTTCTCTTTGAGCCTGTTACTTATATTGCCGACACTCAGCATCTATTTGATCAGCCTGAATATTTACTATTTTTTGTTAGATACTTGTCTATGTTTAACAGCCTGATCAGTCTTCTAGAACTTGTTACAGATCACTTTCTCGTCATGTCAATAACAGTCGGTTTATTGCTGTAATTTAAGAGTAACATCGGAGCCAGTGTCGCCCCTACGGTGTATATTGTAAACAAGTTGCCTTTTAGCGAATACCTATACTATGGCTTCGCGTTTATGAGGTACAGACAAACAGAGAAACTAAAACAAGAGAGACATATGAAATCTAATTCATTTAACATTATTTAAAGTCAGATTTACATGTCTGATTGTGTGTGTATATCTGTGTGTCTATCCGTCATACAAAATGTTAATTGTTATACACTGCCTTAGTACGAGATGTTTGTATAAACATAACGATATCAGTAGCTTAGTCTGTTGATGTTTTATTGTAACTTGCCATTTTATTAATAGTTTATTATAATAGGACGTTAGAACATGAGAGTCTTTTGATATGGTAACACTGGCAATACTCATTACTATTCACTGTATTAAATTTTTATTTGTCATCATATCTATTTTGGTTATCTTGTTATGGGTAATTTTAAAACCATTAATCGTAGCTTTACCTGGGGTAGTGATAAATCTTATTTACATAGAACAACTTGTCTGGATTAACATAACATTAAACTGTGGACCTGCACCATCTACATACTGGTATGGAATAGTTCATGTGTGTTCATAAAATGTTAATGTTTCTAAAATTACTCATATAGTATTAAATCACATAATATATTACTCATAATACATTATATTATAATTATCAAAATAATATTGCAAAGTTTGCCATTTAAAAAATCCGCTATCATGTTTTTTGCCACAAAATTTTAATATCACAGATAGATAGAATCTCTCATTTAATAGAACTTAGCGTGCTACGTGTTTAAAGATTTACTTTTGTCCCACGAGACTCGTGTTCCGGGCTCTAGAGTGACTTGTTGATACGAGAGCAGCTTCGATACATTCGAGCTTGTAGCAGCGGCTTCGTAAAACTAGAATGCGAATGTACCCACAACATACCGAACTTCTTGTAGCGATGGATTTAAACTTACTAAAAGCAATTAATATCGTTTTGATGCCATTTATTTTCTACATCATTACGCATTTCTTCACAGTTCCGTCACCAGATGTCGCCATGTGAGCTAGGCGTCAGTTATGTACCTAATAAGTGAATTTTATCCACCTTTACAAATGTAGTTAACTACATCAGTGAAAGTAATAATTTATTTACGTATAATAAAATAAATATCAAAAATATTACATGACGGTGTTTTATTTTTTTACAACCAAAATCTGAATTGTAATAGGTATGTAGCAACTGCACTACCAAGGACAAAAAGTTAATTATTAACCTAGCTAGTATATAAGCTTACAGAGTTAAAATAGTGATGCTATGTATAGACATTCTGCCTAAGGTCCGTATTCCAGAAGGAAACTCAAGCATTGATCTCTGCTTAAGCTAATGCTTAAGCATAGATCAATGCTTAAAACTAGTTTCAACCAATCAAATGGCTTGAAACGAGACTTAGGTGGAGTTTGAGTTTTGAGTGACGTTCTGTAATACGCACCTTAGTGCAGCTAAAGTTGCAGTGTCTAGAACAACAATTTTCAATTTACACCACCTGAAACAAGCTACCATCTAGCGGCTGGCATAAGAGTAAATATTTTATGAGTCACCACCGGAGAAAAGCGCTATCTACCGTTAGCACTGTGAGCCAAGAAAACTTCAATGCTTACCACATCAAATAGGAACATTTGACCCGGGGCCTTGTTTCATTTGCCAATAGCAAAGTACATACTAGCTGTGTAACTAGTATACTCCTAGTGCCATCTATGAACAGAGAATACATACATAGAGTGACATCTATGAAATTAATATAAGTGTTTATATTTTGGCGTTTTACTCTGTTCATAGATGTCACTAGTGGTTAACATATCTTTTAGTACCTAATGGTTATTGAAAAAACAACAATGTTCACGAAAGTGAATATAATATACATCACTTGGAATGGACTTGGACTAGACTAGGCTGACCTTTACTTGATTGAACTTAGAATTGACGTCGACTGTACTATTTACCATTTTTTTTTTTTTGTGAAAAATCTTTATAATTGTTCTCCACGTTTGGTCGTTTCACTTTTTTGTTTGGATATTTATGGGTCTTACTTAAAAAAACAACTTTTAAATTAACAAATTACACATGTCAATAATATATTAAAATAAAATCATATAAAAATGAACAATTACATTAACACATCAGTACTCAATTAATCAACCTTTAATACCAACAGTAAATATAATAATAGTCAACCTTTAATAATTTATAAAGCAAATACCAAAGTAACAACTGGGTAATATGAGAGCAACAGTTATCAAAACAAAGTAGGTACATATACTGCTTAGCGTAGCGTTCGGAGAGCGTGGACGTAAATATTCCATTTGTAGAGGTTCGCTTGCTGTCAGATGCATCAGGCAGGCCGTCAAGTCAGCGGAGTAACAGTGAGGGAGATGTACATTTACTGGTCAGTGTGAATGTGGTGGAAAAGTTAATTGTTAGCTAGTCTTTAAAACGAACGAGTCTTTAAATCGGAACACAAGTACGTGATTGGTATCTTTTTGGATATTTCTGGGGCTTTTGATAACGCTTGGTGGCCTATGCTGTTGTTAAAATTAAAAAACCGCGGTTGCTATAGAAACATATATAATCTCGTTTACTCGTACTTTATAAACGGTTCCGCGGTACTTAAGCTCGGTCATTTTTCTAGTACTAAAGCACTAACCATGGGATGTCCTCAGGGTTCAGTTGTCGGTCCTTATTTATGAAATTTGGGACCACTTACTGGTTACGCGGACGATGGCCTACTGCTCATTCAGTCAAGTACCCGAGCTGGACTTGAGAACTTGACCCATACTTGCCTAAATCTAATATCTCAGTGGGGTGATCGTAACCGCCTAGCGTTTGCGCCGCTTATAACCTATCAACTTCTACTAAAAGGTAATCTTAAATCATTGCCTACTATTAAATTTAATAACGTTCCCGTTAAAAAACAGCAATCCGTATGCTACCTTGGTATGGTCTTAGAAAGGAATTTTTCATTTATCGAACATATAAAAATAGTTGGCGAAAAAGCTAAAAGGAACTTTTATGCCCTAACTAGAATATCCAAAGCAACTTGGGGTCTATCATTCCTAACTTTAAAAACTATATATGGAGCTACCTACTTAGGATGTATGTGCTACGGTGCACCTGTTTGGGCCGATAGGGCCAGCATAGGGGCGGCGCGGCGTAAACTGCTTCAAAGCCAACGTTTGGCATTGATATTTTTATGCAAGGCGTATAGAGCAATCAGTACTGAAGCCTTACCCGTTCTGGCAGGTGTACTTCCAGTCGATCTTGAAGTACAGCGACGTGCTTCAATGTACTACTCCGCGAGGGGGGAGGCCATGGACACTAACTTTGTTACACTACGCGACCTCAATAGAATTTCTAGGTTATTTAAACCTCAGACTGACGTCTGGGAGGACCTCTTATCCGAATGGCAAAGTAGGTGGGATAATTCCATCAAGGGCCGGCACCTCCATCTGTTCTTTCCATCCGTTGGCGATCGGCTGGCTAAGACATGGCTGGAGGTTGACCACTGCGTTGCCCAATTTCTCACAGGTCATGGCAACTTTAAAAGTAAACTGTATTCTTTTAAACTTGTTCCTTCGCCTTTGTGTCAGTGTTCTACATCGAACTGTGAATTTGAACAGTCCGCACATCACATCTTGTGGGAGTGTATTCTTTGGCAGAATGAACGCAATATTATGTTGGATAGTGTACAAGTTACATCCGGAGTTGTTTATTATACGGACCTTGTAGAAACTAGAACTAATTTCCGTGCGTTCAGGCGCTTTTGCCATATCTATTATTGGAATCAATTGTAACAGCAAATACCTACTTAGGACCCATTAACTTAATAAAATGTTATTCCGTGGTGCTTGGCAATCTGGGCTTCTCCCAGTTGCAATAATGTCCCTTTGTGCCGATTGGCCTAGTTCCGTTCTGTCTCCTGCTTATTATGGAGGGAAGTGGAAAAAATATCTTTTTTCTTACTCCTCCGCTATTCTTTTCTGATTAATTTCGTTGCGGGACCCAAGACAGTTGAATCGTTTCTCCGGGACTCGCCAACCTTCATTGCTCGGCGTTTTTCTGGCGGTCTCCACTGTTGATTCTGGCTTTCAGGAGTTGCAGTGGGTTGGGAACAGTGTGGCGGGTTTTGTCGCAATAAAAAAAAAATAGTCTTTAAAACGAAGTTCAAGCTTCAGAACATTCAATGTTGAGGGATGTCCGTGATACGCCAATCTTTATTATTTTTATTTAATTTTTATCTGGATTCAGAAACGGTCTTAGAGCAAGGTGAAGCACTTAGGACGATCTTTATATGTATCACATATGATCCTGAACATTCAATATCTTTTGTTTTTCACTATAAAGTTTAGATACCAAGCCTGGTAATGTATGCTGGGTGCAGAAATTTGACAATTTTAAAAAGAAGGATGCTACTACATTATCTTAATTAGGTCAGTACAACAAATCTACAAATATATAATAGATCTCATAAGAGCAAAGATAAGCAATAATAACTGAATCAATTAATGCCTTCATTATAATTAGACACAATAATTTTTCGACAGTCTTTTGTTTATCGTATTTTTATTTATAGTAGACAAACAAACAAACAAAGTTTTCCTGTTTATATTAGTGTAGATAATAGAATTAGGTGTGTACTCACATTGACTGGTCATTATGTACAAAAACCATAAAATAATAGGAGCTTCGGTGATGAATTGATAAATGATGCCGAACTGAACCCGAAGGGCGTACCTATGCGTATTCATTCTGTTATTGGTGTGGAATGTGTAACTATTGTTATATAATGCTTTTTCGTAGTTAGGATAACACACGCTTGAAATATGACGCATTTTAAAGACGATATTTATTACGATCTGTTCTTAAAATGCCATAAAGAACTGACATTGGTATTGATCTACAATGTCTGAATTTATGAGTGTATAAATGAGAGCGTTAGTTAATATTTAATGTAATTTTAGCATGTCATGATAATTGAATAATTAATTACCACAGTTTCTCAAGTAGGTAATTAGTTATTTTAATTAATCCTAATTATTAAGAATACCTACTTTGTGATGGGTGGCTTGATTTTGGAAACTTGCAGTAAAGTGACATATAAGTATAAGCCGGTGACTACCTCATAAAATCATAGTAATTTAATTAGGTAATAATTTTCCGGACAATAAGATCGCTAATCTAGCAGCCAAGCTTGAACCTCCTTCACCTCAGAACGCTTTAAAATGTAAAACAAATCGACATTACTAGTCTGTAGTTGAACTGTTGAAGTCAACCGGCGCCGGCTAGTGGTTGTTCTTATTCTTTTTTTTTGAATGACAATATTTGTGTTTAAAATCGCACATTCAATCGAGCGTGGTGCAATCAGTTTAAGTTGTGAATTGCCGCTCATCCGCTCATGTCATCACCGCTGCCCTCAAAACCTTTAGGGAAAACATCAAGGCAAACACAAAATGGCGTGTGACATCAATCAATCCTCACTAGACCGTAGTGGATTATAGCCCATAAGGTTTTAGGCTGCTACGTAGTGCTTATGCTTGGGCTAATTATGCTAGGATCACTTGTTCAAATCAAGAAGTAGACAATACTGTCGCTTTGCGCACATTTATCTTGTTTTTAATAATACATATATTTAAATAAAAAGTTTTATTCTAGCTCTCAGCGCACCAATTTATTATAAGGCTATTCACTTCAGCCTAGACGACACCGGACAGGAAGACCACTACAGGCAAATTGTTACAGTCCTTCGATAAACGCGGTAAAACTACGAAGCGAAACGTTTTGTCCGGATCGAAGTAAACAACACATGAACCGTAGTGCCCGGCCCATGTGCAAATCGCTTTTACATGGCCTTAGGTAGTATACCTATAGCAAAAAGTAAAAGCAGATTTTTTTAAAATTTAACTTTTGATTTAAAAATTAAATCATAAAGCATTGAATATTTTATTTCATTATTTCTTTAGAATTAAACTGTAAGATAAAGAAACAAATCTTCTCGCTTCATACTTCGGTCACATTCGAGCAGAATAGATGAGTCTAGTTAAAAATTCACAGCACCTCAAGGACATTGCTCTTTACAGTACACACTGATGTACGAAGGCAGAAGACAGAAGGAAAAAAAAAAGGAAATGCTACCAAAAACTACTAATTTGCGGTTCTTGAATTCAAACCTGTTCTTACCTACAATTACTTTAAAAGGGTAATGTTTGAACTCACATTGTAAGAATGACAGTTGGGTACATACTGTTACGAATGCACCTTATGGCAATGGCATAAGGTAGAGTATTGCGTGACATGCCTTACGTAACTTTTAAGCCCTATATCTTGAGACCTAGGCATTGTAGAGTTATGATCTAAAAATCCATTGCTAGACCTAATGCGACCTATCGAATGGTACAGGTTTCATCAATACTGACAATGAAAGGTAGCGTCTCCTACCTACCTGCTGGTTGTGAACAAGAATGTACTGGAAATTAAGCACTATTATTATTACTTCTAGACAGATCTAGAATTTTCTAGAAGGTTCATCTTGTTCAATGCTATTAAACAAGATAACAGGACTAAGGCCGAGAAGCCTGTCAGCCTGCCTATGTAAAATAAACACTATTTATTTTATTTTTTCCAGTAATTGTGAAGGATCAGTAATATGGCTCAACCAAGTACCTAAATGTACCTACCTACTATACGATTGGTAGATTCGATCAGACATTAAGATGAAGGAAACGAATAAGTAGATATTAGGAGTCCTGAATTAAAACAAATGTTCTTAGAAAGAAAACACTAAGTTTAAACTGTAAATCAAATGACGGAAATTGTCAAAAACAAGAATGTACTTAGTAACAGACGTAATTAATCCATTCCTGTTATTATATCCATATAATACTAACTTTGTGAGACGTCTTACATTAAACAACATTGTAGATATGTTAATAGTTTTAAAAGCGCTTGTTTACTCAACATCATACAATGTAAGTCATATAAAGTCTATTCTAATAATAACACTATACTTGGCTGCACGCTGCAGGGTGGCTCGTATTCTAAATATTCGCTTAAAGCTAGGACAACTTTAGCTTGTAAGCCTTAATTGGCGAAATATCGGAAAGGCAGATTAAAGAGAAAAAGGGGATATGTTTGACAATCTCCAATTAAGTTCTATTTACAGTCATGTTTTAAGTTAACGAAGGCGCAAGCTATTTAATTCAAACCTGTGCTTACACGAGTATATTGAGCGGAGAATTTATTTACGTTCCGTGGGGAAGACGAACCACTTTTAGGATTACCTCACTGTCCAAGATACAGGCGAAGAACCAGAGGACCTCAAAGGCAACTGGTCCGTCGCCTGGATCTAGACCAATCAATACACGTGGATTAAAACTTAATCGTAAAAAGTAAAAAAACTAAAACCCAACTACGACAAAAAACGACGCTGAAAAAGTATAAAACAAGAATTTCAGAATACTGAACTGAACAAAGTTGCTAATGTAATTGCAAGTAAATGGACACAGTAGACTCTACCAAGATGCCTTTGTTGTAAATTGACAATAATGTCATACAATACTATTCTGAAGTATGCAATATTCACTATGTACCTAGAGATAAATTTTCATGTTTGGAAAACCGCAGTCACACGTTATCCAAATCCAAACGGTAGGTATGTAACATTAGCAACTTTGTTCAGTTCAGTATTCTGAAATTCTTGTTTTATACTTTTTCAGCGTCGTTTTTTGTCGTAGTTGGGTTTTAGTTTTTTTACTTTTTATTATTTGTACTATTTTGGTGTTAAAGTGTACCTATTTGTGACGCATAATATTAACAAAAGTTAAATTGACGAACTAAAAACTAGATAGTCAACATACTACCTAGTTTAGTTATATGTAGAGATATCCTATTTTACTATTTCTTAGCGCGTGGATCGTAGCACGTATAGCAACGGTTTCCCCGTATGAAGCTCCCGGTTTTTCGTAGTAGCGACGCACATTTACGTCGATGGCAGCGAATAGGTCATGAATTAGTGGATGAGGTCGTTAGTATAAATAGATTGGATGTTTCATATATTAAGAGGACCTGGGAAGATTTCTATCTAATTCTGCTAACGATCGACTGTCATGTGGATTTTTAAGTAATTTATTATGATCCAAGGCACTTATAAATAATCCCTCTATGGTTTTGACTCTACTGAGAGCGACATAGGCCTGTACTTTAGCAAACAATGACTTTCCTAGATCGATAACTTTTTTACCTAGAGTACAACCTTGTAATTTATGTACAGTACAACCCCAAGAAAGAATCAGGGGGAGCATTTTACGCTGAATTTGCCCAGACCCCCTCAAGCCGTCAAATTCAGTGAGGCAAGGCTCGATTTTGATAAGTCCGTTAATATCTGCTTTTAAGGATGCGTCGTCAAATTGTACGAGAACAGCGCTTGGCTGTTCACCTGTTCCAACTGATCGAACCGAAGAGCAGGCCATTCGAAGGCCTTCACCACTCCCATCGCTCCGTTTACCAAACCCTGGTTTACATTCAAAATTCTACGAAGAATTACTCGGGATTATGTACAAACATAAAGTACTCGTGAAGCTCTTTCAAATGATACCAAATACGGTATATTTACTTTAATTTTATATTAACATAGAACTTTTTGTCCACTAGAGGGCGTAATACTAAATTTGGTGACAAGCTTTATAGCTCATAACCAACAAAATATCAAGGCCCTTCTAATGGTTCTGCAGTGGTCTTATTCTGATAAGTAGTAAAGAAGCTATCTATGAACGAAAAGATGTGAATTATATGCAATCAGCCCATGAATACAGGTAAAGTCACAAGCAAATGCTAGTAATATATATACATTCAAAATGTACAAGTAAAGCGCTTTCAAATGATACCAAACATGGCATATTTATCTTAACTTTATTTTTTTACTCTGTATGTTTTGTCCGCTAGAGGGCACCACATTAGATTTTTTGTGAAACTCCATATAGCCTATAACCAGCAGACAATTAAGACGCTTCTAATGATATGTCATTTGTCGAATTCGAATAAGTAGTTTAGAAGTTACGAGGGAACAGATGAACATACATACATACATACATACATACATACATACATACATAGCCTGTCAAAATCATAACCCTCCTTTTGCTTTGCCGTAGTCGGGTAAAAATTGGTGTATTTATGTGAGAAAGGGATCCTAATTAAGAAGCAAACAATTTACTGGGACAGTGAAATTCTACGTTTGATGAACGCTACTTCGGGTCTTAACCCCTTTATTAATAATTTAAGATCAACAAGAGCTCTTGGTATTCTTAATGACTCCTATAATAAATGGAGATGTAATATTGCATGCTCTTCAGACAGTTAATTTGCTCTGAAGTGTTTGTGCGTTTGAGATATTTAAGCAAATACTGAATAAGAAGTATTTTTCTCTCAACAGTGGGATATAATATAAGTAATAACATTGTATAATTAAATCAATTTAATTTTTTTTATTTTTTTTTTTTTTGTATAAATTGTCAGATACAAATATGTATTTGATCCGTGCGGCAATCTGATCCGACACAGTGGTGACACAGTGGTGTGCGGACAAAAATTGATTGATTATTATTTTTTGATAAAACAGTACCTAATATAATTTGTTTTTTTTTTTCACAAACAGCCAGACCCGAAACAACTACTTTTAGATCATACAAATATTTGTTCCGTGCGGGAATCAAACCCGCGACACTCAGTGCGGCATTCAATAGCTTAATCACTGCGCTAACCGTGCTGTCAATATATTTTCAGCATACAATTGTTTAGAGCTAATTAAACATCATGTTACTTCGAAAGACTAAATGAAAACTGTTATAACAACTTTGCTGAAAAACGGAAAATGTATACAACAAATATTGTTGCCTTAGCATTTCATTTTCCTAAATTTCGCAACAAAATAAAGTAGAAAAAATCAAAATGTTTCAAAACAGTCCACTCAACTGCAGCAGCGCAAACTAATTTTAAAACCTTCCCGAGCTTCGTGTAAAATAAAATTAACATCGACGTACCGCGCGCGCGTCCTAACTCGGAACTGTGGACCTTGTCGTTTTATATACCAATAACGGAATGTTTCGGGTTTTAAGAATACGATTACTCGAGTAAAAATATTTTTGAAAAAAAAATTGCAATGAAAATATGAAATGTGTCATGTCTAGCTTGGCCTAAGTATATAATTATGCTGTATTATGCCAGATGGCATGACTGAGGAGACATGAAGTTACAGGTACTCTACGACATTTTTTCTGTATCTTATTCTCTTTAGTATCTTAGTTTAATGCAAATGAAATGTCTTCAAACGAGCCCTAATAAAGCTTACTCATATTTTACCATCCTCTGGTAAAATATGAGTTAGCTGCTTTCAGCTTCGTTAGTCTCTAGTACACTATACTAACTCAAAATTAACAGTAACATGCAAATTTTAACACTAGTCTTTTGCGATTTTTTCGCGAAATAAAGAATGCACCTTCGGTAAGCTACTATTAAATTTTTGAAACATTTATTCACACTAACGGGTATGATAAGGATATCTGTTATCACATCCCTGTCTGTGAATCAATAACCCTTAAAATTACCTCAGAACAATATAGTTTACCGAAACGGATGTGATTTGAATATTGCTGAATGAAACGTATTAATTAGGTTTTCACGAAACAGCACAGCTACAGCTGCTAAATGTAAATAATAACCATAAACTACTGCAGTACTTATTGCCAATTAAAGCTCAATCTTACGACACACAAACCCAATCTATCAGGCAATCTTACAACTCTACGGAGCCGTATCACGTTACGAATCAATCTCGAGCACGTTGCATCAGGTCGGCCATTAATCACGAGCTGGAGCGCAATGCGGCAGGTGCCGGAATTAGGAGAGTCTTAACTTAGATTGTGTCCGACAACTTATATGACGAGATCGCGCGAGGTAGGGAGCTGTGTGGACTAAGGAGGCGGAAGGTAAAACGTTTATCTGTTTTGAAAAGTCGGTGTGTCATTTTTGGCGATTTAGGCAGTCCTGAAAGTCAACATTGTCAAGATTTTAAGTTAAAATTTTACGCTAAGAAAAGCTAGGGAAACTAAATTACCCACGAAACAAAAAAACGAAGTGGGCAACCAATTAGTATTTGGTGAACTATATCATAAGTGGCTCAATACGCTGTAAAAGTGTCAGCATTAAAGTAAGAAAACTCATTGCGGCGTGACGTATAACCGAGTCACCGCAACGACGCGGCCGCACGGCACTACTTAAATGTAATAAACCCGCGGCGTGTGGATAGATTATGTGTAGTGTTCTTCTTCTTCTTCAGCCTATAGATGTCCACTGCTGGACAAAGGCCTCCCCAAGGCTTTCCACGCCGACCGGTCTTGCGCTACCCGGATGCATCGGCTTCCCGCGACCTTCACCGGGTCATCGGTCAACCTTATTGAGGGCCTCCCTACGCTGCGTCTTCCAGTACGTGGCCGCCTCTCCAGAACCTTACTGCCCCATCGGCCATCGGTTCTACGAGCAATGTGCCCTGCTCACTGCCACTTAAGGTTAGCAACTCGCAGAGCTATGTCGGTGATTCCTGATTCGATCACGCAGAGAAACTCCGAGTATCCACAGCTCTTTCCATTGCCCTTTGTGTGACTCTGAGCCTTCGTATGAGGCCCATTGTGAGCGACCACGTTTCAGTTCCATAAGTCATCACAACACACCAGTTTGTGTTGTGATGGTTGTTGTCAAAGACTTTAGTATTATGTTTGTATGTCTTATGTGTTTTGTGTAGTGTTATGCACTATGATATTCGGTAGGAGCAAGTTGTTAAATATTATGAGAAATCTCTGGTTATTTTGTGGACAAAATGCTGTGCTTTAATGGACACGTCGCTGGTTATCTTGTGATTATTATGATAGAATTATCTTCTTAGGTGTTATTAGTACCAAATTAAATATAAAGAAAAATTTAACTGGCTGTTTAACGCAAAAAAACTGCAAGCACTGCAATAAACGCAAAACTTTCACTTGAATGCGGTTTTGCTAGATACACTCTATAGATTGCTCAACAATGGTTTCCGGTTCATATCATCCGGTTCAACCTCAGGAATTACGACCATGTATCGAGCTATAGGTCTGTGTTCAAATGGATGCCCATTCGGCACAGAAGAAGTTTGCGCGCTTTGGCCACGCTTTTTCTCTTCTCTCCCATTCGTTATTCTTATCTAATGCCTCACTTCCAATATTTTGTGTTCTTCACACAGTAAGTATCTGGGTTCATTCAAAAATCTAGTCTTACTCCGCTTTTCTCATACGTCTGACTTTTTGCATCCTTCCTTTCATATTCAGTCCATTTTATTTTGGTAAGCACTTCCTATATAATATCCGACCATAAACATTCTGTGAAAAACTTGCCAAGTCTCGATGGAGCTGCTTGTTTATCTCTAAAAAGTAATGAAATCTAGACAAAGTCGTGCCAAGTCAAAGGTTTCTTACTGCGATTTCTTCAATATTATTAATGTTGTGTGACTTGGCCGTGGAACATCCTTACTAATATTATAAATCGGAAAGTGAGTTTGTTTGTTTGTTCCGTTTTCACGCCGTAACTACTGAACCGATTGCTTTGAAAACTTTCGAACGGAAAGTTAAAAGTCCGGATCAAATCAATCACCGATCTAACATAAAATAGACGTACAGACAGACTTCAATCAATTTTTAGTCCATCTATACTGGTATTTTTTTTTCATACATTTCGTTTCCGGCTCGTCTATACATACCTAAGTATTTATTATTGAAATGCAAAGTTTTATCAAGCCTTGGTTATTAATTCAGCGTTTTCAAAGTGGCAATTTTCCATCGTCATTGGATAGCGGTTCTGGCGACAGATTGGTGCAATTGTGTCATGAAGCACCTGGTTTTGTGTCCTTGTATTCCTTGTAGTAAGGAACCTTAGACGTGACACGATTTCGTCTAGATTTCATTACTTTTTAGAGATTAACAAGGAGCTCCAACGAGACTTGGCAAGTTTTTTTCTCCAAAGCCTGGAGCACAGGCGTATAGCCTTTCAATGTTCAATAGGATGCATTTTGGTGAATGTGCAAGGGAATTGCATGATTTAATTCCCTCATCTCCGTTTCACCACCGGACGCCCCGTCGTACGGCGACTTTACACCCTTACGTTGTTAACACCAGAACAATTTGAACGAAGCGTTTTGCCTCGTGGTTTATTCCGCGTACATCGAAGGACAGGAACAATTTGCCAGCGGTGTTTCCGTCGGACTACAATTGGAATGTCTTCAAGGCTAGAGTGAATAGACTCTTAATAAACTAGCGCGTTTTACCATCAACGATTGCATCACTTCTTACCATCAGGCGAGATTGCGGTCAAGCACTAGTTTATCCTACTAATATTATAAATACGAAAGTAACTCTGTCTGTCTGTCTGTTTGTCTGTCTGTCTGCCTGTTACGCTTTCCCGCTTAAACCTCTAAACCGATTTTGATAAAATATAAATAAAAATAAAATAAATAAAATTTGTTTATTTCAGGTTTCCCCATATTTTGTTAGTAACATTGTGACTTAAAACAACTATGTTAGTATCTACACATAAAAAAAACAAAAAAAAAAAACAAATAATACAAAATATGAAATACAAAAACCTAATTCATGAATCTGCCACCTTCAGGGGCACCTGGAACAAGCACATGCGATCGTACCCAATGCCGCCGAATGGGGCAGTCTGGCTTGTCAGCAATGACCGACAGGATGGTGTTGGTGCTCCCCCTCACCCTGCGCATGAGCGAGGCCACGCGGCGCCGCACTGTCGCCCCAAACCCTTCCGTACGGGCGTGTGCAAACATGGCCGATGCGCTGCAGTACCGTGGGAGCCCCAGCATCACCCTAAAGGCATTGTTGTATTGTACTCGGAGCGCGTTGAAGGCCCGCAGCGTATAGTTGACCCACAGATTGCACGTGTATAAGTTTCGACAGTATGCTTTGAAAAGCGTTATTTTTACTTCCACGTTGCATCGCGCGAACCTGCGAGCCAGCATGTTGCAGCGGACCGTCAGCGCCCTCCTTTCCCTTTCCATGTCTTTGTCATCCTTCAAATCCTCGGTAATCACATGGCCGAGGTATTTGAACTCCTTCACTCTATTAAGTGCGACACCGTTAAGCAGTACAGGGGGTGCACATAAAACATTTCGACCCCGGGACCTAAATATTAACAACTCACTCTTTTTATCGTTATATAGAAGTCCATGTGTTTTCGCATAATTCTTACAAACATCTAATAACCTCCTAAGCGCAGAGATTGATGGACTGAGCAGCACCATGTCGTCCGCGTAGCTTATACTGTTGACCATGTAACCGTCAATCGAGCAACCAACCCCGGTACCACTCAGATCAACAATCAGCTGGTTAATGTACAGGTTGAATAGTGTAGGTGAAGTAAGTCCACCCTGTCTCAACTCCACATTCCAACCCATACTCGTCCGAAAGTTCTCCAAGCCATTTGACCTGGTTAGTTTGGTGGCCGTACCAGTACTTAAATAGGTTTACTAGTTCCCCAGGCACACCCGCTTCAGTTAATTTAGACCACATAATATCATACCTAACCAAATCAAATGCCCTGGAAAGATCTAGAAAAGTGGCATAGACTGGCGTACCCCTATCAGTGTAGTACCTAACCGTATGCTTGAGAGACATTATAGCACATTCAGTCGACAGTCCGGTTCGGAAACCGAACTGAGCGTCGTGCAGCTTGAGGTGATTTTTAAGTTGTCTCTCCAAGACACAGTCAAGAACCTTCGCCGCAGTAGTCGCCAACGAGATTGGTCGGTAATTGCATTTGTCCGCGAGATCCCCAGTTTTATTTTTAATTATAGGTACCACGACCGTTTTCATCAATGCCTTCGGTAAGTATGAATGTCTCATACGAAATGTGAATAGCATTCCCAAAACTCTAGGCAGGTGCTGCCCAGCATGCTGAAAGTGTTCGATGCTGAGGCCGTCGTGTCCGGGTGACTTACCCCTTGTCATACCTTTAATTATCAAAGCAATATACTTTGCGGTAATTCGCTCCGGTACCCTCGACACCACGGCCTCGACATCGTTATGCACTCCTTTGAGTGGGGATTCCACCTGAAAGTGTAGCCGGAACATATTCGCTATACTTTCAGGATCACTTATACCCTCCACGCTCACTGGTACGCTAGACTTAGGGTTTAACTTTCTGGTTTCCTGCCAAAAGCCTTTAAAATCTTTATCTTTGTGCTTTGTAGCTAAATTATTCATTTTAATTAAATCCTGGTTATTTTGGCAATATTTCAGTTTCTTTTTAAACACTTTCCTAGACTCATACATGTCATTATAGATACCCCCGGAAGTCGGACGGCCGTAAAATACCCAGTTTTTAAACTTTTGTCTAGCGTCCCAGTGAGCATCGCGGACATATTTATTCCATCCAACGATTGAACGGCCACGTTTGGGCCTTCCAGCTTGGTCCCTACCCTCAAAACTGAGCACAGCGGCCTCTTGCATTGCAGTTATAATTTTTGCGTACAAAGTATCAATTACAATAGTGTGATCTAAGCCCCTATTATTACACATACTGTCACAACAATTCCTAAATTCATAAGGAAACTCAATTTTGCGTAATTTATTGTTACAAAATTCAGTATACCTATCAGTTTGGTCCGTGCTCCTTTCACCCCACAGGACTTTATTTGTTTTAGCGCGCGGCAGTACAGTGGTTTGGCATACCGATTTAAAGTCACATAGAATTTCTAACGGGCAGTGGTCCGACCAATAAACATCATTATGCACCTTTACTGATATTACCGACTTCATGCCTGACTTAGTGACCAAGCAATGATCAAGCCACCTACGACTGCCGTGCGCTTCACTAACAAAAGTGTACGTACCTGAGTTCACACCAAAGTATCTGAAATCAGCACATACCAAATTCTGTTCCTCACAAAAACCTAACAACTCGTTTCCAAACCTCTCCCCAGGATGAGCATTAAAGTCACCTAATATGTAAGCGGTCTCTACGTCATTATTTTCGATTATAGCTACAATTTCACTAAGGCACTGTATATATTCTACTAGATTATCTGGTGAGTCTGTAGGCATGTAAACAGAAAAATATAAAATTGACCTGTCTGAGGCACACACCTTAATCGCAATTAATCGGTCACTATCACACTTTATTACTGATACACAATTAAACCTACTGGTTCTCCACAGAAGCGCCACTCCACCATAGGGCCGCCCCCTCAATATTCCACTTGAGACATCCACAGCTGATTTTCCACAGTAACTAAATTCACTGTTAATTTCGTGTAGCTTTGGGATCTCGTGAGGCAGCATCCAGGTTTCTTGCAACGCGATGAGGTCTGCCTTCTGACTAAGCGTTTTGACACATTCCTTAGATCTCTCGAAGGACTTACAATTAAAACTAATCAAGGTGACGGTATTAGTTGACTTATCCATTAATTAATTTTTAAAGAGCGGTATCAGATGTTACTCTGTCTATTTCTCGCTTACGGAATTCTATGAAACGTCGGAAAGTTATACCGTCCGGCCACAGACTCGAATTCATAAATAAGCTCAACTTATGTTTTGGTACAAAAATCTTGTATGAGTTGTATTCCTTTGGGTGTTTGGGTTTCATTTTGTGTAAGGTGACGTCCACATTGATTTTATTCTTTATGTAAGATACTATGTCACTTTCACACGTCTCCTTATGTACATAATTTATAAATAGAGGTATACTAGTATCGGCAGCCTTGAATTTCCCATCCGTGTCTTGACACGTTCCATGTTCACCTAAAAAGCGATTTTTCAGCCTTCTTCTTTGTACAGTATGCCATTCATCGTCCTTTTGTCTATTAACTGTCCGCGGCGACGAACATGATTCTGTATTCTTAGTATTGACACGACTCGCTACCGCTACATAACTAGCCGCTTGCTCCGGTGAGTCATCTCAATGTTGTACAGCGCATCTATTGTCCGCGGTAAGCAATGTGAGTGCGACGGGACGATACTCGGCGGGCGGCTGTGTGCCATCGTGCAAAAGGGACGGCGAATGCCGCTCCTGCGTGCACGGCGATTGTGATTTTGTGTTTTTGACGGTAGCTAAGTCCGTTGGGTTGGAATTAAGTTTCTTCCTACTGCACTGCACTGATGGTGGAATATGTATAATTCCAAGGACCACTGTCATAATTAAACTCGCAACTTTCTGGAATCTTGCTTGCACCCCGTTTTTTATTTACAAAGTTATCACAGTGATAATTATCAACCGACGTATGCTGTAAATTAACGACTTCATTTCTCAACTGGGTGAACTGATCCAATGGGACATATGATTCTTTAATAATCTCAATTTCATTCTTCATAGCAATTAAATCCCGTAGTAGTCGTGTTGCATCCAGGTGGTCAAATGTTACAGGGGGAAGTTTGTGTAGGTCACGAGCTACAAAAATAGGCAATTCCTCTGGGTCTACTTCTTTTATCAGCAGTATAATATCCTCCAGTTCTCGCTGTGTTTTACCCTCCTTTTTACGGCTTACATTTCTTCTGGTCGTTTTAGTTTTTACCGCCTCATACAAGAGACTTTTTGCCAAAGTTATTTCCTCGGGTTTAAACGCCGTGGAACACAAACGTATTAGACTATTTTCGTCCATAACATCACATTTGTTTTGAATAAATGATAAGGCTTCATTAATCACTAAGTTACAATTCGCGCACTTTACACTGTTGGAGGTAGTTACCCCCTCCTGACCACTCATTGTTAACGTTCGCATGCTACGACGCGCCGCGCGAGACTCAATATAGCACACACAATCTTTATACCCTGAGAAAGAACATAGGCTACCTTTTATCCCGGAAAAATTTGATGTTCCCGAGGAAAATCTAAAAAGCGCTATATAACCGAACTCTACGCGGGCGAAGCCGCGGGCGGAAAGCTAGTAATTTATAATAATGAAAAAAAAAAGAATGTTATTGGTGGGATTTCACTTCTTTTTATAGAAGCGTAATTATCATCAACAACGACAACCGTTGGGGTAAACGAGTCCTCGAGTGGAGACCGCGTCTCGGCAAACGTAGCGTGGGACGCCCTTGGGCGAGATGGAGCGACGACATCAAATAGGTGGCTGGTAGTGGCTGGCGGAGAACTGCTCAGGATCGAGCTTGTTGGCGTGCCATGAAGGAGGCCTATGTCCAGCAGTGGACGAGTAGGGGCTGATGATGATGATGATGATAAATTATCATCATCAACCTTTGTATCGTCCCTCTGCTAGGCACAGGTATCCTCTCATTTATTTCGATTGAGATATGATTTATATGACGGCCCGTTACTGGTTAATTTTAAATATTGTGATATGTTTTATCGTATCAATATCAATTGATCGAAAATTACTCTACTTTTTTTTGAAGTCGATTAATCGGTCCGCATTCGGATAAATTATGATTTTTTTTAAGAGCGGGTAACACCATGGAGCGAATGGTAACACCGACTGGAGTTGCGTTTGACATAGCGATCGACCGTTGGCGCTGGGCATTCTTTGCTCAAGCTTCTATTGAGAGGGTTGGTCATATTCAAACTCAGTGGCTCTTATCAGTTTTAATCTGAGATTATCATTGTAATCCTTTAATATTAAAGTGATATAAGTGTCTGTACAGTTCAAATAATAAGAATCGAACATTACACTATAGTTATTGTCCAACCTTTTCTCGAAACACCGCCAACGATGGATGCTCATGCGGATGAGAAGACACCTCAACCATCCGGAATTTCGGCCCCGTCTTCCTGATGGTTTTTACCCCGTCATATATATGTCTTTTTTTGTTGGCTAGCGAATAACTTCGTCGTTTATGGACCGATTTTGATCATTATTTTTTTTTTGTTGGAAAGATGATATTTCCATGATAAGGATATCCGGGTTTGATGGTGGAAGGCCAGAGAAATCAAGGAATATTTAAAAAAAAATGTTCGGGCAGCTAGTGCAGCTAGTGCAGTTTTTTCAATAGGTATTTTAAAGCACTACAATTTATTAAAGGTCTAGAGTAGATCTGATGATGGAGCCGAGAGACAGGCGAGGGAACTCCTCAACGATTCACAGTAACGAAACACAAGGTAGACCTTGTGTTTGTATTTGATTAATTTGTATTGATAAGAATTTTACACCTAAATGGGTTGTGACTTGTGACTGCTGATGATGACGACAAAGGACAGTTAAAGGAACTCCTCAACGGCTTACAGTAGTTACCTTGTATTTATTTATTTATTTCTTTTTTAATAATTATAAATTAGTGCTTGACTGCAATCCCGCCTGATGGTAAGCAGTGATGCAATCGTTAAGTGTAAAGCGCACTAGTTTATTAAGCCTATTGGCAGTTGAGCGAGGTGATGCAATGTTAAACCCAAGACCAACACGACCAAACGATGCTGCGCTAGAGGGAGATTGATCTGGAGACACTCCACGACCAAATTCCCGAGACAACAACATTTGGCGCATCGTACCCGCCACACATCGCAACATAACTGCTCAGACCCGTCCTCCGTACGGCTTCACCAGACATCATGCCGGAACACGACGAATCGCGTGGCGGCAAGACTTTGTCTGCTGGGTGGTAACTTCCGCCGGCAGCCGATGTTATGGCCTACCACCGAGTGGCGAGCGAATTTCAGTTTCAGTCAGGTCCCAGAGGAATTTCATAAAAATCGGTTCAGTAGTTTGGTTTTTAAACCAGAATTACAGGTAAAAATTCAAGTAAAGAAAATTGCGTCGTTTGCTTGCTAGCTAACATAAAAAACCAAAGACACCATGACCATGAACGAATGCATTTATAGCACAAATCAAATCCAATATCTGTTAAAAAGCATATAATTCCATAAATGACTATTTAAATGATAAGAACAGCTGGGCGATCTGATAAACTCAAGACATTGTTTGCGTTCTTTCTCCGGAATTAGTTATAAAATTGTGAGCTGTCAGGCTCTTTATACCTGGGGCTTTTATTTATGTAGGTAATAAGTTTTTACATATTTACATTTCCATGTTAATGATATTTTATTTTTTTTTTGTTTTTCTTTGCTGGTATTTGCGTATGGCGTGGCTAGCTGACATATGGTCCATAATTTCAGTGTTGTTGCATTTTCTTGTGTTCATTACTATACAGAGTATTGTATAAAGTCATGTGTTTTTTAAATGAATAGATAGCTGTGCTGTTGGGGAGTTTGTTTCACCACTTTTTCTTGCCAGCGAAAGCACTAGGAAGTGTCGATGGGTGGGGTCCGCGAATCTTGGCATTATCTACATAAACTTATCAATCCGTCAATAAGTAACAAAACTTCTGTATACAACGATAAACCAAAGTGTTGCAAACACAAAACCCTATTCTTCAACATGACTGGAAAACAGCTATTATGTACTAATTGCCCTGAGTTCATCAGCTGGCCCGTTTTATAGATTTAATTAAAAAACATGCCGTTATTGTCAGGAGGGTGATTGTAAGTCAGAGGTGGAAACCGACTTCAAAGGGAATTTATTTGAAGGTACCTAGTTTCGCTGTTTATGATTTCAGTTTCAAGTACAGGTAACTAATAGATCAAATTGTTTTAGAGAACATTCATATCATTCTGCATGGAAATAAATGCATGCAATGCCCTCTATCGTGCACCTCAAGTTAGACATTTAGCAGGTACTAATTTCATTTCTGGTATAGTCCTACACACTCGCTTGACACCCTATATCTAACCAGACGCAGTGTGCCAAACGTGAACCAAACAGATGCTGCGCAATGCACTAGTGGCGGCATCATCCGGGCGTCTTACTTTCTTCAGGTCGCTCCCACGCCCTATATATCTTTGATTGCTCTAGAACATGCCATCCTGCTTATATCGGCGACGCCGCTTATGCCACTGATTGGCTCGCCCGTTCACAAACTTTCCGCTTTAAGAAGCCGATGCGCTTTAAGACATGGGACATATTTTCTCGAGGGCTGGTTTTAGTCCCGGAAGATACCTGTCTCACAAAGCGCATCAGTCGTGGTCGTCCATTGCCCTAGCCATATCGATATGACGCTCGACCATGAGCTGCGGCTGCGGCTGAGGCTGGTACGGTTGGTTTTAGTCGAGTAGCTCAGTCAAAAAACTGAATGGATACTTGATATTAATTAAACAACAGCCGCTTCATACAGGACCAAATGAGTAACAATGAGATCCTCGTTGCTCACGAAGTTATTCTCGAGCTGCGAGTTCAAGGCACATACCCATACCAGAGTTCTGTGCATAGGAAATCGTGGTCTAAGGTCGGTTGGAGTAGCAGGCGGCGAGCAGTGGGCAGCTCGCCGCCCGGTAAGTACCAGGGCCTCAAAGAGATATACCGTGACGGGGTCCAGGATGACCAATGCCTGCCAGGGCTCCAGGCTGGTTAAAAGAGAAACCGTGGCCCAGGAGCTCTGGGAACACGGGTGGGTTTTAGTCAGTAAAAGTCTGACACGCCCTTCCGCTCCGCCCAGAGCGGGAAAGGTCATTTGATAATTTCCTGTCAACACAAAAAAGGTGTAAGGGTGATCTATAATCGTGAAACGACCAACATCTTCCAGTGAGTTCCTTATTCGGATGATGCATTTTTATTTACTTAATAGTTACGCTTATGTATATGAAATAGTTTATGAGCGCCTTGAATGTCACAATAGAGCTGTAAACAGTGAGGCAAGTCACTGTAGTGCGATAGAGATGAACAGAAGGTTGTCATACATAATTTCCATCTCCAGTATTGCTGTTTTAATGATACTTGTACTATATAAAACTGTGCAAGCGGAGTGCAGTAAACCCACAAGTTTGGTCCACTAGATATTTATTTTTGTAACAGTTCATGTACAGTCTTTTTTTGTTTTTTTGTAGTGTGGCACTAGTTATGACTTTGTGCCAATTTCAAGTAAAATAAAAATCTTCATAAGTTCTTCTTTCTTTCTCTTTTGGCTTCGCACGGTTTGTGTAATTAGTCAATGTAACATAATGAATTTATTCATGTCGAAAAAGATGGCCGCGTGAACCGTCATATGAGGGAGGTTTTAGGCACAGTCATGACTGAAGGTGAAGGAAAACATCTTGAAGAACCCTGGACTTTGGGTCTGAAATCGCCAACTCGCATTGAGCAAGCGTGGTGATTATGCTCAATCCTTCTCTGTATGAGAGGAGACCTGTGCCCAGCAGTGGGACTATAAAAAAAAAGGTTGATGATGATGATGTGACCACTATGCTGCGACATTTCACTGTTAGTATTGAATTATTTACTGGATGCACTTTTTACTACATAAATCACGCACTTCACTTTATTTAGTAAACAACACTATAAATAATTTTAAAAGTCCAATGAAAAATGAGCGTCACACTCAGCTTGACTTTGCCGCCCAAACTCACTGTACTGTCTTTATTTTTTGTTAAAAATTGAATTTGGTAGTAGCAAGTAAAGTTTTTTTTTTTAATTATAAAAGGACCTACGGTGCGCCATCGTTACAGTTTAATTCTGAATCTTATGTCTTGTGAAGTTTGACTGAAATCCCAATAATAAGCAAAAGTTAGATCTAAATTAATCCGTCAACTGATAAAACCCCTAGATTCCACTTCCACGACCGAAATAACCTTTAACCCATGATATGATATAATTTGTCACATAAAACACAAAATTGAGACATTGCTGTTTAATAATCAAAACCTATGAAAGAAATGCACAACATGTTGGATTGACAAATGCCCACCTGCCCCTGCCGCCTGTGGAACATTCATTGTGTTCCCACTCAAGAACCAGTTAACTCTATCAATCTGCACGTAAGCTACATATTTAAAACAACGTCTTACTAAGTAGCAAAGTGTTTCCTCCGGGGAAATCACGCGCACGTTGATTGACGTGCTCACCTCCCTTCATTTAACAATTTATTTATTTTACCCTTTCTGAAGTAACTCCTTTGTAATTGAATTGAAAACACTTACACTGTACTGAATTACTAAACGATAACGCGAGTATTTACTAAATTGTTTAATTTATTTTGGAAGCTATTTCAGTAGGTACCGCGTGAAATTCGTTTAAACCGCGCTTTTTAGCTTTCCCTTAGGAATATAAAAATTTTGCCGGATAAAAAGTACCCTATTATTTATTCCGGACTTCTAACTTTCATCATCATCATCATCAACCTTTTTTATCGTCCCACTGCTGGGTACAGGTCTCTTCTCATACAGAGAATTGAGCGTAATCACCACGCTTGCTCAATGCGGGTCGGCGATTTCAGACTTGAAGTCCAGGTTTCCTCAAGATGTTTTCCTTCACCTTTAATCATTGGTGTCCAAGATATACTTAGAAAGTACATATAACTTTCGAAAAGTTACATTGGTACTTGCCTGACCCTGAATCGAACCCGCGCACTCATACTTGAGAGGCTAGTGTTTTAACCACTAGGCCACCACGACTATACTTCTAACTTTACGTCTGCAAAATCAAAGCAATCGGTTCAGTAGTTACGGCGTGAAATCAGAATAAACAAACTCACAAACTCAGTTTCCGATTTATAATATTAGCGGATATACACACATTTTTGATAATGGAGTACTTTGGGGTCCCACCACCTTCTTTGGGACCCAAGTCAACCCCACCTGCTAGATGGTGCACCTGCTGACTAACGAACGGGGCGCTGACGCTAGCTTTCCCTTCGGGGTAGAGTGGTCAGACGGCAGTCGCACTAGCAATAGCCAAACAAGCCACAAGCACAATGGAGGGGAAAATAAGAAATCCACATGTCACAGCTAGGGCGCCACCGCAAAACGGCGCGCAGGAGCCTCGCCCGACTCCTGTAACCTGTGGGCTAGGGCTACAGTGTCAGAAGCCGACACGGCTGAAGAAACGAGCCCAAACCAAGAAAATCCGTTTCGCGTCGTGGAACGCGGGCACGCTAAATGGACGCGCGAGAAAACTGGCCGAGACTCTCCACAGGTGGAGGGTGGCCGGGGCGTTCCTGCATGAGACTCGGTGGAAAGGCAGTAGATCCCGGCTTATTGGGAATGGTTATAAGCTGATCTACACGGGTGCACCTAGTGGGAGAATTGGAGTCGGCGTGATGTTATCTAGCGAGCTCCAGGATGATGTCTTGGAGGTGAATCGCATCAGTGATCGGCTGATGTCCTTGCAGGTGCTTGTCAATGGGGTTATAACCTATTTTATAAGTGCTTACGCTCCACAGGCCGTGTGAGGTGACGCCGAAAGGACGTTGTTCTTGACCCAGCTCGAAGGATTACTTCGCGGGATCCCGCTGTCCCAGGAAGTCGTTCTGGGTGGTGATTTGAACGGTCATGTGGGTGAGAAGTGTGACGGGTTTGAACGTGTTCACGATGACTTTGGGTACGGTAGCCGCAACGCGGAAGGGAACAACATTCTCCGAACGTGTGCGGCCGCTGACCTTGCAATCGTGAACACCTACTTCAAAAAGAAACCGGAGCACCTTGTTACCTACCGGAGCAGATGAAGTGCTACCCACATCAAGTTTCTACTAACTAGGAGGTACCACATCGGCAAAGTAGCCAAGTGCAAAGTCATACCCGGTGAGAGTCTCATTCCACAACACCGTCTCCTTGTCATAGATCTCTGGGTAAAGGCCCAAAGCAGACGTGTTTAGCACTGCCGGCACTAAATCTGGTGGTGGCTACTTGATGAAAACAGGTCCCAGGATTTTGGGTCGTTTATTGGTGAAAAGTGCGCCGGTACCGAAGGAGAACCTGTTCAAACACTGGGACAGGATCCAGGCAGCTACTACTGGGACGGCGCGGGTGGTGCTCGGCGTCTCCAAGGGCGGCCGCAGCCGTGACAAGGAGATCTGGTGGTGGGATGACACAGTCCAGAGGAGACTAAGGTGAAGAAAGCCCTCTTCAAAACGTGGCAAGCGACCGGATCCCGTGAAGATCGTGACGCATACAAGGTTTCCAAACATGCCACTAATAGAGCTGTAGCCAGAGCTAGACGAGACCGCTTGCAACCACTCTACAAGAAGTTGGAATCGTCTGAGTGGCAAAAGCTCATTTACAAGTTGGACGTTCCAGGGTCAAAGCTATATGATATATTCAAGTACCGATGTGTAAAAGACCCTGTTGGCAACCTGCAATGCGAAGACCTCCCGGTAAAGAAGAGATGGCGCTCGTACTTCCATGAGCTGCTGAATAAGCAGCACCAAGTGCTGCAGACACCGACACTCCTCCAAATCTATAGTTGAGCCAAATTCGATAAAGAATAGAGGTAAACAAACCGTTGCTAGGCAACGAGTAGTTTACGCCTAAAAGACAGATGTTAACAACCTTTTCTACATAGACGATTTTCATAAAAGTAATAATCCTACTTCCTACTAATCTAAACAGTTTATTTATGTTTACATATTTATGATTTGCATAGAACGCTTAACCTATTTGAATGGAATATGACATACATGTAAGCTAATTTCCTAATAGGTTACATTTTTTGATACATATATATTATTACTAGTCCATTTTTGAAAATATTACAGTGCATGTGTTATGTAGTTGATTTTAAAGTAATTAAAATACCCAAAATTGTTTTGACAAATGTCTCAACTTTATTCATTGGTTGAATTCCACAAAATGTGTTTAATATCTGGATTCACACCCTGACGCTCAGTTCGTCGCTCTGGGGGACTTCAACGCCTGCCACCAGGACTGGCTCTTCCCATACCAGAGGACCGACCACGCTGGGAGAGAAGCGCGAAACTTCGCGCTTTCTATGGGCCTTTCCCAGCTGGTAGAGCAAGCGACTAGGGTGCCTGATGTAGTTGGCCAGACAGCCAACTGTTTGGACCTTCTGCTGACCACTGATCCGGACAGATGTGTTGTAACAGTTTCCTCACCGTTGGGAACTTCAGACCACTGTCTGGTGAAGTCTGTGTCATCCTTCTCCCCTCCAGATCACGACTCTCGTGGTGAACGGAGATTGTGGCGATACAAGTCAGCGGATTGGGATGAGATGCGCCACTTCTTTGCGTCTTATCCTTGGCAGCAGGTCTGCTTCTCTTCTGACAATCCGTCGAGCTGTGCGGACGCTATAACCGATGTGGTGCGTCAAGCTATGGAGTATTTTATCCCCTTCAGCGACGTGCCCGTCGGTGGCTCAGCTCGCCCATGGTTCAATGCCGATTGTGTCCAAGCTGAACAGCTTAAGCACGCGGCATTTCTCACCTGGGTTGACGCTCGTGACCGCAGAGCTCCGGATCTAAGCTCAAAGAAGAGAGCCTTTAACCGTGCTGCCAAGTCCTACAAAAAGGCGCTTAAGAGGGCTCGCTTCGACCGTATTACCCATATTGGCAACAAGCTATCTGCGCAGCCATCCGGTAGCAGATCTTTTTGGTCCCTTGCCAAATCGGTCGAGGCGAACTTCTGTCGACCCACACTGCCTCCGCTGGTGAGGCCTGATGGAACACTGGCCCATACGGCGAGAGAGAAAGCAGGTCTCTTTGCATCTCTCTTTGCCCATAGTTCGCGTCTTGATATTGGCAGTGCTACTCCACCTAATTTACCTCATTGCGGAGCTTCAATGCCGGAGGTTCGCATTAGGAACAAGGAGGTCCTGAGAGCACTGTGTCGTCTGGACGTGAATAAGGCTAGTGGTCCAGATGGTATACCAGCGATTGTTCTTAAGGCATGTGCGCCCGAGTTGTCTCCTGTATTGACGCGCCTGTATCGCCTCTCATTTGGGACTGGTATAGTGCCCAAGTCCTGGAAGCTTGCCAACGTGCAGCCCGTGCCCAAAAAGGGTAGTCGTGCCGATCCTACCAACTATCGGCCGATTTCGGTAACCTCCATACTCTGCAAGATTATGGAGCGTGTATTGAATTCGCGCCTCTTGGCTTACCTGGAAGGTAACGATCTCCTCAGTGACCGACAGTACGGTTTTCGGCGCAATCGGTCAACTGGGGACCTACTAGTGTATGCCACTCACTTGTGGGGCGAGGCCCTCGAGAGAAATGGGGAAGCGATTGCCGTCTCCCTTGATGTCTCGAAGGCCTTCGACCGGGTATGGCACGCTGGCCTTTTGAGTAAGCTTCCAGCGTACGGCGTTTCCGCTGGCCTGACTGGCTGGGTTAAAGACTTCCTGACTGAACGGTCCCTCCGAGTTGTTGTCGACGGATGCTCATCGGAGCCCATGTCGACCAATGCCGGTGTTCCTCAGGGGTCTGTTCTCTCTGCAACTCTGTTCCTGCTGCATATTAATGATCTGCTGATGCCCGGTATCTATGGGTATGCAGATGACAGCACAGTTGTGGAGAGATATCTGCCGGAAGCTCGGGCTAGTAAGGAAGCAATCTGGTCCGAAAGAGAGGCTATGGTAGAGCGTACGAGTGCTGCTCTACAGGCAGTCTCCGAATGGGGCAAAGCCAATCTTGTAGCATTCAATGCCGCCAAAACACAGGCGTGTCTTTTCACCGCCAAAAGGAGCCCGTTCACCTTGGCTCCTACTTTTCGGAATGTATCCTTGGAGTGCACCAACCGCCTTCAGCTTTTGGGAGTAGAGATTTCCTCGAACCTTAACTTTGGGCGGTTCATTGAGTCCAAGGCCAGGGTGGCTGCTAGAAAACTTGGCGTTATCGCAAAGGTCCGGCGGTACTTCACACCGGGGCAGCTTCTAATGTTGTACAAAGCACAGGTCCGCTCGTGTGTGGAGTACTGCAGCCACATTTGGGCTGGTGCTGCGAAATGTCACCTGGATACTTTGGATTCAGTGGAGAGGCGTGCGAAGAGGCTGATTGGCGACCCAGACTTAACTCGAAACGGTCTCCAAAGCCTGGAGCACAGGCGTAGAGTAGCCAGCCTTTCGGTCTTCTATAGGTTGCATTCTGGTGAGTGTGCAAGGGAATTGCATGATTTAATTCCCCCATCACCGTTCCACCATCGGACGACCCGTCGTACGGCGAGTTTCCACCCTTACGTTGTTGATACCACTGCGACCCGGACGAAGCGTTTCGCTTCCTCTTTTATACCGCGTACATCGAGGGACTGGAACAATTTGCCAGCGACGGTGTTTCCGTCACATTACAATTTGAGTGTCTTCAAGGCTAGAGTGAATAGGTTCTTAATAAACTAGCGCGCTTTACCATCAATGATCGCATCACTGCTTACCATCAGGCGGGATTGCGGTCAAGCACTTGTTTATAACTTATAAAAAAAAAAAAAATTTCATCTATCTTTCTTTTTTGTAGGGCTATCACGTAAAGTTTAATGTCGACTTTTTAATGGTTTTTCGAAATACCAAGTTATTATGCATGTTATATTAGTGATTCTATTGAAATATGTTTCAATAGGAATTGTTAATAAATAGTTAGCATGTAATTGTCGATAATTATGTAAATAACAGGAGATTTGTAAAACGTGAGTTGTGATAACCCTAAATTGGTTTGTTTACCTCTATTCTTTTTGGAGCTTGGCGGGAATATAGGATTAGTGCACCCGATAACGCCTGAAGAAGTGCACTAGGCTCTTCGTCGCATGGCAAATCGGAAAGCTGTTGGAGCTGACGGAGTCCCCATTATGCCTAGAACGCCTTCTAGTCCATCGCCCATCGCCATGGGTCCTCACGGTGTGGGCATGTTAACTAACTTTCTGAACCGCGTGCTCCTGACCGGCAAAATCCCGAGCCAATGCAGGCTGAGTATTATTACTCCAGTCTTTAAAGGCAAGGGCTCGGTACAGAAGTGTGGCAACTATCGCGGTATCAAGGTCATGTCCCACACCATGAAGATGCTATGGAGAGATACAGATTGAAGAACACGCCTCTGCATATGCTCTTTCTTGATATGCAGAAGACCTTCGACTGTGTCCCTCGGAGGGTGATCTGATGGGCAATGTGGTCCAAAGGAGTACCAGAAGCCCCTATGTTGACATAATTCTAGACATGTACCTTTTTTTTAATAATAATAAACTAGTGCTTGACTGCTATCCCGCCTGATAGTAAGCAGTGATACAATCGTTGATGGTAAAGCGCGCTAGTTTATTAAGCATATTATCTTAAGAATACTTAGTGAAGGAAGACGGCAGTTGAGCGAGGTGATGCAATGTTACCCAACAACACAACCAACGATGCCGCGCCAGAGGGAGATTGATTGGAGACCCTACACGACCAAACTTCCGACACAACAACATTTGGTGCATTGTACCTACCCGGCACACATCGCAACACAACTGCTCAGACCCGTCCTTCGCACGGTTTCACGGCTGTTGGTGACACTAAACCCTTCCCATCACCGTCGGAGTCCACCAAGGTTCCGTCCTTAGTCCGTTTCTGTTCAGCGTGACATTAGACGTCTTGTCGGATAGCATCAGGGATTCACATTAGCATCCTCCTTGGTCAGGCGCTTTTGCCATACCTATTATTGGAATCAATTGTAACAGCACATACCTACTTAGGACCTATTAACTTAATCAAATTTTATTCCGTGGTGCTTGGCAATCTGGGCTTGTTCCAGTTGCAATAATGTCCCTTTGTGCCGATTGGCCTAGTTCTGTTCTGTCTCCTGCTTGTTATGGAGGGAAGTGGAAAAAATATGTTTTTTCTTACTCCTCCGGTATTCTTTTCTGATTAATTTCGTTGCAGGACCCAAGACAGTTGAATCGTTTCTCCGGGACTCATTGAGCTTCATTGCTCGGCGTTTTTCTGGCGGTCTCCACTGTTGATTCTGGCTTTCAGGAGTTGCAGTGGGTTGGGAACAGTGTGGCGAGTATTGTCCCAAAAACAAAATCCTCCTTGGTTGCTCATGTATGCTGATGAAATCGCGCTGGCGGACGTGAACAGGGATCGGTTGATGCGGCATGTGAAAGTATGGAAGTGCTCGCTTGAGAACGGAGGTCTGAAACTCAATGTGACGAAGACCGTGTATATGGCTAGCAACATGATAGACCCCATGTGTGTGCGCATAGGCGGTGACATGGTCGAGTGCACAGACCAGTTTAAATACTTGGGGTCTGTACTCTACGCGTCCGTCGACATTGATTGCGATGTCAGGGCATGTATTTCCGAAGCTTGGGCTAAATGGCGTGAGGTGACAGGTGTCATTCATGACCCCAAAATTTAATAAGCTTAAGGCCTGCCCCTTGAGTTTATAGCTATAAGACCATCATTAGACCGCGCGGAAGGACCGCATCAGGATCTCCCGCATCCGTGGCAGTGTTCATGTCCGTGACATAGCGGACAAACTGCAGGAGGGTCGCCTCCGTTGGTACGGTCATGTCTTACGAAAATCGACATGTTACGTGGGTCACAAATGTCTTGGCAAGGCGCCTCGGCCGGGCCGGAACAAGCGGGGTAGACCAAAGAAGTGCTGGCTTGACGTTGAAAGAGATGACATGCGTGCCAACAATCTCATACCACAGTATGTTAAAGATCGCACGAAATGGAGGAAATTGAGCAAGAAAGCAGACCCCGGGCACCACCGCGAAAGCCGCGGATGCAACCGGGATAAATGTTAAGATAATGATGATGATACACATATTTTTAAATATTAAAATATAAAAAGTCTATAATTTGTAGTGTGTTAATTTACGCAAATTTAATATTCACATACCTCAGTGTGCGTAAATTTAACTCAAGCGTTAATAACGTAGGTCACACCTTTTGACAAGGTTGGTTCATAGAGATATTTTTGTAACATTGTTCCTGCATATCCCATTATGTTACTACTGTGGCTCTCATTCCCTGCCTGGCACGCGAGTCACGTGAGCCAGCTAAACGGTCACGTGTGCGTCGTCGTCGCCGCGGGACAAAGGCGACACCTTCCTAACGCGCGTTGTTGGCAAATGGCTGGTGGTGCGAGCGCATAATTTTTTAAAAGAGACCTTTAGAAATATTTTTAAGTTGATACTGTCACTGTTCTGTTTTGCCTTGATTAGTTTGCATTTCTGTTTATTTTTAGTTTAAATTATTAATTATTGTTTATATATGTATAACGGCGTGTGACTGGTTATTGTGATTAATTGTTTTGCAACAGTTTATAAATTACTCTAATTTTTGAAGTCGATTAATTTATGGGTATTCGGATAAATAATGATTTTTTTAAGAGAGCGAGTAACACCCGACGATGCATTTGACATAGTAAGCGACCGTTAGCGCGGGCAGTCTTTACTCAAGCTTCGATCGAGTGTGTTAGTCATACTTAAACCCAGCGGCTCTTATCTGTTTTTATTGGAGATTATAATTGTAATCTCTTAATATTATAGTGACCTATGTGTATGTACAAATAAATTAATAAAAATCGAACATCACACTATAGTTATAGTTCAACGTTTTCTCAAAATACCGCTCACGAGGGATGCTCATGGGATGAGAAGACACCTCAACTATCCGGAACTTCGGCCCCGCCTTCCTGACTTTTTTACCCGAGATATATTTTAATTCTGCCGATTTTCATACTTATTTCACACACAAATTACAGTCCATTCAGTTCCATTGCTATCACGCGTTGTACTACTAACTTACTAGCAACATTGAAGGCGAAAGAATGTGAGTGGTTGAATATTGGTCGGTAACGCCAAAATCACCGCATCATTTTATTTTTGTATTAAAAAAAAAAAAAAATAGGTAGGTTTACAGACAGGCTTTTTGCTAATGCATAATCACTAAATCAGAATACCTAAGCGATGAGCATGCAAAGCTTGGTTAATATACTTTTTCACGTAGGTACATTCCTTTTCGATCAGTGAAGCCCTTGAATAATGGATATATCATGTTAACTCTTTTGAACAGCAGTCGTCCACTGGCCTCCCTTAGTCTCTTCATTGGCCGGTTCCATAAGTAGAAAGCGTTACTTAATGTAATAATCAATTATGTGTTTTTTCAACAATGAAATATTCTTATGCGCTGTTCTCAACTAATGCCTGCGAATTGATTGGATATTCTATATATCTAACTTATAACTTACCTACATGTAGTATATAATACAGACTGAGTAATTTGAATAATTAGTCAAAGGTAGCTAGAAATCGGTAGACAGTAAAATAAGGTATTCCTACGGACTTCTCTGTCTAGTCTAGACGAGCAGTTTTGTTTTTTTTTTTTTTTTTGTTTTTTGCAGCTTCTGCCGCCCCTAGCAACAACTGTCAGACTTATAAATTATATGTTATACTCTTAGATTTGAATTTTCTATGTTAGTGTAGGCATTCCTTTGTGTTCGTTTGGAGGTCAAACCTTTTAGGTCAAGATACACTCAATATTCATATTATGGTGTAGTTATGCTCAATAGTTGTTCGTTTTTATTGTTCCATACCCAAGAAGGGACCCTATTACTAAAACTGCATCTTATCAACTGTGATAGCTACAATAGAATGGACATTGTAAGAAAACTTTGAAATCCTTTATAACTAACTTGTTGATTATAGAAACCTGTTGTCTATCACGATATTAAGACTTGAGACTCATTTTTCCGTCATAAATATGTCGAAGTCATTTGTTTGAGTATTCGGAACTCCAGCAAAATCTCGTGGCGTTCGATAGAGTCCACATCGAGCTCATGTGCAGAGGTCACGGGATTATTCAACGGTAAGGACCAGGCCTAAGTCGACAGCGCGGTGTGTTTCACATTCGCCTCAAAGAGATGTCAGCACATCGTGATGGGGTCCACGAAGACCGATGCCTCCTGGGTCAGGGTTGCGGGTTGATTAAAAAAAAGCCGTAGCCCTGGCGCACAGGCAAGTGAAGAAACACGGGTGGGTTTTACTCAGCAAAAGTCTGACATGCCTTTCCGCTCCGCCCAGAGCGGGAGAGGTCATTTGATGACTTCCCACCCAAAACAAAAAAAAGGATCACCTACAATACACTTAACTAGCTTTCCGTCCGCGGCTTCACCCGCGTGGAATTCGGTTATACCGCGTTTTTTAAATTTCCCTCGGAAATATTTTTTTTTTCAATAAAAGTGGGCCTATGTTCTTTCTCAGGGTCTAAAGATTGTCTTTGCCAAATTTTATCAAAATCGGTGGAGAGTTTTAAGCAGGAAAGCGTAACAAACAGACAGACATACAGAGTTACTTTCGCATTTATAATATTAGTATGGTTAATGTTAGTAGTCATGAATAGTTACCTGAATACTGTGTTTTACAAATTATAAGAACACAAAAAAATGCCGTCAGGGCAATATGCTGAGAAAGTAAACATTAATTATAAATACAAGAGACATTTCGTTTCGAGTCATTTCGTTTCAGTCTCATGTTGAAATTGAAGACATACTTTAAATTTTTATAAAATAATTATCTGGGATGTACAGTTTATCACAAAATAAAATTTCGAGAGACTAATAAATTCAGCTCACAAACATTCGCAACATAAAGTTGTGACATAAATTAACAAAACACAAAAGTCACTAACCTTCCACATACATATATCACGCACACACTCAGAGTAAGTATTTTCAGTTAAACAAATATCAACTTTATTTCAAACGTTATTATGGTGATTTCAGAATGACTAGCTAGCACTATTTAAAAAGTCATAAAAATGTTTAAATTATTAGCGTAAACTGAAATGAAATTTATAATGTATGAAGTTATTATTCCATAAACTTATATTTTTGGTGAACATGTCTCAATATTATTTTACATAGTGAAATCCTTCCAACAACTGCATATTCCGACTTTAATTAAATTAAACGAGGAAAAATTTTATGAAACTTTATGAAACGGTAACATAACTAATTCTGAAGTTTTAACTTCTCCTAACAGGTACCTATGTTCGCGGCGTTGGGTTCGCCAAATTAAAAAGTTTCGGTATACTCTAGGATTACTCGGGTCGGACTTTGGATCAATCGGGTGCAGATGACGAAATAGTTTCACTAAGCAATTAACGCTAATCTCATGTCGCGTTAAAATTGTACCTACTATAAACATAATTACACTGTCTGCGAAATGTAACTTTGGGTGGTGTCAATATTAGTACTCGTTGAGTGAATCCATACTAATATTATAAAGTATCTCTGTCTGTCTGTCTGTCTGTCCGGCTTTCACGCCAAAACTACTGAACCGATTCTGATGAAATTTAACACAGACAATCTTTAGACCCTGAGAAAGGACATAGGCTACCTTTTATCCTGGAAAAATTTGATGTTCCTGAGGGAAATCTAACAAGCGCGATATAACCGAACTCCACGCAGGCGAAGCCGCGGTCGGAAAGCTAGTATATAATATTTAAAGAAAACCCCGTCCGACCCATAAGGATAATAAAGAAAAAAACACATGACCATATAAACTATGAGATTTTACATAATCATCATAGTAACAATACTAATGAATTTTAAAATAATCTTTTTTTTTTTGCCGCGAATTAATTCCAACTTCCCCAAAATTTGGTAATTTTTTAATAAGTGACAACAACATTTTTGACGGTATTATTATGAGTGAATAGGGATGCGACCGCGTGCCGCGTGCCCTGCCCCGTTTGCCCGCGTATGTATTGCATTAATAAATTGAAATAATATTGTTACAAATGGACCTTATGTCGTTGGCATAAGGTTCAATATCGCGTGACATGCAGTGAGTCACTTTTAAGCCCTATTTCTTCAGATCTAGACATTTTCTAGGTACAATAATAAAACGCATTGCTAGACTTAGGACGGCCTATCGAATGGTACAGGTCTCAAAAGTTTTGTCAACAAAGTGTCGACATCGAAATTTCTAGAAACCCGTTTCCGGGAATTACCGTAGGTACTTCCGAGTGACCTCGAAGGTATGTGCTATTATTATTACGTCTAGAGGAATCTGGAATGTTCGATCAGCTGGGCTATATATAGTCCGCGACGCCGGCGCAGAGTCAGTCTGCACTCGACTAGCGATACGAAAACAGCGACAGTTAAGAAGCGATCTTAAAGAAGAACTACTGCGACAATTATAACGAGAACTTCGAGTACTACGTGAAGTAACATCTGTAGCGTTATTATAATAATAATAAAAATCTTTATTGTCGTAAGGTTTACAGTTCACAGGGTGACTTATTTCTAGATACAGGTAAATGTAATGGTACTGGTGCTGCCACCCAAACTAAGCGAAAGCTTGTATTTTGGGTGGCAGTGTTCAGTCGTTTAATGTGGCTCGGTAATTACAATTTACATCATTTGTGCGTGCGGGTGAACGTTATCGCTGGATAATTAGTTGAAAAACAAAAATAAAATGATTGTATAACTATATGTGAATATTACTTATGTGGACCATGGATTGTTGAGTGTATATGTGTATAAGTGAGTGAGTGTATGTGTGGATGTTAATGTGTAGGTATGTGTGTGATTTTGTACTGTTTGTGTTGAATGTGAATAAGGTGTTATGTAGGTAATGGTAACGTGTGTTTTTATGTGTCGGTAATTCTATGCGATGTATGTCAGTAACTCTTCTGTTTTTGTGTAGTTCTTATTTAGAAGCCAGTTAGTTAGGGTGGTTTTAAGGTTATGCCTGTTTAATCCTGCGATGTTGAGTTCTTTGTGAATATCATTATATAATTTAGTGCTCATGTTATGAAATTGTTTTTTGGCAAAAGAGGTGTTACAAGGAGTGCGTGGACATACTAACCTCCTGCTGCGTCTGCTTGGATCGGGGGGAGGGATGTTTTGGTGTCTTCTCATGGTGGACTTGAGCACAAAGAGCTGTCGAACTGTTAGGACTTTGCAGTCTGCGTATAGTTTTTCGGTGGAGTATCTATACGGCTTCTTAGTCATTACTTTAAGCACAGCTCTTTGTGCTCTTTCCAGACTCAAGAGGAGCGTCTTGCCGGCGCCACCCCAGACTGGGATACAATACTGAATAATGGACTGGCAGAGGGCTAGGTAGACAAGTTTGAGTTTCTCGAGTGGGAGACAGTCTCTTAGTGCTTTAAATATGTGTATTAGTCTCCTCACCCTGGAGGTAACTGTTTCTATCTGTTTGTCCCATCTCAGTCCACCATCGATGCATACACCCAGGTACTTGACGTGCTCGGCTATTGTGTGTTTACAACACGGACTTCGTGGACATAAGGGAAAATTTCGGTGCAACGTCAGTGACATTCTACTTGTCATTGCATACGATCGTCTGTACCTTCGTTGCTAATAAACTTCGTAATCCTTAACCGGCGTTTTAGTACCCCTAGCCCGTAACAATATTTATTTTTTTGGGGGGATGTTTTTTAAAGTTTAGCCCGACTTTGTAGGCATTAGTAGAATCAGTTATCGATACCTAACAATACTTTCACGGATCGGACAGGGTTTTCTTTACATATTGTACTTTGCATGCCATGTATGTGTGTATATGTTTATTCTATTTTTTTTATAAATTATAAACTAGTGCTTGACCGCAATCCCGCCTGATGGTAAGCAGTGACGCAATCGTTGATGAAAAGCCCAAATGCACTTAGCAGCACCAGCCCAAATGTGGCTGCAGTACTCCACACACGAACGGACCTGTGCTTTGTACAACATTAGAAGCTGCCCTGGTGTGAAGTACTGCCGGACCTTTGCGATAACGCCAAGTTTCCTGGTAGCCACCTTGGCCTTGGACTCAATGAACCGCCCAAAGTTGAGGTTCGAGGAAATCTCAACTCCCAAAAACTGAAGGCGGTCGGTACACTCCAAGGAGACATTTCGAAAAGTAGGAGCCAAGGTGAACGGGCTCCTTTTGGCGGTGAAAGTATAAGTTCTACTTAATTTTCATTTCATTTTACTCTGCATTACCCAAAATTTCATGCGTAAAAGTGTGAAATAGATCTATTATCCCCATCGCCAGTTACATTAACAGCTGATGTCAACACTTCCATTTTCGCAAGATATCGCTATGTGCCACTTCATAAATCACATTGACCGCTTTCCCTGTGCCGATCAAGAACTCTCTCGATTTTAGCTTAAAACAGCCGAACCCCCGCCATTTATAACCAACGCCCTTCATACATAAGCATCGCCTTTTCCGCGCGATAGAGGTGGCCCAACCCAATTTATTACTCGAATAAAAGTCGAATTGGAGGTAAATCTACATCGCCGACTTCCAATTGATTCAAAGTAGAAGGATTGCATTTCGTTATCTTCAGCTAGAAGACGGGTGTTGACGAAACTTTCTGAATACTGTCACCGTGATGAGCGATATAAATATGTTTGAAGTTGTTCTTTTAAGATTAGGGTTGATGATCTTATGAAGTTTATCCCGTTTCGGTACTATTATTTATGTTTAAAATGGTGAAATATGAATATTTTAATAATTAGAGAACTATTATAGTTAACCAAGGCGGCATGATTGGACCATCCTACCTATAAAATGCAATCTCCAGGACTCAACCACTAAAAAACCCACGAACTATCGGAACTCGTAATCCTGCTGAAAAGTGCACGTAAAAGCTTGTTTATTGTATAGACAAGCATATCAGCCGGTGTGAACAAATCTCAACACATTTTGTGAACTCGGGCGCCGCGCCGGGCGAGTCCGCACTCACCAGGAGAATAAGCTATGATTGATTATAATGTTACGGGCTAGGGGTACTTAAACGCCGGTTAAGGGTTACGAAGTTTATTAGCAACGAAGGTACAGTCGATTGTAGGCAATGACAAGTAGAATGTCGCTGACGTTGCACCGAAGTCTTCCCTTACGTCCACGAAGTCCGTGTTGTAAACACACAATAACAGTACAGATGTTACTCCACGTAGTACTCACAGTTCTCGTTATAATTGTCGCAGTAGGTAACTGTCGCTGTTTTCGTATCGCTAGTCGAGTGTAGACTGACTCTGAGCCGGCGTCACGGCGCTTTATATAGTCCAGCTGATCGAACATTCCAGATTCCTCTAGACGTAATAATAATAGCACATAACTTCGAGGTCACTCGGAAGTACCTACGGTAATTCCCGGAAACGGGTTTCTAGAAATTTCGATGTCGACACTTTGTTGACAAAGCTGTTGAGACCTGTACCATTCGATAGGCCGTCCTAAGTCTAGTAATGCGTTTTATTATTGTACCTAGAAAATGTCTAGATCTGACGAAATAGGGCTCAAAAGTGACACACTGCATGTCACGCGATATTGAACCTTATGCCTTCGACATAAGGTCCATTCATAACATTGCCCCCTTCTTAGTCATGCTCGTCCCGAGCATGATTTGATCCATAATAGCGAGCTAGGCGGTCTACGTGTACGATCTTCAGCTTCCCTCTAGGTCCTTTCTTTATCCGGTAGGTGACATCGTTTATCCTGGTTACTATCGTGTACGGACCCTCCCATTTGGCTTGAAATTTCGGACTCTTTCCTTTTCTCCTTATGGGATTATGTAACCATACCAAAGTTCTTCAAATCCGGGCACGTTAGCTTTGCGGTCGTATCGGATTTTCATTTTGTCACTGGTTTTCAGACCATTCTCTCTCACTAGCTCATGTATTCCATCTAATTTACGCCGTAGGTCGGCCACATAGTCGACGGCTAGGATAGGAGTATCGGGAGGTGTTCCGGTTAGTGCATCTATGGGTAGTCTAATTTCTCGGCCGAAGTTGACTTTTGCCGGTGTGCAATTTGCGCTATCATGTGTTGCAGAGCGGTATGACATTAAGAAGAGTGGAATGTATTGGTCCCAATCCCTTTGATGTTCTTCCACTACTTTGGCCAAATGATTCTCCAACGTCTGATTGAATCTTTTGACCATTCCATCTGACTGTGGGTGGTACGGTGTTGTACGAGTCTTATGTATCCCGAGTAGTTGGCAAACCTCTTGAAATAGTGAAGACTCGAAGTTTCTACCCTGGTCAGAGTGTAACTCCAAGGGAACGCCAAATCGACAGAACACCTCGTGAACTAGCTTTTTGGCGACTGTATGAGCTTCCTGGTTAGGTACTGCAAAAGCTTCTGGCCATTTGCTGAAATAGTCTTGCATGACGATGATATACCTATTCCCTTCTTCAGTAACAGGGAATGGTCCAGCTATATCGACAGCAACTCTTTCCCATGGTGCACCAACATTGTACACTTTCAGCCGACCTCTGGCCCTCGTTTGCGGTCCCTTTACTGAGGAGCAGGCTACACATTTTCTACACCAGTCCTCTACGTCTTCGCGGCAATGCACCCAATAGAATCTTTTTCTCACCTTCTCCAGGGTTTTCTTTACTCCTAGATGTCCTCCGGATACTCCGTCGTGCACCTGTCTTAGCACTGACGCGACTTTATCACCGGGAACAACTATCTGTAAGGCGACCTCCTGTCCACTGGGTGATTCCCATTTCCTCTTGAGAACTCCATTATCAATTATCAGGCTATCCCATTGAGCCCAGTAACTTTTTACTGTTGGGCTAAGCGCTGATATTTCACTCCAAGCGGGCCTCTGGCCACGTTGCTTCCACTCGATTACTGCCTTCAGGTCACTGTCGTCCTTCTGTGCGTCTTTCAATGATCGATTATCCCAGTCTTCGTCCAAAGCGTTCACCTGGATAATCCTTACGTTCTCTTTCTGTTTGTCACAATGTCGGCCCTTACTTCCTGAAGTAACCTGGCGACGGCGGTCCTTTTGTCTTGCCTTTTTCTCGAGGCGCTTCTTCTTACGCGCCTCGTCCTCGACTTCCTTCTCCAGCTTTGCGTCTGCCTTAGTCCACGACCTTCCGCACGACCGCTCGCGCTCTTGTTCTCGCTTGCCGGAACGTTCGCGTTCCTGGTCTCGGTCTCGCTCGCGGTCCTTGACGCGTTCCCGCTCTCGTTCAGCGGGTCGCTCGCGGTGCCCGCTCCGATCGCTCCGCTCACGCCACTCGACTCGCTCGCACGGGCGCTCGGACTCGACCTTCGCATCGCGCTTGCGCCACGCCATCACCGCGGCCTCTTCACGTGACCAAGAAGTTCTTCTTCCCTTAGCCTTCCTGGGACAATCAATTCTAATGTGCCCCTTTTTGCCACACTCATAGCAAGTTGGTCCTCGTCGGGCTTTTATTTGTGCGGTCACTTCTCGAATACGGTCGTGTTGTGGGCCATCTTGACGTACTGCTTCCACCTCCAGAGCATGCGTCAAAGCTGCCTTCAGGGTCTGATGGTGACCCAGACGTACAGCAGCCCTGACTTCTGCATCTCGAATCCCATCAGTAAAGAATCGTAGAGTAGTAGCGCCAATCAATCCCGGTGTTGATGCATACGCCTTCCGAACCATACGTTCAATTTCCGTGGCCCATTGTTGCAAACCCTCGCTGCTCTTCTGTGTGCGTTCGCGGAGTTGAGCCCTGTAGACATGTTCCAGGTGTTTCTCTCCATATCTAGTCTCCAACGCTTCTAACAGACAGGCTAGGGTATTGCAATCGCCGGAAATATTCTCGAGGATTCGTACGGCATTACCACGCAAAGCGAGCATAAGGGCCGTTAGAGCTTGATCGTCGTCCCAATTGTTGCCTTTTGAGACCTTTTCAAACTGTAGACGGAAGGCCACCCATGACGTTGTTCCATCAAAATGAGGTACTTGGAACGTCGGCAAAGCACTAGGTATCACCCCTTTGATGCCTCCTTTCTGTACCTTTTCATGGAGGAATTTTATTTCTTTCTCACACTCCATGATGGTGCTGTCTAGTGTCTCGAAACGCGCATCATGTTTGTTTATACGAGCGTCTTGCTGGCCTATGCGCGTATCTTGCTGATCCAGACGGGTATCTTGTTGTGCTGTTTTTATTTTAAGTTCGTTGACCTCTTCTTTGGTTTTTTTCCATTTTTCATTTAATTCTAATACCAGTTGCTGGGATTTTTCTATTTTTGCTTGAGTTGCTGCTTGGGATTGTTTTATTTGTGCCTGGGTTTCTGCCTGGGATTCTGCTATACCTTTTATTTGCAGCGTCAAGTGAGCCAGCAACGCCGATAAATCGCATCCACTGCTTCCGGGAATAGTGGTGGTAGTAGGCGCACTCACATTCGTCGGTGTTACGACGGCCGCATCTACTCCGGGTGCAGGGACACCGACCGATTCTTCCTCTTGACGCGCCAAATCCATCGCTGCTTGTCGTCCCGTGCGAACCCTTTCGTCTTCCCTTGGCGTGACCGGCATGCCGCTTCTGACACCAATTGTTACGGGCTAGGGGTACTTAAACGCCGGTTAAGGGTTACGAAGTTTATTAGCAACGAAGGTACAGTCGATTGTAGGCAATGACAAGTAGAATGTCGCTGACGTTGCACCGAAGTCTTCCCTTACGTCCACGAAGTCCGTGTTGTAAACACACAATAACAGTACAGATGTTACTCCACGTAGTACTCACAGTTCTCGTTATAATTGTCGCAGTAGGTCTTCTATAAGATCGCTTCTTAACTGTCGCTGTTTTCGTATCGCTAGTCGAGTGTAGACTGACTCTGAGCCGGCGTCACGGCGCTTTATATAGTCCAGCTGATCGAACATTCCAGATTCCTCTAGACGTAATAATAATAGCACATAACTTCGAGGTCACTCGGAAGTACCTACGGTAATTCCCGGAAACGGGTTTCTAGAAATTTCGATGTCGACACTTTGTTGACAAAGCTGTTGAGACCTGTACCATTCGATAGGCCGTCCTAAGTCTAGTAATGCGTTTTATTATTGTACCTAGAAAATGTCTAGATCTGACGAAATAGGGCTCAAAAGTGACACACTGCATGTCACGCGATATTGAACCTTATGCCTTCGACATAAGGTCCATTCATAACAATAATAAAAAAAGCGCTATTAACTGAATAGATAAACTAGATGGGATGAAAGCACAGAATTGCAGCAAATTAAAGGAGTTCAATATAAACACAAACCAATAAGGTCAATATAAACTTGGAAGGCCCGCCGTTTAGGGTCGCAAGGGGGGCAGGTGAGCTGGTGAACGCCCGCTGCATCATCACCCACCTTTTATCGTTCCACTGCTGGGCACAGGTGTCCTCTCATACAGGCCCGCTGCATGCGTGAAATATATATAGATCCGGTCGATGTGGGGTTTGCTTATGCTTGGGGGGCTTGGGGTAGCCTAATCCTCCAAAAATGGACATTGAAATGATGAATAGGATGAATAAACTTGATTAATCCTAAAACAAGAGGTACCCAACTAAGTGATTGATTTTGGATGTTATAGTCCATTTAACCCCCATTCATTTGCATCAAGTACTTATTCAAATAACAACATTGTACCAGTCGTTACAAACGTTCAAAGTCGTATAAAAACAAAAGAGCAACGTAAAGCACGTCCCAGCACTAGGTCCCGACGGAAAAAGATTTGTGGAGTGCTACGGAATATTCCATTATGCAAACAATTGGCCCGCGGTTCACATGACCGCCTATGGCAATGTTCTACCTTTTACTGTATCCGGCGGAGAAATTTACGAATTGATCGACTGATTTTGTATTTATTGAAGCATTTTGTTTAATAGTTTGCCTGTGTCTGATATCTAGAACGATAGTGTCGATCTTAGAGACAGGCTTAAAATTTAACCTTTTATGTTTTAAAGGAAAGGTCAAAATATTGCGATATAGGGTAATGGAAAAAAATAATTATCGCTCATCTGTAGCCACTACTATTACAAAACATATTTTTATTTTTTTCGCTGGTGGTGAATGTCTTTGCTTTCTTTATGTTCAGGAGGCACCCTGCTTTCTAAAGAACTGGAGACCAATTTCAAAGTTCGAATAACAACGTTACATAAATCACCTTCATTCAACCAGCCAGCCAGTTCTCCGCGATGGTCTTTGAACAACGAGCTTTTGATAATTAGATCCATACTAATATTATAAATGCGAAAGTAACTCTGTCTGTCTGTCTGTCTGTTACGCTTTCCCGCTTAAACCTCTCAACCGATTTTGATGAAATTTGGCACAGACAATCTTTAGACCCCGAGAAAGAACATAGGCTACATTTTATCCCGGAAAAAGTTGATGTTCCCGAGGGAAACCTAAAAAGCGCGATATAACCGAACTCTACGCGGGCGAAGCCGCGGGCGGAAAGCTAGTTGTATATATTTTAACCTTCGTAATTTAGAAATGGTCGCGGCTAGAAGTGACCCGTCGCTTGAGTGCTTACTATTCTAGACGGTTGTAGTAATAAAATCACTTCAGAAGACCCATTCATTGTTGAGATGACAACGTATCAATAGAAATTGTAGCTATAGCTCTCCAGAAAAAATAAATAATTGCAGCTGTAATAGGACGGTGTCACTTCACAAGCAGATAGTCATTATCATCATCATCTAAGCGTTAATCCCAGTCGCATCCGTAGCTTTTCTGCTTTGGAGTCTGGGGTCCGCTTTATCAGTCCTAACTGCTAATTTTGGCTAAACTTCGATATTTTCCTTGAAGCGACTGCCGTCTGACCTCCACAACCCGAAGGCGATATCTAAGCATTGCAGTTAGACCAATTGTTAGACTTTTGAGGACTCCAACCAACCCGTAACGACTGTCACTAGATGTTCGTATGGCAACCGGGACCAACGGCTTAACGTGCTTTCCGATTCACGACCGGACCATTGCAAATATTCATATTCATTGCACTGTGCGGAGATCGAACCCGCGCCTCCTTGCGCAACGGCTGCATTCGCTACCGCCACGCCACGGAGGCTGTCATGCATAAGCAGGTAGTAAACAAAAGTATTTGAAGTTCCTAAGTTCTTAGCTAGAAGCTACCGTCGTACTGGAGGCTTTCGTACTGAAGTATTTCTTCCCTATTTTCAAAAACTATGCTCTAGTGTCTCTAGTCTACCAGATCCTACAATTATTGAAAGTATTTTATTTTGAATGATTTCCTTTGATTAATTTTGTTTTACTTTTCTAACGTGTTTGTACTCTCTAAACTTGGCAGCGCAAATTTCAAACCTGTCTAGGTAAATGTCGACAGTATCACTGTGACGGTAAAGTTAGCACAACTCAGCGCAAAGCTAATGAACAATCAGATAATAAAAGCCGATTCTAATTCAAACGTAGCAAATAATTGGATTACATTCCAGACGTATGTTCAGTAAGGGTCAAATGTAGAGTACCACTTTTGACACTTATTGTTATTGCCGTTATGCAGTTAAAATAACTGAGCCCAAGGAAATAATATATTAAATACTGTAACCACGTTCTTCACAAAACTCTTCAGCATCGACCATAACATTATTTGCTCATATCAGTTGTTCGAGTTTTATTCAATTGTTGTCCTCACAATAGACGAAAAATAGGAGCACAGAGTCGTAAAGCGAAGGGTTCATTTATCCGGTCACCCTCCGCAAAGCTATTACAAAAAATTTTTCTCTAGTGTCTACTTTTTAAAGGTTTGTACGCTGATAAACCGAAACACAGGCTTTTGCCTAGTTCAGTTACAGATGCCAACTCAAAATAAATTATAGCCGATAATAATAAAAATAGGTGGATTACCGGCATGGGCTTATACGGATTACGTTGGTTTTAATTTCATAGTAATAATTATATATAGAAGTGTATTTACAACGTAGCGTAACCTCGTATAGTGATCATAGTTGCCGATAGATTTTAATTAATATGCAGTTCCTGAGAGTTATTTGTTAAGTTTGGAAGTAGATGGCGCCACATGCGTAATTGGGTTGTTTGATTTATAAAAAATATTGAACACGTGTTTTTAATTTTTTCTTTCATTCAAATACTTAGGAAGAGTATTGATTTGAAATGTCGCATGACGTCACGCCGTGTTACAAAATATGCCACAGCGTGACGTAATTGGCCCCCACTCCATAACTTTAATACGATATATCTCAGTTGTTTTTGGTAATTTCGACGAAATAAAAAATACGGGTCTTAATTTTTTTATTATGTACTAGCTTTCCGCCCGCGGCTTAGCCCGCGTGGAATTCGGTTATATCGCGCTTTTTAGATTTCCCTCGGGAATATCATTTTTTTTTCCAATAAAAGGTAGCCTATGTCCTTTCTCAGGGTCTAAAGATTGTTTGCGCCAAATTTCATCAAAATCGCTTGAGAGGTTTAAGCGGGAAAGCGTAACAGATAGACAGAGTTACTTTCCCATCTATACTCTATACTAATATTCAAAGCTGAAGAGTTTGTTTCTTTGTTTGAACGCGCTAATCTCAGGAAGTACTGGTACGATTTGAATTTTTTTTTTGCGTTGGATAGCCCATTAATCTAGGAAGGCTTTAAGGCTTTATAACATCACACTGCGACCAATAGGAGTGGAGCATAACGAACTCCACGCGAACGAAGTCGCTGGCGGCCGCTAGTTTATAATATTAGTATGGATAAGACGTATTAACTATTTTTTGATTTTCATACCTTGGATACATCCCTATTAGAATTAATGCTGGCAACACTGTGGGGGTACCACGAAGTTGGTCGGCGAGCCTCCCCAGCCGTCGCGGAACGACTAGCTAATGGTGTTCTGTTTGTTGCCAACACTGTTCGATAAATTCTGTAAATTTTTAGAGGCCTTGTTAAATAAATTTGCGTGTCTAATGTACTCAGGAGAAGAGTATTAAAAAGTTTTGGTGAATATATCCCAATGTTTATTTCAGCTTTGATTGCTACAAAAGCATTAACTCAGTTTATATTTACGTTTATACCTATTTATTTCCTAATTCGTTTTAATAGAAAGGAATTGTCAAAGATATATCATAATAACAAAATTTTAGTTAAAACCAAAGTAAATTTTTCCGCGCTAAGCTGTCCGCGCAGCCCTCGGCATACAAGTAATTTATCAAATAAACATGTTTCCAAAGGCATGTGTGCTCCCAAACTGTCACAGAGTAAAAAGGATCTCGGACTGAAGTTTATCGTCGAGAGGAACTACAGCTTACGGTAACGTATGCAGAGGACAAATGATTAAGGCGATCTATCCGTAGTCTGTTGCGCCGCTTTTGCGGTTGTGTTCTTGAGAAACAATGGGATTATAATATTGGGAGTGCACAGGATTACAGGAACATCAAGTTTTAGATTTAATAATAAAAAATAATAAAGATTTTCTGTAGGTTTGTTTCGTTTTGTGTCTTTATTAAGTTTTCGTTTCTTTTTTTGTATGGTCGCTGCCACAGCAGACTGGAAAAAGGGATAGCCTTAGGTGTGTCTTAATAATAACAATGAATATTTTATTTTAAACTAACAATACTTTGGTACCTATTTATATAAGCATTATTTCGAATAATGCCAAAATACTAACAACATTATAAATCTAGTTTGAAATAAAGTTCTTTTTAATACTTTAGCATCTTGTTGGTCGTAAAGTTAACTTATGGTGTTATTTAAAAGTAAAGGACTATTTTCTATTTGATCACAGGAAAACGTTAACAAGTCTCGTGAAGTCGTGACCTCGTTTTCAATCCACGCCACATTTGGCAGGCGCGGCGAGCGAATTTTAAAACAAAGACCGAATGGAAGTAGGTCGGTAACTAGCTGTTCTACCTTACTAGTAGGCTCGCCAACTTTTATATGATTAGCGGGTAATGAGTGCAATATTTATATTGTGTAAACAACTGAACAGGAAGCGAGGCGGTGTCAAACGGTTAATTTGTAGCGAATTTATTTTGTTATAAATCTGCTCGTGATAGTAAAATAGGTACTCATTGTATGCATTATGTAGTGATTATTTTATACTGTAGGTAAATGATATATATGATCTTAAATTATATCGATACACGGACCCGTTTCATTTTATTAACATAAGAAATCAACAGCGCGCTCCCTCATCCGAAACTGAATGTTTAATGTAAATGTTCCGCTCACTATACTTGTATGACTTGACCCGGCAGAGGCTATTTTCTTGTAGGTTTTACGAAAATCATTATGCAAAATATTAGTTCGTAAAGTTCACATGCCTTTAACGGTAAACTTAGCAGATTTCGGTTCTACGTTGAATTCTTGGCAACTGAGAGTCTTACCATTTCCGACGTTTAGCTTCAGGAAAAACACTCTTATGTCTACATAATAAAGGTTAAATCAGATGTATTGCATTAGCAGTATATCGGAGTCAATATGTTTCTAAAGAGTCATAAAATATAACTCATAGTGGGGGACACGCGTTAAGATAACCAAAGAGTATTCCGTATTTATGGATTAATGAATTTTATTTCTCGAATCATTTGTTAGGAGAGAGAACGAAAATAGCGATTGTTTTTAAACATTTTCACATGATATAATGTCCGTTGCTAATGATCAGGAATTAATGGAAATAACATGCATTAGCGAACTTTTCGTTTGAAAGTCCTCGTTCCTTTTGTAAGTAACTGTTATTGTCGTTTGATTTATCAACAGGGTGGCATCCATTACCTTATTTATAGCTCTTTTAGAGGCAATAACAATTTGATGGGTCAATAAAACCAACTTAGGTTTTTAATTTAATTCAAACTTTGGATAACGCTTTATTTTTCTTTTTTACTTACTCAAAAACAAATTATTGTATAAAAAAAATAGTTATCATGATTATGTAGTAGTAGAGATAGCTAATTTACAAAAAGTCAACGGCTAAAAACTTCCATTTCAGACATGAGGAAGCAATTTACGTGATAAGTATCATCGCAGCACTCGCGAGCTCGTAACATATTTAATAGACGATAAAACTACGTTATGTTCATATCTTTATGTTGATATAACAATTCTGGCACTGGATTCAGTAACTGATATGTTCATGAGAATATCTAATAATTTTGACTAGAACTTGTCCATACCAACCATACTCTTTAACTCTGGTCACCAATTTGATCACCAAACGCGATGGTTATAGTTTCTAACTCAAGTTTTCTCGAGAAAAATCATAGTAGGACATACTCTTCTATGTAAGGCTTTTGAAAACGATTTGATATAACTTGTTCAGACTTCGCCTTAATAGATGAACTTGGCCTTAAGAACTGGAGCTACCATCTCCTAAACAGCAATTGGTCGCCTACGCATGCGATCGACCAATAGCCACTGAGTTACGCGTCGACTGTTTTCTTGTACAAAACTTCGTTTCTTTTAGAAATACTACTGCTTTGTACGCGCTACGTATCACATATACCTCACACATTATTTCACTGTTATACTCGAAATACAGTCAAGTTTTATGGAATTCCTGGTGTCGCCTACTCATTTCAAGCCCTCAATCTCCTAACACGCAGCAAAGCTTGAGAACGAAACAACTTTATTCAAAGACTGATACCACAATTAAAGTATAAGTACCTGAAAAAATTGCACAAAATACTACACTAACCTTAGAATAGAGTTTGGATGCTTTGCTTGATAGGTTTATTTACAAACGCAGTGACGAACTAAAACCAATTTTAATTCCTTAAATATCTTTTAATTTGAGAGCTTAGAATTTAGAAAATTAGAATATACATGTTCTGGTTCAGTAGATCATAAGAATGTAATTCCCGACGTCTCGCGACGCTCATTAAAGTGTCCGAAACAAAGGAAAAATTGTCAACTTGGCCCGAGTTTAATTGCCATAATAAATCTGGAGACGAGAAATTTACGGCAATGAAGTGAGCGGCAACGATACAGTGGATCATCATCATCATCATCAACTTTTTATCGTCCTATTGCTGGGCACAGGTCTCCTCTCATACAGAGAAGGATTGAGCGTAATCACCACGCTTGCTCGGATTGGCGATTTCCGACTTAAAGTCCAGGTTTCCTCAAGATGTTGCAACAGCCCATAGTGGGGAAGAACACAAGATACCATATATCTCATTGTCTTTCAATTTTATTGAAATATGTTCAGTGGTACAAGCGTTCAAAGGGAGCGTACGCAAATAGTATATTTCAAAAATATAATATTAAGTATGGAGTATTGGAGAAAGAGAAATGGAGGAAGTTAGTTGTAATAAAGTGGGGTGAGATGTTTGGAAATGTGGGAATGCTTTTTTTATATATATACAACGTGTAACAAAAAGGGTATATACATACCAAGTGGACGGCCTCTTGATAAGATAAGAAACGATACGGGAAGGGTTCTCTAACCTTATGTTTACATGGTAGGAAGTTATGAATTATTCCAATACATATGATACCAGAAACCGCAGTTTCAAACTGAAATCAATACAACACTAGCAAAAAGCCAGCTGATCGGGGTCATTGAACAGTTCATCAATAAAAACAAACCTCTTACTTACTTGCTTACCCTGGTATTTCTTCAAACAGTGGATAAAGGGTTCCGGATGTTTATTTTTCTTAACATTTTTTTTTTCGGAAAAATAATTTTACGTACAAATAAGTTTTTTCTACAAAAGCTAACTTTATGTTTGTGAACAACAAACCAAGTCATAAAATAGGGCGAGTGCGTGCGCTGGAAATCGAAAAACGTCTAGCGGCTTTAGTCACCTACGTAAAACAATAAAAAAACGCAATTTATTTTATAAATGAGTAAACTTATCTAACAAATCGATAGAACCGAGTTGGTAACTCTCTCTCATCTAAAGCGCATTTCCCGGTTGTATCCGCGGCTTTCGCTTTGGAGCCCGGGATCCGCCTCCAGTCCAACCGGGTTCGGCTGAATACCAGTATTTTACATGGAGCGAGTGCCATCTAACCTCCACAATCCAGTTACTGGGTAATACGATATCCCTTGGTAAGACTGGTTGTCTCACAGATCTACGAATGACAGCCGGGACTAACGGCTTAACTAACGTGTTTTCCGAAGCACGGAGGATACACTCCGTAGCTCACATTCACTCAGTAGCTACTCAATCCTACTTCCTACTAATAAAATGCGAAAGTTTGTAAAAATGTTTGGATGAATGGATGGATGTATCCATACATACATTCTTACAAATTTTCGCATTTAAATACTAGCTGCTCCCTGCGGATTCACCCGCGTAAGTTTCGATCCCCTGGGAATATCGAGATAAAAAGTGTCCTTTATGTTAATCCTGGTTATAAACCATATCTTTGCCAAATTGTATCCAAATCAGTTCAGTAGTTTTTGAGAATCGAGTTGGTAACTACAACACACTAAATAATACCCAATCTATTAACTACATTCCTATAAATTTCCTTACGTAACTAATTCTTTTCATGTCGGTTGCCATTTGCCATACATAGGTAGGTACTTAGTTTATGAAAAATTAATTACTTAGATGAACGTGCGAAAGAGACTACGAAAAAGGATTTCATATCTGTTCAAATGAACCCAAAATATCATTTCTAAACAACTCATGTGTGTCCTAGTACAAAAACACCCCATGAGTTCCGTAGATAAATTAAATTTTAGTTAGTCTTTGCGTATTCACTTCTGCGATATAAAAGATTTTGCCTTTTGCAAAAATAATAGCTTAAAACTCAGCAGTAGATAGATAGAGTACAGTACAGTCTTAATTTACCTTTTCAAAATAAATAAAAAATACGCAAATGTACTAGGAGTGCAACAGATACGAGGATTGTTATCGCTAAATTAAACAGCGGTTCCGCAATCACAGAACCCTAATTGAATGTCCTAGCTCAAACATATGAAATTGAATACGATAAAATATTATCTCTCAGTCGCGTACGCCGACGGCGTGCATTTTGTGAGAGAGATGACAATATTTCCGTTATTTTTATCCGTTATTCCACACATATATTATTGTTGTGTGAGTGACTTTAGAACGCGCCGAAAGCAATCATGTTGAACATGATAAAATATTGTGTCTCGGTCGCACGCGCCATCTGCGTGAATATTTTAAGAGAGATGACAATGTTTTGTTCCATTTGTCTACTATCTTTGGCGAAATATTTTAAAACGCCGAAACAGAAATTAAGTACCTAAATAAATAAAGTTCAATTTTTCATAATTCCTATTAGTTCAGTACAGATCTAAGATTCGAACTTTACGGTCGCATGCGCGTTTCGCGATTTTTGTGTTGTGAACTTGTGACGTGTGTACAATCATGGCCCTTAGCAATACTGAATATTTTGAGATGATCTTGTGTGTCGGACAAGAGGATGGTAATCTGCGTGCTGCTCGCGAACTTTATCGTCAGCGATTTATCGATGGTAGGGCAGAAGGTGAGCGTCGACAGCTCCCTTCGGTGGCGTGTTTCCATAGAATGGTACATCGTCTGCACCAAACTGGTTCTTTTCACGCTCCTGGATTAGGGGTCGCCCGAACACTACCGATCCAGATTTAGAGGAAGCCGTACTCGAACATTTCGAAAATAACCCACGTACTAGTACTCGGCGAGCTGCATTAGCGCTGGGTGCATCTAACCATATGCAAGTATGGCGAGTGTTGAACAATGACGGTCAGCACCCATACCACTTCCGTCGCACCCAGGAACTGACACCTGCAGATTTTTTGCCTCGCGTGACCTTCTGCGAGTGGTACTGCGGTCAGGTAGCAGCTTCGCCAGATTTTGGCTCAAGAGTACTGTGGACAGATGAAGCGTCATTCACAAGAGCTGGGATAAGCAACATACATAATGACCATGTTTGGTCTCACGCTAACCCGCATGCTTCTACGGAATCGTCGTTTCAACACCAATGGCGACTAAACGTGTGGGCTGGTATTGCGGGAGAAATTGTCGTAGGACCAATTTTTTTGCCGCACCGCCTAAACGGTCAAAATTATTTAAATTTTTTAACCAACGAATTGGACGATGCTCTCACAGAAAGCCTATCAATTTTAAGTTACGCTAATCTCGTGATGGGCAACAATTTAATCTTCCAACACGATGGCGCTCCAGCACACTATGCACGTGATGTTAGGGAGCATCTAAATATGCGTTTTCGTCAGTGGATTGGGCGCGGTAGCAGACATGTACCTTGGCCACCGCGATCTCCAGACCTAACTCCATTAGACTTCTTTTTGTGGGGGTATATTAAAAACACAGTGTATGCAATGCCGTGTGACACAGCAGAGCAAATGAGAGAGCGAATCGAAGCCGCTTTCAGGACAGTGACACCAGACATGCTACGGAATGTCCAGGTGTCGATACACAAACGAGCGACCTTGTGTGTACAGTACCAAGGGCGTCACATCGAACCACATCTCTAAAAAATGTAAGTTAATTAAATTATTATTTTTAATTTTCATATTTATTTTGCTGATTGTTCGGACTATGTTTAGCTATTTTTGAGGCAAAATTTAAGTAGGCAGGTAGGTACAAATTACCGGGCGGGCCATTGTCAGCATCTCATGGACGCGCGCGTCGCAGCCGCGCGTTTCAACAATATGTAGGCAGACAGGTACTAGGCGATCAGAATTACAGAAGAAATGTTTTGTAATATTAGCAAGTGACTTGGAATGTTGTTGACCCTCCGTAGTGTTGTTACACGTTTGTTAATATTTGAATTCAAGAATCATGCGATACCAAGGATACCAAGAATTTGGTATCAATTCTTCGAGTAATTTATTTTGAGCTGAAACTTTGTGTAGAGTTTCTATACCACCTATAATCTTCAGGGGTTCTTGATGTATATACCCTTTTTGTTACACGCTGTATATTTTTTATTTTATTATATTATAAACTAGCGCTTGACCGCAATCCTGCCTGATGGTAAGCAGTGACGCAGTCGTTGATGGTAAAGCGCACTAGTTTATTAAGAGCCTATTCACTCTAGCCTTGAAGACACTCAAATTGTAGTCCGACGGAAACACCGCCGCTGGCAAACTATTCCAGTCCCTCAATGTACGCGGTATAAAGGAGGAGGCGAAACGCTTCGTCCGGATCGTAGTGGTGTTAACAACGTTATATTTATATGTTTTCTGTTATAATATGCAGGGAGTGTTGTGATTAGAAGTTAGTATATTTTTCAGAAATCATACGAGTGAGGCTCACAAAAACTTTATTGTAATTTGGCACATCTTACTTAGGTCCGTTTTCCAGAAGGAAACTCAAGCATTGATCTGTGCTTAAACATTACTTAAAACTAGTTTCAACCAATCAAATGGCTTGAAACGAGACTTAAGTAGAGCTTGAGTTTTGAGTGACGTTCTGTAATACGGACCCTAAACTTGAATTTCCTAACACACATTCTACAAGACAGCTACGCCTTCGTAGTATGATGCTACGCCGTAGCATATTGCGTAGCGTATCGAAAAGTGTTGTTGAAGAAGAAATAAACCTGTAGTTATGTTAATTGTATTGGGCTGCACGGTTAGCGCAGTGGTTAAGCTTCTGTCGCGTGTTCGATTCCCGCACGAAACAAATATTTGTATGACCTACAAGTTATTGTTCCGGGTCTGACTCTTTGTGTAGGTATTTGAACTTATATGTTTGTAAACGCACCCACGACACAGGAAAAAATCCTAGTATGGGGGCAACGTTTTAAAAGAAAATAGCTTGTGTGGTGTGCCTTATGCCGCGTATCTGTGAAGTCGAAACAAATAAAAGCAGGCTGACTGACTAAACAATAACAATTCTTCTTGTCTAATCTAAACATCTAAGTTACGATTAACCGAACGAACGATTTAATCCGATCTACTCGCTATTACCTATATGTCTTAACACTGATTTACTAAAAGCAGAACTAGGTATTTAGTGATGGAGACTGCCGTCGGATTGAATCGTACTTTCTTATTATAGCGCAAAACACGCCTGCCTCACGTAAAGCGTTCGCGCAACTGACTCGACGATGTAAGTGCGATAGTTAGTAGACCGAATGAAACAGAAGATAGTCGAGTGTTGCGTTTCATACAGTCGTAGCCTTAGAGAAAGGAAGGGATTCCATATTATGATACTATTTCATATTTGGTGACTTTCCTCTACGTTTCATTTTGACAGTTCAACAACATTCATTGCGTTTTTTAAGTCGTTGTGCAAACACATTTTTCGAACATATAGGACCCAGGTTTCTTTTCAGAAAAAAAACCTATTTGAGGCCGTGGATTTTCAAAAGGAACTTATCTATCTAAGTATCTTAGATGAATCTTGAAATGGAAAGCCTTCTGTTTGGGATACTACATAATAGTGGGAGTAAAGGGAAGTTGGGTTAGTAGCTAGTTAAGGTAGCCTCCGATTTTACGAATGAATCTGCTTCAGTTAATTCTTCAGACTGGTTGGCCTCGGCCTGAGTGATTAGAGGGCAAGATTACCAACGGCCTTAGTTCATGTCAATGACACTGGTCCCGACATCGGCAGACCACTGTTTTGAAAAATGTTTATATATTAATAATAAGAAAAATAAAAAACAAATAAACGACACAATAATGTAACAGCTAACAATAGTACACAGTTTTTTCCGTATGGTTTGGCAAATGCAGAGTACATACACTTTCGTTTGACAATTTTCTTTGTAAAAACTAAAACGGAATCGAAGAAATATGCCACAGTGTTGTGGTTCAATAACGTCCTTTGACTACAATTTTTGATTGTTCCACCAAAAAGAGTCGTACTTTAAAACTTTACCTACTCTCAAACAAAGCTTTGCCAAGCCCAGATCCTCAGTTTTTGCACGAACTCAAGACATTATAAATACTGAAATAATACATATCAACGCCCTAGTACGAATTCGGTAATCGTATAACTCAAATTTTACACAAGAAAAGTTTTCTGTTTTTGATGAATGTATCTTTTCAACGAGCTCCGAGCCGTAAAAATTGAGACCATTGATAGATCAAACGAAAACTTCATTAATGAAGAATGAATATTACAAACATACACCTATGTTTATAGGCAAATTGTTTCATAAATATACTCTTTCGCCATTATTGCATTAAATTTTTGATAAATGTTGATGCTTAACATAACAAAGCACTAAAACTTTTTTAATTCGTAGTGAAGTTATTTCTTCTCTAAAAGTCGTAATAGACAGTAACAGCAACGTCATATTTTTTTTTTTAGAACTGGATCAGTCCAGTTCAGATCGGTCATGATCTTTCACAGCTTTGCAATACGCGTCAAATTATTTAATTTAGCTTAAGCTTGTTAGTTCCCATTACGGTTTAGCTCACTCAGAATAATATGAAAAGAACAACCTTAACCGGATTCCCTTGTTCACAGTCTAAACTATATTTACGTTTAGTTAATTCTTGCTTTCTATTTAAATAATAAAAGGACACAAGATAAATATTAGTTAAATAAATGAAGAACGATGCACTAGACTTAAATTAGAACACCATCAGTATTGATATACATACATAGTAAGATACTTATTCGTCCTGATTATTATTTGATTATTATTTGAAATTTCTCTACAATTTATGAAAATGAACAAGTACCGCTTTACTCTTAAAATGTACAGCAATGCTATTCTTTTAACTCAGTTATACCATGAAACGTTTTGTTTCATGTAATTTAAATTTATTTTAGTGTTTTTCCTTTGCATATAGAACCAACACGTAAATACACATATGACGGCGCATCGCTAGCGCGCCTCTTTTGAGAAATACGTCGGAAAGAGATTTGACAAGTATCAGTCTGGCGGAGCGTCGTGGCGATGGTCGGCGTGGCCATTGTGAACTTCACTTTTGGTTAGAACGTCAACGGCAAGCGCACCACGTATGCGACGAATCGCTATTGTTCCGAGTAATCTTGTGCCCTATTGTTTTAAAACTGATTAAAAGTGATAGACTAAGTGATTTTCTAATTACTGGTGAATGGATTTTAAGGTTAATTTCTATAAGGAAGATATTTTGTGAGATTAAATAACTTTCAATTTATTGAAGCCATGGCTGATTCTGATGATGAAGGGCATCCGACCAGATATACAGGGTTACAGGTTAAGTTGACCTAAATCCTTTAAGAAGTGGTAGTTTCCATCATTTCTGACTGATTTGACTATGGAACACCATACTCCAAACTTAATTATTCTCAAGTTATAGGACTTTGAAGATTATTTATAAAAAATCCAGATTTTTTGTCTATTGTCCCCATTTTTTTGTGTTTTGTACCTCTAATGTTTTTGTTTTTGTATTTTTTGTGTAGCAGAATAGTTACTTCATTATCTTAAATACAAAAACTGCAAGTAACTCTACTGAGTCGTATTAGACGACTGATTGTTAAAAAAAGAAATAAATTTGTTAAAAGTTTTTTAATCTTTGTAAGATATTGTAAAAAGTCCATGACAGTTGTGCTGCAGATATGCTTAAAAATATCTACGGTTCTTCAGATTTTCGATAAAGTATAATAATACAATAGGGTATTATTAGATTTTTTTTACAAAAACATTGACGATATTTAGGTATGCTACCAGGTAGTAGTAAAAAATAACGATGCTTAAGCGTCAAATTTAACTTTAGTAAGAAAACAAAATAAAACAATCTAAATAAGTAACAAATGAGGTTTATTAATCCTTTTACAGTACATGTTCTACATGTCCGCCCCTATTTCGTACACATACACGCATTCTGTCTTAAGCCACTTTTCACTACCCCAGTTGTTAGTCCTCTCCTTATTTCGTTAGCAGCATCAATAATTTTCTGCCTCAAAACATTAACAGATGTTATTGGGTTAAGTTCATTGTAAACCGAACTTTTCATGTGCCCCACACATAAAAATCCACACCCACACCATACACCGTGCATACACCGTGGCCAGCTAGAAGTCCATACTTGACTCCTATGGATTTTTAGTAGTGAAAAGTGGCTTATGACACAGAATGCGTGTATGTGTGCGAAATAGGGACGGACATGTAGAACATGTACTGTAAAAGGATTAATAAACCTCATTTGTTACTTATTTGGATTGTTTTATTTTGTTTTCTGACTAAAGTTAAATTTGACGCTTAAGCATCGTTATTTTTTACTACTACCTGGTAGCATATAACCAATGTTTTTGTAAAAAAATTCTTATAATACCCTATTGTATTATACTTTATCGGAAAGCTGAAGACCCGTAGATATTTTTAAGCACATCTGCAGCACAACTGTCATAGACATTTTTTTTACAATATCTTACAAAGATTAAAAAACTTTACACAAATTTATTTCTTTTTTTAACAATCAGTCGTCTAATACGACTCAGTTGGTAGAGTTACTTACAGTTTTTGTATTTAAGATAATGAAGTAACTATTCTGCTACACAAAAAATACAAAAACAAAAACATTAGAGGTACAAAACACAAAAAAATGGGGACAATAGACAACAAATCTGGATTTTTTATAAAAAATCTTCAAAGTCCTATAACTTGAGAACGGTTAAGTTTGGGGTATGGTGTTCCATAGTCAAATCAGTCAGAAATGATGGAAACTACCACCTTTTAAAGGATTTAGGTCGACTTAACCTATAACCCTGTATATTTTCAAGCATAACTAAGTCACACGTCGTAAGTCATTTTATTTCAAAACAACACACATTATGAAGAAAATTAATAAAAAAATAGGAAACAATGTACATCGAAGTGCTTAGGAAAATTTGGTTTGAATTCCATGAATAATGTTATTGGTCAACACACAATAATTGTAAACAATGATGCCTGAATATATCAATAAATTTTTAAGTACTTGTAAAAAAACAATACTAATACAAAAATTAAGTTCTAAAGCTGAGGTAAACTGTCCACATAGACCTACGTATTTGGTCATAGTACGATTCCCGAATCAATCACGTACATTGTTACCTTTTTATAACACTTTATAGTTTAGGGAGCAGGTGTTTACTGCCTGCGATAAAATATTGAAAGTAACAGTAGGTAATAAATTGAAATCGGTTTGACACAGTTTAATGAAAGCCCAGGGCAGTTTATGTGCAATAAACAGTACACAATAAAACTGAAAACATAAGTCGATGAATGTACATTTTATTACCACCGATTAAAGGAATTATATAAGTAGCCATCTGACGGGTTTATAATGTTCATGAGTTTTTCATGTCCATAACAAAACTAATAATATTATGTTCTCTTTTTATATTACAAAAAATGAGAACTATGAAAGTTCTCATTTTTTATCATGCCATGTGAACTCTTCGATGCAGAATACAGGAGAGTAGATCATGGCGTGGCAAGAATATTAGCGAGATGGTTCAATAAATACATGGGACATATTTAAAGCATAAAAAAATCCAAATAGCTTTCAAGCAAGCAGTTCACCTAATCCATACTAATATTATAAATGTGAAAGTAACTCTGTCTGTCTATCTGTCTGTTACGCTTTCCTGCTTAAACCTCTCAACCGATTTTGATGAAATTTGGCACAGACAATCTTTAGACCCTGAGAAAGAACATAGGTGGTAGCTTCCCTCGGGAACATCAATTTTTTCCGGGATAAAAAGTATTTTATCCCGGAAAAAATTGATGTTCCCGAGGGAAATCTAAAAAGCGCGATATAACCGAACTCCAAGCCGGCGAAGCAGCGGGCGGAAAGCTAGTATTATATATAGTATGTTGTAGGTATTGTTATTGTAAACGACATAATTTTTTATTCTTATTTGTGGTTATCCAAGAGAAATGTCATAATAATATTAAAGAAAGCAGTCTTAAGATCCCAAAGTAGTCTTATAATTAAATTTAAAAAAAAAACAGCACTACTATACGTCCGCTATAACTCCAATGTTGGATTTTATGTGTCGTCACATAGAACCACGTAACGTAATACGTTAATTATTAAAATAAGATAAGTAGTTCAAGAAGGAACACACAAACATACATTCATATACTGTCAAAAGCATAACCTTCCTTTGGCTTTGCCGTTATCGGGAACAAAATTTCTGTTACGCACAACTTCGTATCAAAGTATTCTGTTTTTCATCTTTCTTTAGCCATACGTCCTGATCAAGAGTATCCTATATCTTCGAGGTGGAGACACTTACATTCATTATATTTTAATGGATGAATGATCAAAACCTTTAACATTTACCCTAAAAAGAAGAAAGAAAATCAAGGTGACTGCCAGGAAACTGGGCGTTTTTACGATTATCCGACGGCACTTCACACCAGGACAGCTTCTAATGTTATACAAAGTGCAGGTCTGTTCGTGTGTGGAGTACTGCAGATACATTTGGGCTAGTGCTACAAAACACCACCTGGCAACTTTGGATTCGGTAGAGAGGCGTGCGAGGAGGCTAATTGGCGACCCAAATTTGGTTCAAAACGGTCTCTAAAGAATGAAGCTGTCGATTGTCCTACAGGATGCATTTTAAAGAGTATGTGCCGGAATTGCATGAGTTAATTTTTCCATCTCCGTTGCATTATCTGATGACCCGTCGTACGGCGAGTATCCAGTAGCCACCCTTACGTTGTTGACACCATTACGATCCAGACAAAGCCTCGTCTTTTATATCGCGTACATCTAGGAATTGGAACAATTTGCCACCGGTGGTCTTTCCGCCTGACTACTGCTTCCCATGAGGTGGGAATGAGATTAAGCCCTAGTATATGATACTAGCTGCGCACGCATTTTTTTATATGCCCCGCTCCTATTGGCCACAGCGTGATGTTATATAGCCTATAGCCTTCCTAAATTAAGGCGCTGTGTTCAGTAAAAATAGGCTTCTTAAAACAATTTTTTAGCCAAATGTATACATTTCAGAGCAGCCAAAAATTTATATGTTAATCTTGATTATATGTAGCAGGAAACCATTGTTTTCAAAACACGTTTTGAATTAATTTTCTCGATAGAAAAAAATCCTAAAGTAACCCCTAAAATTGAATTTATAACAGTTGTAACTGTATTATTAATCATCAAATCTTGATAAAATTGAGAAGAGCGATGTAAAATATAATAGTAAATGAAACCATTGTTTTTGTTTATCGATTTAACTAAGATATCCAAAAATAAATAATGTATTTAATGATAAATAACGTGAACGAAACGTCGCTCCATCGCGGCGTCCATTGCCTTCTCTTTCACTTCTATGCTTAGCGACAGTGACCGCTGAGGCGTGGTGCTTGTCGGACCTATGTCACTTTTTGCTTTACCCCGCACAGAAAATAATTATATTTACGTGTCTGTTTGTTGATGAATAATCATATTTCGTTTTTGCTCGGGTTCAAACCCCAGGTTTACATTATATGCTTTTTGTAGATTTTAATTGAAATAAATGCTTTTTAATTTACTGTTGTATTTTTGCCGGTATTTTATTTGATTTTTTTCTGTAATTATTCTTTTTACTTTTTCGCGGCACATTTTTCTTCACCTGTATGTGTTCGGGTTCAAACCCCAGCCTTACGTTGTATGCTTTTTGTTGGATTTCTTATTTGCAATTGTTTTTTTTTTTAATTATTATTAATTTATCCGATTTTCTGTATTGTTTGTAGTAATTGTTCCATCTTTTTAAATATATTCTTTTTGTAACAATTATAATGCAAAGTAATATTTAAAATCAATTCGTTATAATTTTCTTTCTACAAATTTCTAGAAATTATTAATAAATAATAATAATAAGCCTTTATTTAACCATGAATTTCTTAGTTCATAATATAATTTAAAAAAAGTAAAACAATAAAAATAACAGTTAATTTGATAATAGTTCAAAACAGTAAATTTAGATTTCATTTTGTTGCATTATTCATGGCCCCTTTCAGTATAGGCCTCCTTCAAGTGCCTCCATCTATTTCACTCGTACAAACCCGATTTCGATAAGATTTGCAGTTTTGAAGAAGAAATCTTTTATTTTTTTAAATATCCGAAAATGCATTTTTTTTTAACAGTTACTCTAAACAGCTGTTTATAAATAGTAATTTCTAGAAATGATATAATTTCTAACAGTTTCATGAAAAAAGGACATAACACAAAAAATTTAAGCAGAACGGACAAAGCGCATTATAAAAATAAAAAAGAAAACAAAAAAAATAATAAAAAATGAAAATATGTATAAAGTACACATTTTCGAAAATCGCAAGGTAAAGTCGGATTCGATCCTGGTGCTCGTCTAATGCGAACCGGGACTGTGACGAACAGAGCCAACCGTACCTCGCGGTTGGGTTGTGAAATTACGGTTCTAAATGTAGATGGAATAGAGAATGGTTGGTATAGATTTAATAGAACGTGAACGTGCGTATTTCTCGATGCACGACGCCTCACCTCACGCATCGATGTACTCGCGCGGAGCGCCCCGCGCCCCGCAGTGGGCGGGGCTAGTCGTGTCCCACTTCGTATGCTTCACTCCCTCAAATACCTAAAAGTTTGCTATTCACAGCGCAGCGTCTTAATGGACTATCCAACGCAAAAAGAATTGTTCAAATCGGTCCCGCAGTTCCCGAGATTAGCGCGTTCAAACAAACAAACAAACTCTTCAGCTAGACAAGATTTACTAAAAATAGATGGAAAGAAAAAAAATATATTAATTAAAGTTATTATATACACGAGCAAAGCGCTTCGAACTTACATACTTAAGTGATCGATAATGGACGATCCTCGCTATATTGACAATCAATAAGTCAATTGGCAAATAAAGCGAGAATGCGAACCCTGAAGCAATTCATTGCTAATTAAAATTACGCATTTTTAATTAGTTTGCTCTACTGAGTGGGTCGTTTGTGGACTTTAATTTAAATACAAATTGTCTTATTAAGCTTTTATATATTATAGTCATGGCTGAACTTGTTTTTCTCAAAAATCAAATTATTCAGTGGAGCAAGTGTCACACATGGTGTTTCGAGTGTCACGCAAATATGTGCTTTTTAGATTATTTTATTTTACACACCCACACGAACATAATATGTAGTTCTAACCAATACAAAACTTATACACACTGGACACACGTGTTTAACTGTTAACAGCAGGTAAGTCGTAGGTAGATCTTCTTAAACTAGCCACAGCCTGTATTCTGGTGAGCCAGATGTATCACGCGCGAGTATTGCACACGGTGAATCGCGACTGTACATATTACAATATTCTTCTCCAATCATTAAAAAATATATTATGGTGACTTAAGGAAGCATTACGCCTGACGTGTGAATGGTGCCATTAATATTACCTTTCAATGATCCGTATGAATTCATAAGAATCATATTCATTGCTTTTGAATTGTTACATTATGTGAGTGTACCTTTCTTGAATTAAACTTTTAATGATACCCGAGCCCGCGTTATCATATAATTGTTTATATTATTATTCTGTGTTTTAAATGGAGTTGAAATGTGGCGGCTGTGATGCTGCTATTAATGATGCACTGGTTATGGCATGTTCGCAGGAAAAATGTCAAAAGAAATTTCATCATGTTACCTAAGGAAACAGTAGAAGCTTTTACGTCGGAATATAGGAGTCTGTGGTTATGATTCGAGTGCGCATGTACGATACCAACAAGGGATAGCTAAAATTAGATCGATAGAATCACGAATAAATAGACACTGGGAAAATATCTATTGGAATGATTTAACTAAACTCTTGGTGTTGAATTTTTATACCAACATTCTTCTGTCTAATCAAGTAATTTTTTAAACCATCAATACTGACCGAAAGTATCCTGGACCAACATTCTAGCCCCACGGTCTATAACATGTACTAATTGCTACGGGCTAATCTTCACCAATAATTGGGCCGCGCCTCGCCCGCCGCCCCGTGGATTTATTATACCATATGTGCCTCTTCGAATAAATGGTCAAATAGTCATTAAAATTGTACTCAATTTTTACGTTTATTTGGCCGATATCTAACGGTACCTATGTATAAAATCAGAAACTCCTCAATTCGTAAATCATGTTGTAGGATCACAATATTTAGTTGTACATAAAGACACACTTAAACACCGCTCTTACTAAATATTATGAGAATATTTAAATAAATCAGGCAGCCAGAATGGTTACGAACTAAATAACTGGTGGGTTTGACTGCTGCCGTACCTGGAGCAAGATAATTGTGGAGATCGTTTTGAATATTTAGAAACAACAGAAATTATATTCATCAAACAGTTTCTTTGAGCAATATACAAACTCTCTATTTATGTTATGGTATACTTATGTATTTTTTGCAATATATCTACGAGGTACAATTAATATTTTTAGTTTTATATTTGAAACACTCATACTCTTCTCTTATTGTTCTCACACAATGTTATGTGGAAGCACAAGTGTGTAAATGTATGAATGTCTTCCACGCCGCGCTTCGCAACCAGTACTTACGCCACTTTTTACTCAAACTATAATTATGTCATATCTCTATTTTACTAAATATAAACTTTGGGCGGTTCATTGAGTCCATAGCCAAGGTAGCTGTCAGGAAACTTGACGTTATCGCAAAGGTACTTCACAACAGGATAACTTCTAATATTATACAAAGTACAGATCTGTTCGTGTATGGACTGCAGCCACATTTGGGCTGGTGCTGCAAAATGCCCCCGGGCAACTGTGCATTCAGTTGAGGGTCATGCGAAGAGGCTAATTGGCGACTCAAATTAAGTTCAAAACGGTCTATCGGTATTCTATAGGATGCGTTTTGGAGAGTTTACGAGGGATGTCCATGACTTCATTCCCCCATCTCCGCCCGTATGGCGAGTATCTATCCTTGCGTTGTTAACAGTCTGACTACTATCCGGACCAAACGTTTCGCCTCGTCTTTTATACCGCGAATATCGAGGGACTGGAACAATTTAAGTGTCTTTACGGCTAGAGTGAATAGGCTCTTAATTCAAATGGCGTACTTTACCTTCAACGATTGCATCACTGCTTACCATCAGACGGAAATGCGGCTAAGCTCTAGTTTACTATTAAAAAAAGAATATTAAAAATAAAAAATAAGTCTCATCTTTGAAGAAAATTTTACAATATAAAGCCAATTCCATTACACTCCACAAGTCTTTGACTCCTTTATGTTAAAAGATCAAAACACATACCAATATAAACTTCAAGATTTGAATTTCTTCGTAAACTCTTCAAATAGTTAACATTGGGCCAATAATATAACATTTCATACAATCTCAGTTACCTATAATATCTGAAAAGAAGATTCAAATTATGGAATTTCTGTTTTATGACGTCTTTGATTTCTCTTAACCGATTTTTACTTATCTATAACTCTCAAGGTATAAATATTTAAGAAAAATATAAATAAAACGATTTGTCGAATACTTACACAATTCTACCTTGAATTGAAATACTTACTAAGTTTAATTGAAAACGTATCACAAATTGATAAGTTGAGTCATAATATTAATTAAGAATTAGTAACAAAGATATCAGATTATATTATACATACATCTACAATTAAAAACTACGCCATTCCATCATGGCAGTTCTATTATCTTAGCCAAAAAACATGTCAATCTCACAAATATTACGGAATATTAAAATTGAATGTACATCGTTAATTTCTTCTCTCTTTATTTTCTTATTGATCGCTCGCTCACTACACAACTCAATAAAACGTGTTTACGATCGGCAGGCGATGTAAAACGAAGCGGGCGCCCATGAATTGCTAATGTACGATCAACTTGTGCATTATATAGGATGATTCGATTTCTGATTTCAGACTCAAATGCAGACCCGGGCTGCCACTTTTATCAGCCTAAGGTAACTTAATAACAGTCACACTAGATGTGTGATGATATGGCACTAATTGTGTGTTTTCACTTGTTGTTTTTATCATCCATTTTTGTCCGTCATGTAGGCTTCCGATTATCTATATATTTAGGGATTTATTGACCTGATACCTAATATGGAATTTTAGGTAACATGTCAATAACATAGCCGCTTAAAGTACATATGAATGAATATGCTTATGTTCAGTGTCCGATTAACAGCCCCGATCACCGCAGTAATGTGTATACCTACAGCTGACTTTTTTCCGAGGGAGATACTGATCAATATTCAAATTGATGTGGAATAGCATGCAAATACAAGGGATGATGAAATACTTACAATTAATGCAGAGTAGTTCAGTTGTACAGCATATACACGGAGATGATTTCATGTAACCTTGTTGATGAAACTGATGACTTAGTTCATACCTGACTGTACGGAATATATTTCTATAAAATGTGCGTCGGATATTAAGATTTTATTGAAAAAGTAGAAAATTCGCGGTTTAAACAAACAAAGTTGGATAAATTGTAGTACGTGCATTTGCATACTCAATAACAATTTGTGTCAAGTCATAATCTAATATCTCATAAATCAAGTATATTGTAGGTACGCATGTAACCTAATGCTAAGATAAATTAGGTATAAGTTATTCTGTATATAGTGCATAAGGCTTTTTACATAAAAAAATTCAAAAGTAATTTCATGATTATTTGGAAAAAAATTGTGTTTTTTTTTTTCATTTTTAAACCAAAAAAAAACCAATAAAAAATCATTTCTGTTTTAAGGGTACAAAAAGAACAAAACTGTATGCAAAAAAAAGTCAGCCTATAGCTTAACTTAATTAATCTTATCGGAATAGAAGTAGCTATGTATGTAAGGTCTAAAGTCTACTTCAAATGTTTCAAATTGATGTTATTTCAAACAAAAAAAAAAAAAAAAACGACTTTATTTTAATGGAAATTAGGTTGATTGTAGAGTAACTAGTAAGTACTATTGAAAAAGTTATAGTATTGTTTTTAAGTTGTAGCGTGAACAGAACTTTATTATGTAGGAATTTATTTTCATACACTTCTATGTTTATACATATTTTATGAAAATAAGTAGTGATTGCAGATGTCAGCTTCACACTCCCTTAGAAGTTCATTCAAGTGATCAAGATGTTGGCGTATATACATTATACACGCTACATTATGTAGAAAGGAGCCTCCTTCCTACTAATCCACTACTTAACAATGACTTACTTGAATCGGGATAGAATGGAGTTTGTATCAGTTTGAGTACATCGTCATTACGCTGCCAACATAAATATGTAGAGGCGAGGACAACAATGGTGCCGACTCCTTTGTTCACTAATTAAACTAAATTTAAGTTTTTCATTCTATTTCATTAAGTAAAGCACACAAGATAAAAAGATAAAGAAGAAAAGCCAAGATAAATAAGTCAACTTGTCACGATTAAAGTGATAACTTTAATCGTGACAAGTTGACTTATTTTTACCAACTATGTTTTTCATCGCGTCAAAACTGTTTATGGAGTATCTTAATTTGACAGGACTGGATTAATATTTTATCTTCTGTCCTTTTCACATTAAAATAAATGAAAAAGATGCGCTAAATGAAATTTAGTTTAGTAAACAATTGAATCGGTGTTAATGTCCATCTAATTTTGTGCTAAGAGCTTTTCGTTATGCTGATCAACATATTGTAAGTTTTACTGATTATTCAGGTTTTAGAAAGCCTTTTATATTAACTCAGAATTACTCAGTAGCAACCCGTAGTTTGGATTTGAGCCCAATTAATGGCGATAGGCGTGTAACTCTACTTCTGTCTAATTCAGTCGTAGGGCGGTGGTTAGAAACGAAATTACAAAAACCAAAGAGACTTGATACTTTATGTATTATCGTTTTTTGGCACCGACTTCCGAAATTAAATCGCTTGCATTTGTTTTATTTTTTGAAAATTACACACTTAATATAATTAAATAAATGATTTAATTGAATGTATATAAGTTTCAATAGTTGAATTTAGATCATTTGAGTAGCTTTTTAAACTAATTTCAGACAGTTAAACATGTCTCTAGGATAAAGTAAGTGTCTCACATTTCTGGTTACAGACACAAAATTAGTCGAAGAACAACTTAGCTCTAAATTGGCAATTAAGTATCCGCCAGAAAAGGTACTCTTTACAAAACCAGCCTTCACGCAGCAGACGAGAAGTTAATTACCGTTCTTTCATTGAGTATTAAGGCAATTTTCAATAGCCTCGCCCGCTAAGGCCGGCTACAAGCTAACGACGTTCATGAAAGCATTACTTATTGGTAGCTTTGGCACCACAAATACTTAAAATTCATATGCAAAATAAATATTACTAGCCACTACTTCGCCTGCGTGGAGGTTTTTTTTTTTTCAGAGTGGAAAAGACTGAGCCCGATTCTCGTAATGTCAAAATACTGTGAACGTTCTTAAAACTAGGAACATTATTATTAAATCTGATCTCAGTCTAAATCTTCCGAAAAATACTGGAATAACCTTACATTTTGATAAGTTGCTGACATTTGTTTGTCGCTGAATTGAGACTGCGACTAGATTTTGAACGTTTAAAATCACGGGAATTGGCCTTTAGACTGTGAAAGTTCTTAAAATTAGTAGAATTACCCGTCAGGTCATGTGTATCTGTGTGCTGGACTGAACCCATGCATCTGGTTTGGCATGAAAAGGTAACAAAAACAAACAGGACAAATTTCCGCATTTATAATATTACATTTATTCTATATTTGAATTGGAAATAGATCATAAAACAGTAGCAGCTCGTGCCACATGTCTCAGGAACAGGATTTTAGACCATTTGTTTAGTCAAAGGCGAATCTGGCTGTATGTTATGTATTTGAGGTATGGTAACACTGATTAGTATAATTATTCAATGTCTAATGTGAGTGGCGCCGTTTGGCCCAACTGATCTAGATAAAAGCATCGACTTTTGCAATAGGATACTAAAAGATACTATGCAGTTTTGGATTTTTCCATCTTAAAATCATTGTTTTTTATTGAATATACGTGGATTTCGAGAACTAATTACAACAATATAAAAATGCGATTAGCCGCATTTACGCAGCGCACTTAACACGCCGTCTACCCAGATTGTCGACACAACGCCGCCCGCACTAATTGACCCCTGTTTGGATCCACGTCGCCGGCTTGGGTAGCAACTGGTTTGCTATCACTCTAACTGACTTATCCCCGCACGGGTGTAGCCGTTCCCTGCGAGCTTAGCGTTCAGATTTTACGGAACGACGTAGAATGGATAAGTTTGCAGGTATAGCCGTTTAATTCAAATCGAGACACATTAGTCAAAGGATCTAACGAAAATTAGACAAAAATAAAGTTTTGATTTATAACAATCATCGATGACTTATATACGATCGATGATAACAATAGACTTTTACAAGTATTTTCAACATATTTTAAACGTAACATGCCACATAATTGGCAAATGTTACAAAATTCCAACATTTTGAACGTATGATATTGTTACGAGTGCATGGTCGTCAATCGTTGTCAATAAACTTCGTAACCCTTTACCCGGCATTTTAGTACTCCTAGCCCGTAACAATATTCTGTTTTCGTTTTGATGACAGTGTCAAGAGCATCAAGGATAGTGTCACAACGGTGACAGGAATTAATGACAGTGTCAACAAGTGTCATTACTGTCATGGAAGTCGACGAAAGGATAGCTTTTAGACGACCACAACTACCTTTCTTTTTAAACGACTAGTGTTTGACCACGATTGCATCTGATGGTAAGCAGTGATGCAATCATTGATGGTAAGGTGCACTAGTTTAAAAAGAATCCTCCACTTCCTTGCCTTGAAGACACTTAAATTGTAATGAAACGGAAACACCGCCGAAACACTGTCACTTTTTAGTTTGACAACCAGGTCAGTGGCCCAGCTGAAGAACTTAAGATGGACTACAAACTTTCGTGTTTATAATGTTGTCTTGATTGTAAATAATTATGAATAATATATTTTATAATAATTATGTGTCCATAATATTGTGTTACAATTTCTAAGAACTATATTTCCAAAACATCACAGCACTAATGGGCTAAGTTCATGAAACAGGCTTAAGTGTTAGTTAACGCTTGCAGTGACTTGCAGCTTAGTGCGGAATCTGTCAGCAAAACACATCTGAGGAGCAAAAATGGCACTTAGTCGCTTTCCAAGGACGCTGGTAGATGTAAATACAGAGTCAAGAAGGTCCTTACTGCCTCCTAATTAAATGAATTCTAACTTTGGTCTAACCTTCAATACTTGTTTTTGAGTTATATTTTTATTCTGTAGAAAAAAGTCATTATATTCCTAAATAGCATCCGCATGCGTGATCCTACAAGAGAACTATTTAAAGATATTGGCATCATGACGGTACCTGTATCAAAATATCATGTAGGTAATTATAGGTACGTAAGGAACAATCTACATCTTTTTAGAGAAAGAGGTGAAATAAAAGTGAGTCAGTTAATCAAAATCAAAGCATATATTTCAAATAAACCAATGATAGCCACTTTGAAACTGCCAAAGAGTTGGTCAGTCAGAAAGATGAAGCTAGCTAACGATAAAATATTGTGTAATGGTTCATAATAAAATCGTTAGAGAATCTGCAAAAATAAAATCAAAACCCGATAATGTACTAAACTGTAATAATAGATAGTTACATTATAGAATGTGAAAAATAAAACAGAAATTTCACATAAAATAACTCATTAAATGTTTCCATTAATTGGCTACTGAAGACATTTTGTAAACAATTTTCTTTCATGTAGATAACTATAACATCGGCTGCCGGCAGAAGTTACCACCCACCAAAGTCTTGCCGCCAAGCGATTCGTCGTGTTCCGGCATGATGTCTGGTGAAACAGTAGTGTTGCGATGTGTGCCGGGTACGATGCGCCAAATGTTGTGGTGTCGGGAGTCAAAATCAAAATCAAAATCGTTTATTTCAAATTAACCATCACTTGGTACTTTTGAATAGTCAATGTCGGTCAGTTCAAGGAAAGTGAAGCTAAATTGCACGTTCCATAGCGTAGATCTCTATGGAGAAGAACGTGCAAGAAACTCCATGGACACTCTTTTAAAATCATAATATATGGGTTACATTTCTTCGTTACATATTTATGTTGCTTCTATCATGTGAGTACAATGTAAAATTAATTAAAATATAAAAATGAATTAAGCCCACTGGCAGCTAAGAGATGACCAGTCTCCACTGACGGCCCCCGTTCACGAGCATGACGCGCGCATCAGCCCCACTTAGCTCAACCATATTGAAGGGAACCAAATGACCCAACAACACGCGCCACCATCAGCAAGACATTTGAGTGAGCATGACAATTCTCAACTGCCAATCTCGCAATGTCAAACAAGTTATATATATATATATATATATATATATATATATAAAAACTATAGTCCATGGTGCCTCACATTCACAAACTTGAAAAGTGCTTTTACATTATACAATACTATTGCAAAATATTGTGCACAACGTTGAAATAAACAAATAAAATAAAAAAGGAATATTTAGAAAACAACAAAAAGGGGGAATGGCATCTCTTCCAAACCTACAAAATTGTCTGTGGCTGTGGAGCAGGACTGGCATTTATCCAAGCATTTTTATCAAGGATATAATCTTCTAGTTTATAATATGCTTGCTTACACAGCGTGCGTTTAATGCATGTTTTAAATTTGGATTCATTGAGCTGTTGAATCTCTAGCGGTACTTTATTATAAAATTTTACACAGAGACAGACCCAGAGAGTTTGGTCGTGGAGGATCTTCAGATCAATCTCCCAGTGGCGCAGCGTCATTGGTGGTGTTGTTTATCACCTCGCTCAACTGCCGTCTTCCTTCCTATTCACTAAGTTTTTTTAGTGAATAGGGTAAATAAACTAGCGCGCTTTACCATCAACGATTGCATCACTGCTTACCATCAGGCGGGATTGCGGTCAAGCACTAGTTTATAATTACTAAAAAAAAATGTAGATGACAGCAAAAGATATTTCTTTTTCAACGCTATAAAAAATGTAAAACACATCTTCCAATTACACCAAAGCTTTATCTCCAACGTTTGGTCCGTTATCTCAAATGTTTTACCTGAAGCTTGATTTATGTTAGGACCGTCACTTTTTCCAGATATTTCGCACAGTGCCCATGTCACACTACCCGGATATTCCGGACAGTGTATTTTGTTGGTTCTTATCATCATCTTAAAACATCGTTTCATTAAGAATCATAAATGCAACAGTACCCCTCTGATTACTGTTGCATTTATGATCATTAGAACGGACAAAATACGGTACAGCTTACTGGAAATAATGTATAATTACAATGCTTAGAATAAAATGTATTGATAGCTGACCAAGAGGCTGCAAAAACACACAGTATTCCTAAGGATTTTCAGAATTTTGGAATTTGTTCTATTTGATTCAATTCTGGAGATCCTGTAATCTCAGATGGTGGCCTGTTGAGTTAAGTGTAATGGGTAAGTTGTTATTTATCTCACTGGGAGATAGAGATAGATACGGTTAGATATTGGTCTTATTTCATGTGACGGGTTCATCAGGTCAAGGGTGTTATAGCCTTACCTGATTAAGTACGATGTTATTTAGCAACAGAATATTGTTTCAGTGCCACTATATAGTGAAACGATATGATATTATGACCATAGTGTGGCTTTGTGAGGAGGTTATTACTTTAGAGGCTTCGTTATTTATTTGCTATTTATTAGAATAATTGAGAAGTTAAACGGATACTTTAAAATAGTTTATTTAATAAAATTTTCATTGGTATCACTAGGTAACGACACCACTTATTTTTCTTAATTTCGAATTTGTTGTTTATTCCCCGTAGACTTAGCTAAGCTTTTTTTACAGATAATGGTAGTGACGTACTTAAGTACGTAAAGTAGACCTTAACCTTACAACTAATTTAAATACACGTAACCTAGATTATACCAAACAATTGACTAAGTAGTAAAAACTTCTTTGTGTAACGTAATAAATCCAAAGATCGACCCATTTTCCCACCAATGATTAGCAGTGATACCTTCCGCCAATAGTGACGTAACTCCACAGTATTTCCAATAAAAGTTTACTGATGTTTAACTTGAACATTCCTAATAAACACGATCATTAGACCATGACGGAATTGTCTAGTGTTCCGATTACTGAAATGTAATGAAATTTCACCAACACTGCCTCGCCGGCGACCGCAGACCTACATATAACGATATAACTGAAGCTTTTGTCATTGGATTATCACACGTATTGTTAGAGCGAAAAGGGTTATTATTGTGTATGGACAAGTTTTAATTAAATTATAGCATCTTGTGTACAAAGCGGAAATTGTAGCAACATTAACAGATCATCTGCTGCGAGTGACTCCAACTGAGTGTGAGATTGTTGAGAAAATTATAATTATGTTTAAATCATTTCAGATTAGATACAAAATAGCTTCTACCCGTAGATTCGCCAGTGTGGGTGGCGGAAAATTATTCTACGGGAATGTTCCATTGGAAAAAGAGTAGGAATATGTTATTCTTTTATTCTTTATAACATCAGATATCTGTCAGTGAAAGTCCCGTCAAAATGACTCCAGCGTTTTGGAGATAAGCCGGAACAAATAGATAGTAAAAAAAAAAACAAAAAATAAAAGTTTACTACCATATACTGTCATATTCATTTAGTAAAAAAAAAGTTTTCGCAATTATACAGTATGTTAACTAACAGAGGGCGTTCCCGTTAACCCGAAATAGTATAGCATACATACATGCTAAAAAAAATATTTCCATTCGAAAACAAAATGTTTTAAATTTTTTTCCAATAAGAAAATCTTCAATAAAAATTTTAAATTGACATGTAAAAGAAACACACTGTACACGCGAACATGAAAGACGGCAACGTCGCAATTTATTTATAGATGATGACTACTATTTTGATTTAAAACAGGAGGTTTCAAATTTATTTCCAATTAGATTTTTTTTTTATTCGGATTTTTTTATGCTTATTTTTCTATGCTGATATTTTTATTTTAATCTATTAATGATATATATTAACGAGGTTAAGGGAACGCCCTCTGTTATTTAACATACTGTATATAACAAAATAGATTATTTAATATAAATGTAACAATTAATTAACACCTTAATATCCTTTAGGGTTTTCCGATTAGAGCTGTTATAAGTTGTCAATGTTCACTTAACTCACTTAATCTAATTCAAAATAAATTTTCAATAAACAAATGCAGTAAGCTCCTGAGCCTACGGGAAGGTCCCACAAAGCACACGTCAGCGCAACTTACGACAAATAGTAAGGCAGTTGGTCGCAGATACGTTGGATGGAGGCCAGAGTCGTGTGAAGCCGCGGATAACAAATAGTAAGGCAGTTGATCGCAGATAAGTTGGATGGAGGCCAGAGTCGTGTGAAGCCGCGGATAACAAATAGTAAGGCAGTTGGTCGCAGATACGTTGGATGGAGGCCAGAGTCGTGTGAAGCCGCGGATAACAAATAGTAAGGCAGTTGGTCGCAGATACGTTGGATGGAGGCCAGAGTCGTGTGAAGCCGCGGATAACTAATAGTAAGGCAGTTGGTCGCAGATACGTTGGATGGAGGCCAGAGTCGTGTGAAGCCGCGGATAACAAATAGTAAGGCAGTTGGTCGCAGATACGTTGGATGGAGGCCAGAGTCGTGTGAAGCCGCGGATAACAAATAGTAAGGCAGTTGGTCGCAGATACGTTGGATGGAGGCCAGAGTCGTGTGAAGCCGCGGATAACAAATAGTAAGGCAGTTGGTTGCAGATACGTTGGATGGAGGCCAGAGTCGTGTGAAGCCGCGGATAAGAAATAGTAAGGCAGTTGGTCGCAGATACGTTGGATGGAGGCCAGAGTCGTGTGAAGCCGCGGATAACAAATAGTAAGGCAGTTGGTCGCAGATACGTTGGATGGAGGCCAGAGTCGTGTGAAGCCGCGGATAACAAATAGTAAGGCAGTTGGTCGCAGATACGTTGGATGGAGGCCAGAGTCGTGTGAAGCCGCGGATAACAAGTAGTAAGGCAGTTGGTCGCAGATACGTTGGATGGAGGCCAGAGTCGTGTGAAGCCGCGGATAACTAATAGTAAGGCAGTTGGTCGCAGATACGTTGGATGGAGGCCAGAGTCGTGTGAAGCCGCGGATAACAAATAGTAAGGCAGTTGGTTGCAGATACGTTGGATGGAGGCCAGAGTCGTGTGAAGCCGCGGATAACAAATAGTAAGGCAGTTGGTCGCAGATACGTTGGATGGAGGCCAGAGTCGTGTGAAGCCGCGGATAACTAATAGTAAGGCAGTTGGTCGCAGATACGTTGGATGGAGGCCAGAGTCGTGTGAAGCCGCGGATAACAAATAGTAAGGCAGTTGGTCGCAGATACGTTGGATGGAGGCCAGAGTCATGTGAAGCCGCGGATAACAAATAGTAAGGCAGTTGGTCGCAGATACGTTGGATGGAGGCCAGAGTCGTGTGAAGCCGCGGATAACAAATAGTAAGGCAGTTGGTCGCAGATACGTTGGATGGAGGCCAGAGTCGTGTGAAGCCGCGGATAACAAATAGTAAGGCAGTTGGTCGCAGATAAGTTGGATGGAGGCCAGAGTCGTGTGAAGCCGCGGATAACAAATAGTAAGGCAGTTGGTCGCAGATACGTTGGATGGAGGCCAGAGTCGTGTGAAGCCGCGGATAACAAATAGTAAGGCAGTTGGTCGCAGATACGTTGGATGGAGGCCAGAGTCGTGTGAAGCCGCGGATAACAAATAGTAAGGCAGTTGGTCGCAGATACGTTGGATGGAGGCCAGAGTCGTGTGAAGCCGCGGATAACAAATAGTAAGGCAGTTGGTCGCAGATACGTTGGATGGAGGCCAGAGTCGTGTGAAGCCGCGGATAACTAATAGTAAGGCAGTTGGTCGCAGATACGTTGGATGGAGGCCAGAGTCGTGTGAAGCCGCGGATAACAAATAGTAAGGCAGTTGGTCGCAGATACGTTGGATGGAGGCCAGAGTCATGTGAAGCCGCGGATAACAAATAGTAAGGCAGTTGGTCGCAGATACGTTGGATGGAGGCCAGAGTCGTGTGAAGCCGCGGATAACAAATAGTAAGGCAGTTGGTTGCAGATACGTTGGATGGAGGCCAGAGTCGTGTGAAGCCGCGGATAACAAATAGTAAGGCAGTTGGTCGCAGATACGTTGGATGGAGGCCAGAGTCGTGTGAAGCCGCGGATAAGAAATAGTAAGGCAGTTGGTCGCAGATACGTTGGATGGAGGCCAGAGTCGTGTGAAGCCGCGGATAACACGTAAATTATTTGATTTTAAAACGTTTGTTGAACCCGTTGGCACTTGTTTTGTAATGGTCTGATTTAGGGATTTCTTGGTTATTATTTACAATTGTCGTGTGATATTTGAACCGAATTTTCAGATCTTGGAAACCCAGTAGGTATCTAAAGTCGTTTCGATATCATGGTGAACCTTAAAACGTAATTTTAATATTTCTAAGACTATGTTTAACTGCACGTTGTATATTCCCTCGCCTCGTTTCAAATCGTTTATAAATATATCCTAGCTGTAATGTGGTAGCTCTACTAACAGTCCAGGAGGAGCCCCATGTTCGCCATTCGTGGAAGCTATTTTAATACCACAATAAAATTATCTTGTTAATTGTTATTGTTTATTTACGCAAGTTATGTCCATTGCGATAAATTGGCATCACAAACCAAATCTTTAACGTACGTTCTATAAAATTATATGACACATTAAAATTTTCTAAACCTTAACTTACAAAAATCCAAATAACATATGATATAATACCGCTTTTGGGTGTTCACACTGTTCACTCAAGTTGCACCACAATACGTCATCAACCCTCTCCTGAACCTCGTCCACCACAAGCTTGAGGGTCTAGGTCTAGGGTGAGCTGTCCACGTCAGTAGGTTGGTTCTGGCTGCAAGTACAGCAAGCAGAGGCAGGCTTCGTATCTTATCCAGTACATATAGTGCAGGGTACATCAAAAGGTAAAATGGGTCCTCGTACAGATTGAAATACAAGTAGGTATCTAATGAATTTGCCTTTCTTGTACCCAACCAAAATACTTTACACTGATTTCCTCAATTCCGAAGTTGACAACTTTTTACATATTACTAAGAAATATTTTCAAAGCGTTTAACCAGGATTCCGATTCCCGCATTTAACTCCCTTATAGCTATTCGTTCCCTGAACTATTAATTTCCATGCATTTGCAGAGCCATAAAGTGCTGCAAGATAAGACTCCTCCCAAAAGTTATAGTCTCACATTTCCTTAACGCACACTCCATAAACACTTTTACTCACATAGTTGTGCATTACTGTCTGCTCCTAGAGGGTTTGCGTGTCACGCAGACTTCAGCTGACTCTGCGCCGATGCGAGCTATTCCAGGCCGGACTTTAATTCTCACACATACACACGTATACATAATATATCCTCTAAATGATGTTAATCTGAAACGCAAAGCAAACCGAAACTATCCACGTTTGCCGAGTTCAGTTTCTGAGCTTCGCCGAAACAAGTAGCGGAGTAAAAGTAAACGTATGCAGCACTTAGTACTAGCTCTACGGAAACGAGGGAGTTTCACTTGAAATGAGAACACGATTTGCATACTGTACCGTTTAGTATACAAACACTATACATTAGTTTATTCAAGTTAGTGATTATTTTTAAATAAATAAGTACAATATAACTTAATTAATTGGGTGCGGAATGACTATAGATAAGATAAATTATAGAAACATGTATGTATAAGAATAGTTATAGATAAATAAAAACAGCCCTATAATCAAAAATATCAAACAGGAATAGACAGAAATATATTAATAGTCGGAATAGTATAGATATTATATAAAAAAACGGAATAATTAATACAATAAATAAATTGTAATAGTGTCAGCCCCTGTAAGTAAAAAGAACATTATGAATGGGAAATAGAAATAGTAAGACAGAATTCATTGAAAGAACTAAAAAACAAAGCGTTAGCGGTTGTTCATTGTTATAGGAATTTTTGTACACATCTGACTCTGAATCTGACTCTGAAATGTCAAAACGTAGGCGCCCTCTGATTGTTCAGAGGATGCAACCCGGAAGCGATTCGAAAACGTGGGTAAGACAATGGTCGGCGCGACTCGATGCGTTCCGGGGCCACCCGCGGCTTGGGCCCTGTCTGCGGTATAATTTGGCCCCTCATTTGAGCAGTCAAGTCACATTCGTCTTCGACATTTAAGAGTTAGCAGTAAGATCTACAGTTAACACACATTGCTCTTCGACTTACAAGAGTCAAAAGCATGACCTACAGTCAAGAAGACACATTCTACTTCGACATTAAAGAGTCAACAGTAAGATCAGCAGTAGAGAATTAATAGTAAAATAAGTTAACTAGTGACCCCGCTAACCTTTGAAGAATACATCAATTAAAAGTCACCACACCGAAGTCTCATTTATTCAAACGCACAGACCCAGAAACAGAGCGTGCATCTAAAACGTGCAGACATATGTACATTAAATGGTCCTTTGCACTGGATACGCACAAATTGTTTCTTATTTCCTAAACAATCAATATTTCATTATTTAAGTGAAAATGCTTATATAGTTAAATTAAATAGTTACGTACACAAATTCTTTTGACAACCACACTTTCTGTATTTCATCCTAAATCACAAAAAATAATATCAGTAAAAAAAATCGCAGCGGTAAAACTACGTCGTAACATCGGAAACGAACCGCAAACTGGAGCGACACCGACTCGGGGCCACAGAATACGGTTTCTCCGGCTAGGTAACAAAAATCAAACGTCAGCTGGATCTGAGTCGAGCTTGGTGGAATCGGTGCGAATGGAAATGGGTGACAACCTTATGAATGTAACGTTATTGTGAAATTGGCGGTCGGTTGGTAGACTCTCTTCCTGCTGCATTAACGATCTGCTGATGAGCGGTATCTACAATATGTAAAGAAAACCCTGTCCGACCCATAAGGATAATAAAGGTTAGGTAAACACTTGACCAAATATAATATAAAATTTTACATAATCATCACAGTAACAATAATAATGAATTTTGAAATAATCTTTTTTCCCGGGTATTAATTCCAATTTCCCCGAAATTTAGTAATTTTTAAAAACTGACAACACCATTTGTGACGGAGCGAATAGTGATGCGACCACGTGCCGCATGCCCCGCCCCCCTTCACCCGCGCATACATGCGCGAGTGAAGGGGGGCGGGGCTATCGGGTTGCCTACCACACATGCATTAAGTTACCTCGCTTTTTCGAAATAATATTTATTTTTTTTGGGGGATTTTTTTTTTAAGTTTAGCCCGGCTTTGTAGGCATTATTAGAATCAGTTAACGATACCTAACAATACCTTCACGGATCGGACAGGGTTTTCTTTACATATTGTATACCGATGTATACCTGCCGGGTGTACGGGCTAGTAGAGAAGCAATCTGGTCCGAAAGAGAGGCTATGGTAGTCGCCTGTAGTGCAACATGAGTACGTTTCGCCTCGCCTTTTATACCGTGTGTACATCGAAGGACTGGAACGCTTTGCTTGCGCTGATCTTTCCGTCTGACCACAGTTTAAATGTCTTCAATGCAAACTTGTGAAAAGTACCCTTAATAGGGTATTTGACTAAAAAAGAACTAATTAGTCCTTCAGACAGGTTTTCAAAAAACACTAGAAACTTATTTTTTATTTTTTCATATAAACAAAAAAATGACAAAAATATAAAAGGCATCAAAGATCAGGAATGGTGGCTCGTGACGTCACTGGTCGCTAAAAAGTGTAGCGAGTTTCCAACGTGCTGTGTCGTCTTCATTTTTTGTTTATTTGAAAAAAAATACGTGTCTAGTATTTTTTGGAAATCTGTCTGACGGACTAATTATTTTTTTTAGTCAAATACCCTATTATGACTAACCATACTACTAGTGTAATTTATGTACTAATACTTGTAGGCGACTACCTGAAAACCAAACTCATTCTCGTAATTTATGTTTAAAAGCTAGTATTTTAATGTTTAAAAGCTAGTCTAGTCGAATCTAACTTCTGAACGTTTCTCCAAGTTAAACACTTATCAGAAATATAGGAAAATTAGAAATATTCGTGGCAGACTGAGTTTGAGATTAAACTGTGCACGTTCCTAAAATTAAGAGAGATTGCCCCCCGAGATAATTGATTTCCATCTGAAACAATAAAATAAAATAACTACTTCTTGTAGTGTACATCGAGTGACTGGAACGGGAGCCTACTGTTGTAAGTTGTCTACCTATTGTTGTAAGTAATAAACAGATTGAATATTTGTGAAATGCTCGTGTAATCATAACAATTGTAAAGAAATTAGCACATTTTCACGATGCATGTATATCGGTCCTTGAGGATGCAACAGAGGGTTCATATCATATACCTTGCTCAACGTATGTAGGTATTTTGTGGTATAAAATAAAATATATACCAATAAACTTAGAGATCGTAATTAATTAAAAAAATTAAAGTGAAGCAGATGTTAGCGATTTCAGACTTAAAATCCAGGTTTCCTCAAGATGTTTTCTTTTACATTTTAATCACCTGTACTTTAAGTCTGAAATCGCCAACCCACATTGAGCAAGCGTGGTGATTACGCTCAATCCTTCTCTGTATGAGAGGAGACCTGTGCCCAGCAGTGGGACGATAAAAAGGTTAATGATGAAGAAGTTATTTAAATAAATCCTACGATTGTAGGTAGGTGTTCATTAGTTATGTTATTTGGGCAAATACGAACCCAAAACATCTCAGTTATCATGAGATAATCACAATTTCTATTAAACTGGTCCATCACAATACATTGTCTACAGTCCGCGCTTATTACACCAATGTTTCGTAATCCCGGGACTAAGGGCTTGCATGTATTTATTTAGGTGCTCACTGAATACATTCACGGCCCACTGGAATCTAATCAAATTAGAGCCAAATTTACTGAATGATGGCCACGAAGTTAGGGAGAACATGATGGTAAGTAGAAGTAATCAGGAAGTTAGCGGGTCACAAGATCTAGATCATGACTCTTTGTCTAATATCAAGTTAGTAGAGAACAATGCGAGCGTCACAAAATAAAGTATTAAGAAGCGCATACAATGTTTTTGATTCAGATTATTCATCTATTTTTATCTTTCAAACCTTACATAAACTACAGCTGAAGAAATCTTTTTTCGATTGCACATGTTTTAATGTGTCTTATTTAAAAATTGCTATATCATTCTTGTTATTTTAAGGGATCATTACATAATAATATGAGAACTAAACGCAAGTGTTACTAAACTCGCCTATTTCTTGGCCACGCCACAATCATTTCGTACAGGCTTTATTCGATTTGACATTTGTAATATTACATTTGTCATTAGCAATATTACGTTTTTCCGTAAAATTTCTCTCTTGTGTCTTCCCTCACTCATACATTATTATGATTATGTTACATTTGCTTATGGTGATAAGTGATAACGTACAAATTATTGTATTCTTTGTAAGAACTTGTACGTTATGTTTCAATACTTGATTTCTACTCTACATTCGATAAAACTCACATGTTTTTACGTTACTCTGAGTCACCTTGCTGTGGCGTATGTTGTTCATTAGTCAGATGATAACAGATACTGACACCAGGACCTACATCTCACAATACACAAAGTTATTTATCAAAACACGATTGGTTATCAAAAACTATGTTTGCTCATTTAAAATCCCAATAAAAACGACCATATAACAGGTGAGAAAATGTGTAGAAATAAAAGTCCACGTCATCCCGGCGGTACGGTGGCGGGACGGTGGCGGGACGGGTGCGAGACGGTGCAATAATACTGGATATTGGAAAAGTTCCAGTAACTTTACCTCTTAGATATCACGCCACAGTTTAATCGGTATATTGGTGAAGGGTCCGTATGATAGTTTGATTCACTTAGAAATTACATTAACTTTTAGCCTTTATACAGTAATTCCACATGTCTGACATGCCTAAGTACATATTTACCAGAAATCACATAAAGCTGTAATAAGATTAAAAAAAACATTAATTTGCTAAAGATGAGATTAATTCATTTTGTTAGCGAATATTTAATTAAAATCTCTTCTATTACAGGAAAATAAAGCGTAGAACATACACGAGGGACAAGTCTAATAGTACGCCGCGTACTTCACTCCGCAAAAATACATTACTGCTCACATTGTTCGGTCCAGTCTGCTGCGACAGACTGTAGTAAAGCACTCTCGGGCCTGTTTACGTCAATAACGGAGCAAAGCAGACCGTTTAGTCGATGGTTTGTATCTAATTCGCAGTAAATGCTGTTTAAGTTTATGCTAGCTTATATCTTTAAGTGTATTTGATAGACTGGTAAAACAATTTGTCTGGCTATGGTTTATGTGATTGTGACGCGTTTTTTTCTCAAAATGTAAAACAATCCTAGATGAAAGAAATATGACGCAGTATCTACACGATAAATCTAACCACAACTAAACTACTCGTATTAAAAAGAGTACATAGGCACCAATACACGTTTCCCAGAACGTGTGCGGTACGGGAGGCGTACGCATGTTAATTGCAGTAACTAAGTACGTGTTATGTGTTAACCAAGGAACCTCGATCAAACCTGAAGAGGCTCTCAGACGACGATCTTGAGTCAGATCTGTACTTCTGGGCATGGTTTTCTTTGTCAGGAGATTCCTTTCTCTGGAGCTCTAACCGCCACTAGACCGCGTTAAATCGCTGACCGTAACTTAGACTCTATAACCGATGCTGGTGCGGTAGACTGTATTTATAAGTATATAAATAAAATAAAGGAAATTCAAATTAGTATTGAGCCAATCAAAAGTGTTCTGGTTGGTTGACCCTTCTAGTGCGCTCCGTAACAGATCGACGCAAACCGAGATAAACGTTGAATAAATAATGCTTTGATACCCGATCTCCTTGGACGTAATATGATATCATAATGGAATCCTACGTTGAGTGGTAATGAGACGTACAAAGATATCTCTCCAGTCGCGAACTTCAAGCGTATTGAGTTCTGGAAACAGTAACTGTTCACGACTACCAAGGCGTGAATAGAGTCCGCGCCAGGGGACACGCGGAGAGGGCGGTGCGGTGCGGGACGACAGATTGCCTCGACTCTGCTACGGGCTCTGTGGTGGGCGCGCGCGCGCACTTGTCTCTATCATAGTTTACAACATTTACTGTCTGAATCATTATATTACGTTTTTCAGTCCACCTGACTTTTATTAATAGGTAACCTTAATTAGGTCCTTAACAGTAACTTTGGGGTAAAGTTTGAAGTCAGGAAGTGCAGAGTTTACAATGGAAAAACTCCAGCTTATTTTTTGTTTTATGGAAATGAGCAATCCGTTTATCATGTTGGTATATGGCTAATTATTAATATGGTCGGGTGTTGAACTCAGGCTGTAATTCACTTCGCAAGATTTCATGTAAGGCGGTCAGGCTTAGAAGTCACATGTATGGTTTTTACGTGATATTACACAGAACGTGATAGGCGCCATAGGCCACTTCTACGCAAGCGAAGCGAATTGTGAACCTCACACTTACTAACCATCAGGAAATACAGTTAAACGAAATATGGAATTATATCCTTTTCAAGTGCTATTTATTTTTTGGGTAAATATACTCCCTTAAAGCCTTCCGTAAAGCCAAAAACAAGGAAGATAATCTTTTTTCGTTAAACTCGCCACTATATCTCAATAGTTTGTACTAAATAGAGACAGATAGCTGCCCGATACCTGCCAACACGTTCTACTGTATTTACTAGCTTTATATCTTATTTATTTAAAGTACTTACTTGTTTACTTCTTTTTGAGAAGGAAAAGGTAATGTAAACAAAGGAATTTATCTTAATTCCACTTAATGTCGGTATTGTCTAAGACTTACATCAAATAAAATCTCAAAAGCCTGTCACAACTGTAACACAACATCACGCCCATGTTACCCGAAGGGTTAGCAGAGATGTTACAGTTGCTGTGTTCACCCATATTTGTCCAGTTATGTTTATGTCTCATGTAATAGTGGGTGAATCTATTGCGATCAATCAAACACTACTCCCGACACTGAGCCGCTACTGAGGAATTCCAGTGCCTTCTTTACCGAGATGTGAAATGGACCCGTAACCACTTATTAAATAATAGTAATTGGGACTACTCGACAAACGAGGTAGTATCAGTAATAGTACATAGGCAGGCAGAGTGGCAGGAAAATCGACGCGTAAACTGTAATGGATGCAGCACCTGGTTCTACAGTCCTAGCGGACTAATATTTCATGAGTTATCATCTACGCAGTTAAACTGTACAGGTTCATTTATTTAAATAACCCACTATATATTTTCACCCTGATTCCTTCAAAATCGTGTATTGAATTGATGGTAACAGACCGTGCGTAAAGTCCTTGACGCCCTGTATATAGGAATTAGTTGTTAGCAAAGTGGACTTAGATGACGCCAAATTCACATAAGTATTGATAATATCGCTTCCTTCTACGAGTTAAACGGCTCATATATGGCTAAGATTTTATTATTCTGTTTGTTTTTTCCCTTCCAAATCAGAGTACAACATCTTTATGGGAACATTACATTTAATAGACGAGATTGGTCCGAAGAAGGAATTGAGAAAAATGTGGGTAATATAACACAATTCACACCAGAACAAAGGGTCACAATCTGCCAACAACCTACACGATATCTCTGGAGCCCCCATTACATAGGCGGCAATGAATAAAATTAAACATAATCACGTCACCGGCCTACGGAAAAAGGCGGACCGTATTAAACAAATGAAAACAAAGTGATGGCCTCGCCACACCTCAGACCACGGACATAGACATAGAATCAGGAAAGTGACTCGGTGTCTAAACATGCTCGAAGTGCATTGAATGAAGTAAATAAAAGCTGTAATGACCCTTACTCTCTCTTATCTAGTAGAGACCAATAATCTGTGCATGTAAATAATGTTTAAAATACACATTTGAAAACAACCTAAGAATATGATGAACACTAATATTTAGAACCAATAACTCTAAAAGAAACGTCCAATTTATGATCATAATATTTTTGTTTAAAATAGATAATATACGAGTATATATTATGTTGATGCATTTTTTTTTACGATCAGTGTCAGAGGGACGAACAGTCGACAGAACGACAAAGGGAGTTGAGGCTTTATGTTTGATGGTCAGTGATACCACAGTATAAAAATCATACAGTAGTTCGACGCCTTAGATCTCGTGTAAAATGCCGAAATCGTCTAGACACTAACGCATCGGCCGGGGTTGTAACAATAAACAATATTTATGAAAATATTTATTTATTGCCGATGAACATCGATATCTGTATCATAAATAAAACAATATTACATATTAATATAATAATGAAATCAATTTTTACCCAGCTTTCTACCGCATGTATTATTTGAGGAGTTGAGTATGACAATAAAAAAATACAGATGAGGCGTATACAAAGGAATTTCAAAATTTAAATGATACAGACTTGATAACTAGTTACTGTGACACTATATACTGTAATATTGTTTAAGTGAATTTTAAATGAATACTTAAATAATTCAGTTGTCAGTGGAACTTCACGGTTCGGAAAAGTTCACGGCTTGAATTCAGTCCGTGACAGTTGTTTTTAAATCTCTTAAATTATCATCGTTTTTATTAGCTTAGATAAGTGTAGTCAATGAAAATATTTCAGAAATTATAACGGTAAGTAATGTGAATAAAGTATGCCATATTTCATCTCACCAGTACAGTATGGGCTATTTGGCGTCAGATTCATGACATCATTATCAATGGCCTGTATGTATACTGTTGTATATATTACGGAACATACCCTACATTTTTAATAATTGAAAGTGAAAAAATTACAAAACGTTGTCACAAAACTCAGTTAATCATTATTGAATAGAATATAATAAACCTTTATTGTACACCAAAAAGTAACATAACATAAACCTAAATTACTTAAATCTATGGTTACAATATATCGTATGCACCATTTTAAATAACCAAATAAGAAAATAATCACGCGTCAACCCTTGATGATATATCCCGAATTTGCTCCATGTATCCCGAACTACGAACAAACTTTTGTTCGCAGTTCGGGAGCCGCTTACCCGCGTCTCGCCCCTCACACCCCGCACGATTGATCTGTTTAGACGTCTTCGTTGGATGACTGTATGATTTTTAGACTGTGGTAATACAATACACACGCGGGTGGCATGCACTAGCCATGCAGAGATTAAGTGTTATTTACTGATCAGTGTTTGTCTGTGTACTTGGGCACTCTCGTGACTGTGTTCAACCGCTATTACTACTATTTATTCTTTCTTAAATTTTAAGAATTTACTTAATATTTTTGAAAAATCAGTAATCTCTTCAATGGGCTATGTTTCATTTAACAGTATCATATTTAACAATTTATTATTTACACATATACCTCATTTACTCAAAAATGTTGTTTGAACAAATGAAAAATCAATCTACAATTAAATGAAGTTTTTATATAAATTTTCAGTTCGTACAACTTCGTCATCATCATCAGCCTCTACTCGTCCACTGCTGGACATACGCCTCTTCCATGGCACGCCAACAAGCTCGATTCTGAGCAGTTCTCCGCCAGCCACTACCACCCACCTTTTTGATGTCGGCGCTCCATCTCGCCCAAGGGCGTCCTACGCTACGTTTGCCGAGACGCGGTCTCCACTCGAGCACAACTTATTATAATATAATATAGCAAACTCTTTTTATTTTTATAGTAAATTTCATTAATAACATAATACTTTGGTGCCAAACCGAGAGAAAAATATTTACAACCTGACGCGGTATAAAACATGTTCCTTTAATTTTGGCAACTCATTTAACATTCATCTCAAAATCTTGAATTGCATTTAGGGCACCTACTATACTTTGGTGAGTCCTGTCAAAATAAGATAATTATACATTTAAGATGCAATTAAAAACATGCCTACTAAAACCACATTAGTTTACTCAAGGGTGGATTATTTTGACAGGTCTAAACTAATATTTCGGGTATAGTTCAGATCAATCTCCCTCTGGCGCAGCATCGTTAGTCGTGTTGTTGAGTTTAACATTACATCACCTCGCTTAAATGCCATCTTCCATATAGACGCAGTTTTTTTTTTTTTGAGTTAATAGGCTCTTAATATACATTCGCTCGCTTTACCATCATCGATTGCATCACTGCTTACCATCAGACGGGATTGCGGCGAAGCACTAGTTTATGATTACAAAAAAACATACTTTTTGTACTTTTTTAATAAAATATAAAGAAAAAGGTGCACTGAACTTAAATTTAGTTTAGTTTGTGAACAAGGGAATAGGGGCTCATTACACCACATTTTAGGGGTGAAATGAAATGAAATGAAATTGTTTATTAAGCAAGTAGGATCACTGATCACTTTTACACGTCATGTTTATTTTTTATTTTATTTTTTTAACTAGATGAAGCCTGCATTTCCTAACTGACTACCTCTGAGAAGAAATAGCCGAAACAAACTTAAAGTCAAAGTCAAGTCAAGTCAAAATCTTTTATCAAGTCCAGACATTAAAAATGAAAATGTTTACAATAATTTACCTTATAATTACGCATATTGCTTAATAACTATGCTTAACAGAGCGAGCAGCTCAGTCCCAAGCTTTTTTGTCTTCTAAATAATCTGTGATTTTATAATACCCCTTTCTGCAAAGTTTGGCCTTTATATGGTTCTTACATCGTTTAATAGGTAAGTTTCGAATGTCCATGGGAAGATTGTTGTAAATGTGTATACATTGACCCATGAACGAGTTGCCTACTCTGAGGAGACGAGTGTGATGTACAGCAAGATTGTGTTTGTTCCTGGTATTTATATTATGAATATCGCTTATTTTCTTAAAATTCGAGATATTTTTATGAACATACATAAGATTTTCAAATATATACTGTGAAGCTACAGTCAGAATGTTCACCTCTTTGAACTTTTCTCTAAGAGAATCTCTAGGACCAAGGTTGTAAATGGCTCGAACAGCCAGCCCTCTTCTGTAAAACAAAGATGGTATTGATGTCCGCACAAGTTCCCCAGAGAAGAATCCCATAAGTCATAAGACTATGAAAATAACTAAAATAAACAATTCTGGCTGTATCCACATCAGTTATCTGTCTAATTTTCTTAACAGCAAAGGCGGCAGAACTGAGTCTACCTGACAGCTTCTCAATGTGAGGACCCCATTGTAACTTGGCGTCAATAGTTAATCCAAGAAAAACTGTCGACTCGACAGGGATCAACTCTACTCCATTCAGTTGAACATTGGTACTTAGCTGCCTGACATTTGGCGTAGAAAATTTAATGACTTTAGTTTTTTTTTCATTTAAAAGGAGATTATTTACATTAAACCAATGGATAACTTTAGAGAGTGCATTGATAACTTCGTCAAAATTTGTTAGCTAACGCTTGACTTTAAAAATAAGAGAAGTGTGATTAGCCCTCATGTGATGAGGTAAGTCATTAATATAAATTAAAAACAAGAATGGACCTAGAATTGAGCCCTGCGGAACGCCCATGGTGACCACAGATCTTGCAGATCTCTTGCCATTAACATCAACCCTCTGAATTCGATTATTCAGATAAGAAGTCAGAAGGTCGTGAGCTCTGTCCCTCAAACCTTAATGGTACAATTTCCTGATAAGAGTATCATGATGTACGCAATCAAAGGCCTTGGACAAATCACAAAAAATACCAAGAGCATCTTGCGATTCCTCCCAGGCCCCAAATATGTTCTTTAGCAACGCCACGCCCGCATCTGTAGTTGAACGACCCTTTGTAAAACCAAATTGTTTCACGTGCATTATATTGTGTAAGTTAAAGTGCCTCAACAACTGTTTCAAAATTAACTTTTCAAAAATTTTGCTCAAACTTGGTAATATCGATATTGGCCGAAAATTCGTGGGATCAGTTGTACTACCAGATTTACCTTTTTAGAGGGTACCTTTTTATTTAAAGCATAAAGTTTTTGTATACCATGTACACTTTCTTAACGGTGGTACTCTCATTTTTATGATTTTTGTTGAACAAGAACTTATTTTTATAATGTTAAACATAGATTATTTATTGCAAAATATATTTTGTTCCTGTTTATATAAATGTAAAATGTTAGTAATTTCCGCTAAGAAGCTTTAGCTGTTCAACCATTGATAAAATATTAAACTAAGTTAGATATGTCATTAGCGCACTGAAAATGAAGCGTACAAAAGGAAGGAAAGTCCTGCATCTCGCCTTAGTCATTCTCGATACACTCGTAAAAACAAACGACAAACACTAACAGCGCAAACGACAAACACTAGCCATCTTTTTCTTCTCTATGCTTTAGATTGTGCCCCATCTCACTCACACTGTACGAATGTATGCCGAATAAAAATATGCATGTGTGCTGCTGCTGTGTTCGGCACATTTTTTTTGGTCAGTTTGTTAGAATATATCGTATCTGTTTAATATTTTATCAATGTGTTCAAAAAATCTTTTTTTGCATTTTGTAATGATTGAAGTTTTCATTCTCTATAAATAAACCTCACTATACACAACTATGTATAGATGCGGTGCTGCCGAACCTGTGTTGGAGAACTAAATGAGTTAGTTTGTCTTATCACTGACTTGTTTCAAATTAATCATTCTTCAGAGATTCAGTTATATTTTTCGTCAGGATTTAAAAATTGATAGCAGAACACATATAGGTGCCTGCCAGGATACAGTAATTAGCTGCAATAAGCACAACACAATTACACAAAAATTACAAACAAATCAGGTTAATTAATGACTTAAATAGATCAGCGCGAATTAAAATTAAATATGTAGCTACCTCTAAATAATTACTAACTAATTAATGATTGGATCATAAGAAGTGAGGACGCAGAAGGTCTATGCTATGCACCGTGGGAGGTTCGCGTACAACATATATAACGCATATGTACAATACTGCTAAAGAATGGGAAAAGATTTGAGAACAGAAAATTTAAGCTGTAACAAAGAGTTAGAAAACAACAGAGTCAGTGCATTCCTATCGCCAGCAAAGAGCATAAGAACAAGATTGAGCATCTGGTAGCTGTTTCACAAATGTCATTGACTTATAAATGACAAGAATCTATTAAAAAAGAAGGAATCAATTCCGATATATATATATATTGTTTTAATAAAGCAATATGAAAAAGTTATATGAGGTATGAATTATATAAGGTGATAGGAGACACAGAAACAGCAACAGCGAGTCAAAAGTCTACGGCAGCAACGACCTCTTTTGCAGGCTGCAGGAGGGTCGAGACGACTACAACAACGGCCTCGCGCTGAGGCCGCAGGAGGGTCAAGACGGTCACAATAACGGCCCAATTTTGACGCTGTAGGAGGCCCTGGAGACGGTTGAAGTAACGGCCAAACTTAAATGCTGTAGAAGAGTCGAGACAGCCGCAGCAATGGCCTAATTTGAAAGGCCTCAGAACACTCGAGACAGCTGCAGGAGGCTCTGGAGACAGTCTAGTTAGTGGACTCCTTTATTAGAAGCTTTTTTTATTGAAGACACACCTCAACTGCCCACTGCTTTGCGTCGCTTTTTATTGAAGCCTCTCAGAATGTCGTTGAGCCAAAATTTTAAATTCATGACACTGGAAATTAATTATTTTAAATTTGAAGGAGTTTCGATGATAAATCAGCTAAAAAATAACAAGACATCAATAATTTCAAAGAAAAGGTTATCATAGTGACATAATCAACAGCGGTGTTAAAACTGTCATAGTGTACCTATGTAAATGATAATGTAACAATGTAAGTTTTAATATATAAAAAGTGTAGTGTTAAGTAGGAAAAAGTAATACAACTAGAGTCAATAGGCTCTTAATAAACTAGCGCGCATAACCTGATGGTTATGACAAAAGCAGCAGCAGCAAGCAGGTATGCAATCGTTGATACGATTGCATACCTGCTTATCATCAGGAGGGATTACGATGAAGCACTAGTTTATAATTATTTATATTTAAAAAAATACAATCCAGCGGAGGTACAGTTTCTAACGCTAAGATTTGACGACTATACTACATTAACTGTATTACATTACCCTTTATTAAGGGTGGTCGTACAACGACTTAGTAACAAACTAACTCGTCGAAACTTAGCGTTGACGATGGGGGCTCTGTCTGTGAGCTGATTGTGGACGAATAATGAGTCCTGGTGTAGTAGAAAATCATCAGAATACCATCTAATACCACTAGAAAGCATATTTTGGAGTAGGAATAAGTGTGAGTATATATGTGTACCTATGTAGATTACATTACATCATTCTAGTTAATCTTTTTTGCGGATTGTTTGTAGGGCGACTCCTCAATTTACGTTAATCTATCCAAATAATTGCTCCACACACATGGTAAACACAAATCCATTATTCAACACATTATTGATATTCACTGCTAATTGAATTATCGCAGGAATTTTTGGATTATCGCCACCCGCATTGATGCAACTTCGCACAAAAAATATTACTACCAATCGGCAAATTGGCTGATTAATGATGGCGTTATGAACACGTGGAAACAAAGGATGGTATAAATAGGATAATGCATGGACACAGTGGAAGAAGCAGTATGGGTAAAGTGTTTGAAGCCTAATTTTTTTTTTTTTGTTCTGCATGGTAAATCTCTGGGCGGAGCGAAAGGGCGTGTCCGACTTTTACTAACTAATACCTACCCGTGTTTCTTCAGTTGCCTGTGCGCCTGGGCCACGGTTTCATTTTTAACCAACCTAGAACCCTGAACTAGGAGGCATCTGTCTTCGTGGACTCCGTCACGATATGCCGCTCTTTGAGGCGCGCGTGAAACACAACGCGCCATCGACTCGGGCCTGGTCCTTACCGGGCGACGGCCTGCCATGCACTCTCGCTCCGGACCAAGACCTGGACGCGAGAGATCGCCACCGATCACCGCTATGAGGACACTACGGTGGTCTACCCAAGACGGGCAGATCTTCACCGTATGCCCCACCGTGACTTCAAGCCTATCAACTGTACATCACGTTTATATAAATTACAATTCTTTACAAATAATTTAATAATTCACCCAATTGTGAGGTGTGTGGCACTCTGGAAGATATCGTACATTTACTGACGGAGTGTGTCAGATTTCAGTCCGCCAGAGAGGATCTAGTTAGAGAGCTAAATTTAAATGTAAACGATGTTTGTATGTACCATCATATATTGTCGACACCAACCTCTGGAGCTGCTTATAAATTAATTAAGTTTGTGTTATTACGTTTTGCGGCATAAAGTAGGTTTTTTATTGTTGTGTTTTGCTAATATTATAAGGTCTGATGGGACTGGCATGTGCAATAATTGCATAAAAGTCCCTAAAAATAAATAAAGAAAAAAAAAAAAAATTCTTTACAAGACTTGTAGTGTCGATTTAATAACAATTATTTTCATGCTTGTTTATCGGCCTAATGCTGGCTATATTAGTTTTGATTGGAATTTAATTAAGATCTTGAAAATCGATTAATAAAACTATCTTTAAATAATGTATCTTGTTATTCTATCAGATTTCCATTAAGTTGCTTAAATTTAATATTTAATACAATTAATAATTTACAATAGGTACTTGAGTAACTAACTAACTGTACACATAAATCAACATTAAATTTAGACGTCGAAGTACCGCCTGGCTGTCATCCGCTGCAAGCTCTTTAATATTTCAAATGACTTAATTGATATCATTACCACAACGCTTCAAAAATTCAAGCGCCAATTCCTAAAAACAAATAACAACATTGCTGATTTTTTTTAAAGTTTTTATTCTATCTTTGATAACTTGACATTGGTTGCTATAAAGTTATTGCACTTTTTGTAACTTTTATTTGTGTCATCATTTTTGTTTTCTGCATGTTGTGTCTATCGCATTACATTGTGCACTATGTTAGTATTTTTCTTGTATTGTTGTTAAGTTATTATGTAACAATTGTAGATAGGCCACTAAATAAAATAAAAAAATCCACAAATGTACCTAAAACACTTTCAGCACTACCACGTTGAATGGCAATGCTTAATATTTTCCTTTCTTATCACAAAGTATAATCGACTAATCTTCGATAAGTTTCGTTAAAGAGAAGGCGTGCCGCATCGCAGTCGGGACCCATGCTCCAAGTTTCCTTTTGCAGAGTTTTATGCAAATCCAGATTTTATTGATTTGCCCTACAATAATTTACTTCAAATTACGGTTTTTCAGTACAAATACTACATGAAAAAAGTAGGTCTATTGACATTTAAATACATATCAATATTTATATCTCAAACCAAGTCAATCGCAGCCCAAAAAGTGTAAGTTTAATAAAAATAGTGCTCCTTTCTACGAGCAGTGTTAGCCAAATGACAGCTCATATATTCACGAAGGGTAATATATTGCTGAGCTATGAATTATGTTACCTAATGTACGAATATCTGCTCACCTGGCGGAGCTCTTGTGGTTTACTTTTTTAGATATGCTGGCGTGATTTGTGGTTTCTGCCTCAGACATTTTAATATTGCTTTGTATTTGGATAGGGAAGTCGTATTGTTTTGTATATCTTATGTATTTGTAGACGAAATCATAACTTCTTTAATTGCTTCTTTTTCGGCAGCTTACTATATTGTACCGAAGTTACTCTAAGCACACATACCATCCGCACTGAACGCGATGTGTTGGCGCCATCTATTGGCGTTTATAAATGGAACTGTTGCGCTGTATATCTCCTAGCAGTCCTGTCCCCGTAACCCTCTATCACGTCATGCACCCGCTGCCCGTGAGATGGCGCTGTTTCGTTATTGATCGAAACAGCATGCTAGAAGAAGAGAGATTAGTGTGTCCCATGGAACATCCGCGCGTGCGCATCCCGTACCGCGCGCTATCCGCGTTCTAACCTAGTATCTAGTATCTTTAGATTCCACGCGCGCGACAGAGACAGAGCAACCTGCCGCGCGGTCTGACGTAGCATTGTGCTCGGTGTCTAAAGACGCGCCGCGTTATTTAACCCCAGATACGGCTTGTAGCGGGCCGTTGCAATGTGATGCATACACCACCGTCCTACTCGCCACCGCGCAACTCAAAGCAATTTCGTCACAAATGAATGTTGTGACCGATTATGTTTACGTCAAAACAATACACAGTCCACGACTGTATGTGGTTTCGGACGCACAGAGAAAACGTCGTTCGGAACAGTAAATTTAACCATATTTTCCTGCTTTAATAAAAATATCCGATTTGATATCGACTCGTTAGTAGTCGATCAAATTACGGATAAGTTACCTTCTGCTTTTGTCGATATTAAGGCCTTGCCTTATTCGAATAAACTTCAGTTCGCTGATGATAGTTTCGCTATTCCTAGTAAAATTGATCCAACCCAAAACATTCTGTAAAAAAATGCCAAGCCTCGCTGGAGCTGCTGGTTTATCTCTAAAAAGTAATGAAATCTAGACAAAGCCGTGCCAAGTTGAAGGTTCCTTATTGCGATTTCTTCAATATTATTATAGTTAATATTGTGTGACTTGGCCGTTGAACATTATACGTTAGTGCGATTTTGTTAACACGTAATGTTAGGTATATCTGTTATAACTACCTATGTTTGTTATGTGAGAATAATAGCCCATACTGGTATTTGTAATTGGACTTAATACATTGTGCAACACATGTATTAATCATTGACAATGATGACTGCTGTTCTTTTTGGAGCGTCAAATCGACCACCTATCTAATATAAAATAGACGTACAGACGGATTTCTATGAATGATTAGTCTAAGGTGCGTATTATAGAACATCACTCAAAACTCAAGCTCTACTTAAGTCTTGTTTCAAGCCATTTGATTGGTTCAACCAATCAAATGGCTTGACTTGTTTTAAGTAATGCTTAAGCAGATCAATGCTTGAGTTTCCTTCTGTAATACGGACCTAACTGTACTGGAAATTACTTTTTTGCTGTTCGTTTCCGGCTCGTCTATACATAAGTATTTTTGAAACTTTTTTTTTCCTGGTTATTGAATCAACGTTTTCCAAGTGGCAATTTTCCATCGTCAATGGGTAGCGGTTCTGGCGACAGATTGGTGCAATGGTGTCATGGAGCACCTGAATTTGTAGCCTTGTATACCCTTCAACGGCCAAGTCACACAATATTAACTATAATAATATTGAAGAAATCGCAATAAGGAACCTTCAACTTGGCACGGCTTTGTCTAGATTTCATTACTTTTTAGAGATAAACCAGCAGCTCCAGCGAGGCTTGGCATTTTTTTACAGAATGTTTTGGGTTGGATTTCACTTCTTTTTGTAGAGGCGTATTATATTGATTTTAATATTTAACACAGTTTTTTTTTTCGATTTAGAAGTAGTTATTACAAATCTTCCTTTTCTTTTTTCCTGTTCTGATTCTTGTACAGTAGCAATAGTTTTATGTATTGCCCCTTCGCGTGGCGCGCGTGGTTGTATTCAGTGATCGCTGAAGCTTGAGTTTTATACTCTTAAAGTCAACATTTATGTTTACTTCTTCAATCAATATGAGGTGCGCCCAATTAAAATTGTTTACTCGTGAAAGCGCCATATAAGCTTGGCCACGAGAAAATACGGAGGTGCCAATGTCCATTTTTTAGAGTTAGAACTTGGCTCTTATGAAAAGTTAGGTCATACGCCACACAGATTGGGAATTGTTGTCTATACAAGCATGCCCGGGGTATGATCTCAAATTATAACTTACATAATAAGTAATAATTCGTGAATCAAATTATAAGCAAATTTTACTAACAATTGTTTAGGCTTTATTTGGTCTTCCGGGTCCCACCTCCCTTTTTGTACTAGCCTATCGAACCATTAACTAAACCAAACATCAATGTTTCTCTTAAGCATCACTTTAGCTCCCTGTTCAATGATTATAGTTTCTTCTAGTCCAGCAGTCATCGTCGCATCATCCTCATATTTTTGTTAACAAGCCCGGGCTTTTGTTATCATACATGTTGAACAATCCAAGGAATATTTAGCAATTATTTTTATCTCGGATTGCGGAACTGCTTTGAATATAGTATTATGCATACACATATTTCTCGACGGTAGTAAAGAAACAGTACCTTCTGGTACGTCCCTCAAACATTGTGTTACATATTTCCATTAAACATTTCTTCATTAGAATGCGAGAGCAGAGGTATCAATCGGTTAGGCAGTATATCTCTGTCTGATTGAGTTGTCAATCCTACTTTGGTTCTTTTTGACATCTCAACAAACGTAGAATCATCTAGCAGCGGTCTAATATACAAAGTAAGATCATTGTTTAAAAAAAATCAGTACAAAAGATTGGAATTTTATTTATTTTAATAATTATAAACTAGTGCTTGACTGCAATCCCGCCTGATGGCAAGCAGTGATGCAATCGTTGATGGTAAAGCGCGCTAGTTTATTAAGAGCCTATTCACTCAAAAACACTGAGTGAAGAGGAAGGAAGACGGCAGTTGAGCGAGGTGGTGTAATGTTAAACCCAACAACACGACCAACGATGCTGCGCCAAAGGGAGATTGATCTAGAGACCCTCCACGACCAAAATCCCGAAACAACAACATTTGACTCATCGTACCCGGCATAAATCGCATCACAACTGTTCAAACCCGTCCTCCGTACGGCTTCACCAGTCCTTATCGGCATAACACACACGAATCGCTTGGCGGCAAGACTTTGTCCGGTGGGTGGTAACTTCTGCCGGCGGCGGATGGCAAGGCCTACCATCTTTCTAAGAGGATTACTTTTTTAAACAGCGACTTATCTCTGACGACTCCCTCATTACGTAACACATTATTGACATTAACTGGAATCATTTTGAAGTATATTGCTAATCCATTGCTCCATGTGTTTAAAAAATGAGTTCTCAAAAACGTTAAAAACGCAATGAATGTTGTTGAACTGTCAAAATGAAACCCATTGCTACTGATGGCGTTTTACGTAATTACACTGCTGGTTTGAGTTGCTAAAGATCCCCAAGCACTAAAATATGTTTTTTTCCAAACCAACCATCTTCTAGATCAGAAGAATCAAACACTTTGCATAAACGAAGATTTATGTAGGTTAATTAGATATCATAGACAATTCACCTATAATAAATAGTTTGACAGTTTTTAAGTATGTCCTTAAGCGGGTATCACCGCCACTCGTAAGTCCAATGCACTATAAGTTGAAGCTTTCTAAATACATATGAATGGTACTCTAACTTGCGCTTGACCGCAATCCCGTCTGATGGTAAGCAGAGCAGTGATGCGATCGTTGATGGTAAAGCGCGCTAGTTTATTAATAGCCTATTCACTTTAGCCTTGAAGACACTCAAATTGTAGTGTGACGGAAACACCGCCGCTGGCAAATTATATAAATTATATAAATACTACTAAAATATCTACCCTTTAACGAAAACTCAATGTAAGGAAAAGGTTACAAAATACTTACAAAAACTTAATTACGAAGAGACTGAGTTAATACTACATATACCTACCACAGTGATTGACTATTTACCACATACATACACCCTCTTACATTCATACACACATAATCTTATCACACAAATAGAGGACACACGTACTATTCAGTGCTTATTCTTAATTTAATCTAATTTTAAGTTAATTTATTATTTCTGGTAAATTATAAAAATGTTAATTTTATTTGGTATGATGTTATTTTAATTTATTTCATTAAATTTAGTTGATTTATTCTATTTTTGAACATGTAAATTTACAAAGTGTTGACTGTACTCAATGGCTACCTACATAATTATATCTAGCGTCTACTTTTTAAGGGATTGGGCGCTGATAACTGAAACACAGGCTTTTGCCTAGTTCGGTTACAGATGTGTAATCCGATTGTAACAATAAATTATAGCCTACAATATATTTTGTGTAACAATGTAAATTATTTCTGAATAAACGTTATTATTATTATATAATTGTTCCAGTCCCTCGATGTACGCGGAATAAAAGAGGGAGCAAAACGCTTCGTCGTTGTTCCCTTGTACACTGATAGAGCAGCGGTGGACTAGTAGTATCGTCCGCGATTTACAAGTTGTAGGCCGTAGGTTAGAACCCTATCAGGCGCTTTAATTTGTGTAAATTATTTCATCACCACTGCTCTCAAAACGGTGCAGTGAAGGAAATTTTCGTGAGACTTAGTGGTTTTTCGTGAGTTTTAGAAGCAAAAACTTCGAAGCCATGTGACATTTATCAACCCGCACTGTGCCCGCCTGGGCCGCAGTGGGCCGTAATCTACACGGGTAGATTACGGCCCACTCTATCTCATCGAGAGGAGGATGTGTCCTAGGAGTGGGAATATTTCAGGCTGATTATATATTCCTGATTTATGTCTCAATATGTCAAAAATGCATCCAATTTCTATATATATATGAAAAAAAAGAAAAGTGAGTTTGTTTGTTCCGCTTTCACGCCGTAACTACTGAACCGATTGCTTTGAAATTTTGTAGAAACAAAGATAGAAGTCCGGATTAAATAATAGGATAGTTTTTATCCCGGAAGAATCGATATTCCTAAGGAAAATCTAAAAAGCGATATAACCTCATTCCACGCGGGCAAAACCGCGGGCGGAAAGCTAGTGGATTATATTTTGACCAAATTTTGAGTGAAATTTATTTTAGGGTAATTTGTTAATTTCATTTGTGTAATGTTTATGTTCGAGTTGAAAAGTTAGTAGTACCTAGTTAGTAATCGTTCGACTATTTCTTCGTGTGAACTAAAAAGTATAAAAGCCAGTCTAGTCTTATTCACAGTTTTTATCAAGGGGAGGCATTTCCAGCAGTGGGGCGCTCTAAGCTAGATTAAATTAGAAGATATATGTGTCCCACTACGCTGGATTTTTGCAATGACAATAATTTTTTTTATGTAGCAATAGTAGATTTGATTATAGATTACTGAACGACGAACATTTCTTCCTTCTGATCTAATTCAAAGGTTACTGCAGACCATAATTTTAGCCCATATAGGTGCAAAGTTCTCATCAATATAAATGAATTAATTCCAAACACAAAGTAGCTACTGTAAACCGTTGAGGAGTCCCCTAACAGCCCTTCGTCTTCGTCATAAGATCTCTAATGACAATCCCAATTTATCTACTAGGTATAAAGCTCTTATCAATACAAATTAATCAGGCATAAACACAAGGTAGCTGCTGTGAATCGCCGAGGAGTTCCTTTGTTTGTCTCTCGACTCCATCATCAAATCTACTTCAAACCTTCATTATAACCCATATGGGTGCAAAGTCCTCATGAATATAAATGATATACTTAAGTCCAAACACAAAGTAACTACTGTAAACCGTTGAGGAGTACGCGGGACTGACCTTTGTCTTCATCATCAGAGCCTTTCACAGAGCCAGTCACAACCCATCGAGGTGTAAAGTTTTTTTTTTTTTTTTATTAGTTATAAACTAGTGCTTGACTGCAATCCCGCCTGATGGTAAGCAGTGATGCAATCGTTGATGGTAAAACGCACTAGCTTATTAAGCCTATTCACTCAAAAAAACTGAGTGAATAGGAAGGAAGACGGCAGTTGAGCGAGGTGATGCAATGTTTAACCCAACAACACGAACAACGATGCTGCGCCAGAGGATGATCTGGAGACCCTCCACGACCAAACTCCCGACACAACAACATTAGGCACATCGTACCCGGTACACATCGCAACACAACTGCTCAGACCCGTCCTCCGTACGGCTTCACCAGACAAATAAAATAATTCTAAACAATAATAATTTAATTCTCATCAATACAAATTAATCAAACATAAACACAAGGTAGCTGCTGTGAATCGTTGAGGAGTTCTCACGACTGTCTCCCAGCTTCATCATCAGATCTACTCCTTACCTTTATTAAATTAAAAAAATTTGTAAGTTTGCTTTTGCTTTGTTTAAACTGAAGAAAGTAGTCAATCAAACTGCGGCAGTAACTGCATACTATGGATATGTCGATTCACTACTGCGCTACGGAGTCATGTTTTGGGGTAACTCCTGCAATAAGGATATGGTGTTCAAATCACAAAAAAGATGCATTAGGGCTATTACTGGTATAAAAATAACCGACAGCTGTAAGCCTTATTTTGTTTTGTTAAAAATAATGACTTTGCCTTGTTTGTACATATTTGAGACTGCTGTATTTGTTAAAAAGAACATGCATATATTTAGAAAAGCATCTGAACATCGCTATAAAATGATTAGTGAAAAATACAGACATGAACTATGCGGTCGACCTTCAAAGACCGCTTTGATGCACAAAAGCATACTTTGTATGGCCCCAAAAATATTTAATAAATTACCAAATGGGATTAAGGACCTAAATATTATTCAATTTAAAAACAAATTAAGACGTCTATTATTGGAGAAAAGTTACTATACAATTCAGGAATTCCTTAATGACAAATTGTAAGTTATTTGTTGTTACATTGATACCCATTTAATTTTGACATTATACTATTTCTTAAAAATAATTAACTTGACATTGCCACCTATTAATTTTGACATGGTATTGTATTTTGACATTGTAAGTTATTCGACATTAATATTTATAAAAAATTGACATAGCATGATATTCCAAATTCATTAAATTATTCATCATTTTAATATATTGATAATCCTTTTCATGATTTTAAGTTCTATTAAAGAGTGTATGCCTTTATGGTAGATTTTTGAGGAACTGATTTATTAGATATTAAGATCACATTGCAAAATGTACTTACCAAAAATCACACTAATAAATGAATTATGAATTATTATGAATTATGAATTAAATTGTAGTGTTTAAATTGTAGTGCTTATTGAAAATACTTAGAAATGCACTTGTCACCCCTACGATTTTTGAAAGTTACTCTTGATTTCTCTGGTCTTCCATCATCAGATCCTGACCTGGTAACTATTGAACCACCTAGAAAGTATACCCTTTCAAACAAAAAGAAATTTGAAAATCGATCCAGGCGTCTTGAGGTAATCGGTGAACACACCTTCATAAAAAAAAAAAGATTACGACGAATTGAGAACCAACTCCTTTTTTTTTAAATCAGTTGATGAAGGGGCCCACCAAGTTGAATATTTTATTGACGGTGGTACGTCAATCTCTACTAGTTTGGTTGGGCTCTTCTGCTTTCTAATCAAGGTCACCAGGTACTTCAGATCTTCGATTATTCTAGTTTTTATATTTTTCCCTTTATGTGACCATTAAACCCTGGCTCTGTACTAAATTTCAGCTCTCTGAGTTTATGGGAAGTACTACTTCTATTTTGATGATCATGAGTGAGTGAGTGTCGAAAACACGGAAATTTACTTTCGCTTAACTTCAGAACTGGATGAGCTACAGACTTGAAATTTTAGATTTGAAGTGTGTAAATGCAGCTTACTGGATGACCAAAATTTCAGCGTTCAGGTACTACCCAGAGATTCTTAATTAGGGGCCTGAAAATGCAGCGAAATGGTTCGGGTAAAGATGGTACGGCAGTGTTTGCTTCGCGCTCGACTTGGCGAGGGCACTGCCGTGCCCTCAGATATTTTAATTGGAGCTTCGCTGTTCCCGCATTTACTTTTGCCTGGCGGGATTCCTGGAGGCCCGTCAGTGCCCGCCGCTGTCAATACGGTGTTAGGCTATGTACTAATGGGAACTGTGCCTACACTTAGTAAACGCCCAGCCTGTATTACATCATGCTGAGTCATAGTCCATTCGCCTATGAATAATAATAATAATAATTCTATTTCCCGCCCATTCAAACATCCCGCTGATGTTGAATGTGACTTACACCATTACGCTTGTTTGCGCTGACGTGTAGGTAATTAATTATTTCCCGCTTCTGGGAACTTGAAGAAGTTCCCGACCCGCCCATTCAACATCCCGCTGATGTTGAATGTGAATATTTTTATTTCCCGCTTCTGGGAACTTAAGAAGTTCCCGGCCCGCCCATTCAACATCCCGTTGATGTTGAATGTGAATATTTTTATTTCCCGCTTCTGGGAACTTAAAGAAGTTCCCGGCCCGCCCATTCAACATCCGTTGATGTTGAATGTGAATATTTTTATTTCCCGCTTCTGGGAACTTAAAGAAGTTCCCGGCCCGCCCATTCAACATCCCGTTGATGTTGAATGTGAATATTTATATTTCCCGCTTCTGGGAACTTGAAGAAGTTCCCGGCCCGCCCATTCAACATCCCGTTGATGTTGAATGTGAATATTTTTATTTCCCGCTTCTGGGAACTTGAAGAAGTTCCCGGCCCGCCCATTCAACATCCCGCTGATGTTGAATGTGAATATTTTTATCGTTCAACTACGCAACGGGACCCAGTTACTGGTCGCTATACCGTAGGTCTACCGTTTGATAAAGATGTGTTCACACTAGGTGACACTCTCAATGTCGCTCGTAAGCGATTTTTATGCTCGGAAAGGAAGCTTGAAGCTTCATCGGGGCTGCGCGCCGCTTACGACGAGGTCGTAAATGATTACCTTTCTAAGGGTTATCTCTCGCCCGTCTCAGTTCTCCCGCATGAGACCGTAGACGTGTATCCTACTCACCGTTGGCAAACGTTCGTTGCCAATCGCGTTATTAAAATCACTAATAATATTTCCGCAGATAACTTCTATCACGTAGCAGGGATTGACAACCCGGCAGACTGCCTGTCACGTGGTGTCTCTCCTGCTAAATTGTTAAACCACCCTCTGTGGTCTCAGGGGCCCCCCTGGCTAATTTTACATCCGTCACATTGGCCTACCACTGAATGTACGGAGCCGCTCTCGCTGAACGAAGTACCTGAGCAAAGAAAGCTCGTTCACACTTTCTTAACTCCCGCAGACAACTCCCGTGTTCATTATACTCTTTGTCGCTTTTCGTCATGGAGTAAAATACCTACTCCGTACGACTGTTTGCATTTATATTTCACTAGCTTTCCGCCCGCGGCTTCGCCCACGTGGAGTTCGGTTACATCGCGCTTTTTGGATTTCCCTCGGGAACATCAATCTTTCCGGGATAAAAGGTAGCCTATGTTCTTTCTCAGGGTCTAAAGATTGTCTGTACCAAATTTCATCAAAATCGGTTGAGAGGTTAAAGCGGGAAAGCGTAACAGACAGACAGAAGACAGACAGACAGACAGACAGACAGACAGACAGACAGACCGACAGACAGACAGAGTTACTTTCGCATTTATAATATTAGTATGGATTAAATTGTTATCACGTCGCGATTCCGTACAAACAACCGCAGCTGATTTGAGTTTGGCAGAACACAAATTACTGAAACTCATCCAGCATAAATATTAAAAAAAAAAAAAAACCGCCATATTTTAAGCGCATTTAAACGATTTTTGTTCCGCAGTGGCCCTGTCTAAGTAATGCACTCGGACAGAGGCAACAATTTTGTAGTCGCTAATTCTTAATTATATAACGACTTGGTCAGAGTTGGTGGACGACTCACCCATTCTGATCTAAGTTATTCACAGCGGCATTCTTACAAAGAGCTAGTTACAGTACTCACTCAGAGCGAGTATTTGTTAAATTCTAGGCCTCTCATAGTTCTGAGTGCCGATTCCGCAGAGCTTACCGCATTGACGCCGAGCCTTTTTTTGCATACCGCACCTCTGCTTTCATTGCCCGCACCTGAAGTAGAATCAGATAATCTCAATCTGCTTCAGAGACATTCTCTACTTGATAAGTTAGTTCAGTCCTTTTGGATAAGGTGGAGAATGGAGTATTTACACAGTTTGCAAACTCGAGAGAAATGGAATACTCCGACTGTGCCAATCAAGGCTGGCATGGTCGTAATCATCATAACTGATAATGCACCCCCTTTATCGTGGCCGTTAGCGATTGTGGAAAGGACGCTTCCTTCCGACGATGGGGTAACGCGTGTAGCTTCTGTAAGAACCGCTAAAGGTACATACGTACGTTCGGTCGTGCGTTTGTGCCCACTACCTACACAGTAGGATTATTAATTTGATAAACACAAGTAGTTTAAGTGTTAGCAGTTAGTTAGTTTAGTATTATCGCAGTTATTTATATAAAGATCGCAGTTATTTCTTTTATAAGTCGCAGTTTCAATATTATATTTTCGCAATGCTCGCTGTATTTCATGATTGGGGTTTTGAAGGTGACCCTTCAAAAGGGGGGAGGATGTTGGCGCCATCTATTGGCGTTTATAAATGGAACTGTTGCGCTGTATATCTCCTAGCAGTCCTGTCCCCGTAACCCTCTATCACGTCATGCACCCGCTGCCCGTGAGATGGCGCTGTTTCGTTATTGATCGAAACAGCATGCTAGAATAAGAGAGATTAGTGTGTCCCATGGAACCTCCGCGCGTGCGCATCCCGTACCGCGCGCTATCCGCGTTCTAACCACTGTTTCAAAACCCGCAATCGCATAGTTCTGCTATGTGAATTTATCGCTGAACGATATAATCATTCGATTATAAGTTGTAACCATCCGCTCAAATTGGAGACGTGTCTTTGTGGCTTCAAGAAAAGAAACCGAAGCTGTTAGCGGGGAACTTGATAACCACGTGTGTTTTTTGTTGAACTTGTGTCGAACCGCGAGGGTGAAGAAAGTCGAAGACGGAGTGGACTGATCGAACTCCTACGAGACGACGGAACAGCCCGTCAAGAGAGGTAACGTGCATGATTCCATAACCCATTCCTAGGTTAAGAGTTTACAGCGCGACAGTGACGCCATTTTTTCTTTTCCTTAAAAAATTACAGTCTAGATCGAAGGAAGGTATATTAAACCCCGCGAAGCCACTTTTGGCCCCTCCACAATGCATCGCAATTCCATGAATCAAAGTGTTCCCCATCACTATTTCTTAAAGTGTGCCTATCAGTAGTATGCGATAGTTTTGTAGAAACCTTACGAATGTCTTTTTGCTGAGACATATTGTATTCTTTCGGATTATTCATTCTAGACTATGATTTTTTCATTTGTATCTTTCATGACAGAAATTCAATAATTCAATTAGTTTTTCAGTCGTAATTTAGTTTTGCGTTGCGAGTCATTTATAACAAAGATGAAAGACTAAGGAGGGCTTTTATCTTAATATTTTTTGATATTTAAAATTTGTATAGTATCGTAATTAAGAATTTTCTTTATATTCGCATTCGTTTGGTCCAGAAACTAGATAAAAACAGGTTTTGGGAATGTCTATTTGTTGAATGATAATTCATGCCTACATGTAGGTATGTAGTGTTAATAGTATTTTGATTCCAAAACATTGAGAAAATGCGACCCAGTTGGTGATGCGAAATTTTAACATTTCTTTATAAAAGAATTGAAATCCAAGAAAAAAACTAAACGTTAAATTCTGGTTCACATTTAGTTGTGTAAAAAGGTGCAGCTGTTCTTAATACAAGCATACTCACTACGTAAGCACTTATAACTTAATACTCCGCTGGGCGACGTCAATAGTTCTTATAAACCTTGTCTATAAAGTCTACTTGAGACAATCATTACCATTTTATAATGGCAACTTACAGAATTCGGTTCATCATCATCATCATCATTTCAGCTGAAAGACGTCCACTGCCGAACATAGGCCCAAGGTTCTGCACGGCGACCGGTCCTGCGCCTCCCGCATCCAGCGGATTCCCGCGACCAGGTCGTCAGTCCACCTTGTCGGAGGTCTACCTACCCAGAATCAGGTTGTTTGGCACTAAAACCCCGTCACCATGGTAACGCACGTCCGCCGTCCGTAGAGTGTTTTTTTTTTTTATTTATATATTATAAACTAGCGCTTGACCGCAATCCTGCCTGATGGTAAGCAGTGACGCAATCGTTGATGGTAAAGCGCACTAGTTTATTAAGAGCCTATTCACTCTAGCCTTGAAGACACTCAAATTGTAGTCCGACGGAAACACCGCCGCTACCAAATTATTCCAGTCCCTCGATGTACGTGGTATAAAGGAAGAGGCGAAACGCTTCGTCCGGATCGTAGTGGTGTTAACAACGTAAGGGTGGAAACCAGCCGTACGACGGGTCGTCCGCTGGTGGAACGGAGATGGGGAATTAAATCATGCAATTCCATCGCACACTCCCCGAAATGCATCCTATAGAACACCGAAAGGTTGGCTACTCTACGCCTGTGCTCTAGGCTTTGGAGACCGACTCGAGTTAGATCAGGGTCACCAATCAGCCTCTTTGCACGTCTCTCCACTGAATCCAAAGTGGCCAGGTGACACTTGGCAGCACCAGCTCAAATGTGGCTGCAGTACTCCACACACGAACGGACCTGTGCTTTGTATAACATTAGAAGCTGCCCAGGTGTGAAGTACTGCCGGACCTTTGCGATAACGCTAAGTTTCCTGGCAGCCACCTTAGCCTTGGACTCAATGAACCGCCCAAAGTTAAGGTCCGAGGAAATCTCAACTCCCAAAACTGAAGGCGGTCGGAACACTCCAAGGACACATTCCGAAAAGTAGGAGCCAAGGTGAACGGGCTCCTTTTGGCGGTGAAAAGACACGCCTGTGTTTTGACGGCATTGAATGCTACAAGATTGGCATTGCCCCATTCGGAGACTGCCTGCAGCGCAACACTCGTTCGCTCAACCATGGCCTCTCTTTCGGACCGGATTGATTCCCTACTAGCCCGAGCACCCGGCAGGTATATCTTTACAACTGTGCTGTCATCTGCATACCCATAGATACCAGGCATCAGCAGATCGTTAATATGCATCAGGAACAGAGTTGCAGAGAGAACAGACCCCTGAGGAACACCGGCATTAGTTGACATGGGCTCAGAAGAGCATCCATCGACAACAACTCGGAGGGACCGTTCAGTCAGGGAGTCTTTTACCCAGCCAGTCAGGCTAGGGGAAATGCCGTACGCTGGAAGCTTACTCAAAAGGCCAGCGTGCCATACCCGGTCGAAGGCCTTCGAGACATCAAGGGAGACAGCAATCGCTTCCCTATTCTTCTCGAGGGCCTCGCCCCACAAGTGAGTGGCATACACTAGTAGGTCCCCAGTTGACCGATTGCGGCGAAACCCGTACCGTCGGTCACTGAGGAGATCGTTACCTTCCAGGTATGCCAAGAGGCGCGAGTTCAATACGCGCTCCATAATTTTGCAAAGTATGGAGGTGATCGAAATCGGCCGATAGTTGGCAGGATCGGCACGACTACCCAGTAACTACTACAAGTAATTGTCTGTAGGGTGTGGATGATGTGTATGTGTTTGGATGTTTTGCATGTGATAATATTTCATGAGGTGCCCGTTCATTCTGCAGGCTTCGTGCGGTTGTGTGTAATACCTTCACGTTATGCGCGACGAAAAGTGACATACTTACCCACGAATTCTTTTCGTAAGTCACAAGCTATTCGTAGGTCTACTGGCATTTTAACATAGATTCGGTGACCATAATAATAATAATAATAATCAGTTAAAATATTGAACGGACCTTAATAGTAAATTCTTATTGAATGTGAACTCTTTCAGTCACAGACAAGTTTTCTACGGTTTCAATTCAAGACTAAAACCGTTCAGGAGAGTTTAAGAGTGTAGTGAACGGTTTCATCGCACAAAAGACTGACATTAACTATTACTTTGGTTAACTTAACTCGGCTGATTGTAACATTCTCAAGATGGTTTATCTTACTTTGTGCCAGTCAGTCTTCGGATACTGTATAACCGTGTGGGGTGGAGCAGCGAAACTTTTATTCTGAGAGCCGAGAGAACCCAAAGAGCTGTGCTAAAGGTGATGATCGGAAAACCTTTTAGATACCCCACAGCAAAGCTCTATTCTGACTGCAAAGTTCTGACGGTACGTCAGCTGTTTGTTTTGCGATCTGTTCTCAGTGTCCATGGCTGTCTACTCAAACCTGACCCTAGAAAGCATACATATGTTGCCCCGAGTGTACAACACATAACCTTTTTTTGCAAAACATCAATACTACGTGTTAAGTTCTCACGTACCTATACAAAATTGTACAAAAAAAGACTAAATATCATAAACCTAAATAAATTCGACTTGAAATCTAAAATGAAGGACTGGCTCATTCAGCAGGACTACAATCGCTTAACAATTACCGAATAACAAAACATTATTCAATTTGGAACTTAAACTCTACATATAACAATCAACTCATAACACATACACTATCCAACAAAACTTACGAACTCTCATACTCTCTCTACCGCATACTCAAATAAACTGGAATTGAATGTTTATACCTATTTTTGTAATTAAATATATAATAACTTAAGTAACTTTAATTTATATTTTTATTTCTCTATGATATATATATTTGTTAAGATTGGAATTAACATCGGTACTCGAATCCAAGTGCCCAACATGTACTGTAAAGTTCAACTCTATCGGATCGAATTACTGTCTCCTAAGATACAGGTATTCCCTAGTTTAGGAGGTAGGATTTATTGTTTTGTAACATAGAAAATTACCTCTCTTCTATTCTCTCTTCTTGTATCTATTGTAAGTTTTAATAAGGTACCTGCAAACTTTATCTATGCATGTTTTTGCTCAATAAAGTAATAATTATTATCACTATACGACCGGCCCCGCTCATACCTTGGACAACTGAACAAAAACTATACAACTGCCACTATAATCTATCTAAATAGTACACTGTAGACTACCTACATTATTTCTCTCTCCTTCCCCATCTAGTTTTCTACCCAAAAGTTGTCTGTATAAGCTCGCTCTTAGCGATAAGACCGCCCATTGTGTCACCCTTTGTAAAATCTTTATGTTCTGTAATCTATTTGGTGTAAATTATAAAGAGTATTCCATTCTATTCTGAACAGAACGCCAGCTAGTAGCGTATTGATGCTGACTTGCAAACTACTTCCAAACTTATCTTTATTATCTTTTGACTAAAGCCCTGCGGCGTAGTTTGCTAACGTAGTATTAATGTTGAAAATGGATTGTAGAATCCGATGTATTTACAAATTTTTCACTGACGTTTTAAAAACGTTCGACGATTTGAATATGGTTTCGCCTAAGGTGGGAGAAATGCAGGAAGTCCTTTGCCTAAGAGTAGAAAAGTGTAACTTTTTAAAATGAATTTCAGTATTACGAATACCGAATACCAACTTGAAAGTAGTATCGCCGGCATGATTGCAGCAAACGCTTATTGTGACTACAAATAAGCCATTCTGCATTATCTGAGTCCGAGAGAGTCCATTCTGAACGTGGGTAGTAGTTTTGTTAAAGGTAACGCAATGACAACCCACTTGCATATTGTTCAGCGATTTAACATTATGGAACTGTTGCTGTTGTAATTCATCCAGGGGTTATGTAAAACAGCGGATTCGACAATTCTTGTGTGACATTAATATCACTCGCGTACAGTGAATTCAGCATCGGTTACAAAATAGGGGAACAGGATTACGTGAGAACGTATAGTATGCTAAGGAAATTGTGACAACATGCTTAGAATTGTAGTCGAGTTGATCATTTTGCCGACTTAAAGGAGTGAGTAGTCACGTTATTAATAATGTATTATCGGTTCATCAGGACGTAATCACACATTTAAACTTTATATATTTTTCGTTAGTTAATAAATGTGTACCTTATTGTTACAAAAATCTCAATTACAACGGTTTTAGTTCCTACCTGCCAGTTTGTGTCTACTCTAGACACTGGAGCTTATTGCTCAATAAACCAAAGAGAAGGTGCATACTAAACAATATTATTATACTTTGCGTGAGGCGGCGCCAGGGAACGGAAAGGTTCCAGGCACCAATGGTTTTATTTAAAAAACAAAAAAAAAATGTAAAATAAAAGGCTGTACCTCCTTTATTTGGCTTTAGCTCTAGATAGAGCTACACTATCATCATCATCATCATCAACCTTTTTATCGTCCCACTGCTGGGGCTCCTGTCATACAGTGAAGGATTGAGCGTAATCACCACGCTTGCTCAATGCGGGTTGGCGATTTCAGACTTATAGTCCAGGTTTCCTTAAGATGTTTTCCTTCACCTTTAATCATTGGTGTCCAAGATATAGTTAGAAAGTACATATAACTTAGAAAATATACATTGGTACTTGCTTGACCTGGAATCGCACCCGCACACTCACACTTGAGAGGCTGGTGTTTTAACCACTAGGCCACCACGACTTACACAACTAGCTACACAATATCATTACATAATATCTCCTAGCATTTTATTAAAACTAGAATCTAGACCCAATGTGTAATACCAGTCATAATTCAAACATACAAAATCTTATAATAATTGAGTTCTCAGGCAAATTGGGTTTATTTTCCCACAAAAATGGTAGGCAGCGGACGTGACAGGCAAGCGACATGTTCGCTCAAATTGAACATGTTCCCTTCGTAATGACCGACACGGAGCCTTCATACGAATCTGAGGATAAGTAGGTAGGCTGCTGAGGAAGTTGTGTTTTTGACTGCTTATTTTGGGTGGTTCAGAAATGTAGATTGAATCAATTGTTTTTTTTTTCTCTGGGCGTAAGAACACGTAAATTCATTTTTTGATAGAGAGTAACAGATATTGTATAATTTTGTCCAATTTCCCGTTTTTTTTCAATACGATGAAGTTTTGTGCTTAGTCTCTCTTGATATAGAATCAGTTTGAGTTATTAGGTACATACAGTTTTGTTTCTTTTCCAATATCAAAGCAAAGTGACTTAGTGGTGTTTTCGTGTAGGTAAAGGGCCTCTGCTTAAAATTAAAATAAAATTACCTTTAAGTTTCTCAACGTACTTTCTGCTAAGTTAGATACTGTAACGAATGCTCCTTATGCAAATGGCACAAGTTTAAATATTGTGTTTGGTGTGTGTGAAATGTCTTACATAACTCTTAATCCTTGAGATCTTGAGATCTAGGTATTGTATGGGTACGATATAAAAATTTATTGCTAGGCCTATGGTGACCTGACTAACAGTATAGGTTTAATTTCCATTTCGACAAAGAAATGTCGAAATGGAAATTACTAGAAACTCGTCTCCTTTATCTACCTGTTGGATCGTAAACAAGGACGTTCTCGGAATTAAGTGCTATTATTATTACTTCAAGACAGGTCTGGAATGTTTGATTAGCCAGCCTATATAAAGCGATGGGACTCAGCGCGGAATTCATCTTCCATCTCGATCTCAAAATTCCTACTATCCAGCAATTCATGAAACGCTTTCCGTTGTGACCGCCGACAAACATCGCTACCCTCTGGTTGTCGCGGCAGCTAAATACACCCCCTGCAGAATCATTAAGCTTCGCCGACCCAGGCACGTTTTCACCGACCCCGATGACCCCATAGCCCTCCGCCAAGAGGCCAATAGGGCCACTAACACAAAACACAAGACACCAACCTCCTGCCCTCGCCACCGAGGTCCATCACGACGCGATCAGCGTAACCGCGGTCCCGTCCCTTGTCTGATTAAGGCCAGCCCGCGCCGCAGCTGAACCAGTAAATGTAAATCCAACCCAAAACATTCTGTAAAAAAATGCCAAGCCTCGCTGGAGCTGCTGGTTTATCTCTAAAAAGTAATGAAATCTAGACAAAGCCGTGCCAAGTTGAAGGTTCCTTATTGCGATTTCTTCAATATTATTATAGTTAATATTGTGTGACTTGGCCGTTGAACATTATACGTTAGTGCGATTTTGTTAACACGTAATGTTAGGTATATCTGTTATAACTACCTATGTTTGTTATGTGAGAATAATAGCCCATACTGGTATTTGTAATTGGACTTAATACATTGTGCAACACATGTATTAATCATTGACAATGATGACTGCTGTTCTTTTTGGAGCGTCAAATCGACCACCTATCTAATATAAAATAGACGTACAGACGGATTTCTATGAATGATTAGTCTAAGGTGCGTATTATAGAACATCACTCAAAACTCAAGCTCTACTTAAGTCTTGTTTCAAGCCATTTGATTGGTTGAAACTAGTTTTAAGTAATGCTTAAGCAGATCAATGCTTGAGTTTCCTTCTGTAATACGGACCTAACTGTACTGGAAATTACTTTTTTGCTGTTCGTTTCCGGCTCGTCTATACATAAGTATTTTTGAAACTTTTTTTTTCCTGGTTATTGAATCAACGTTTTCCAAGTGGCAATTTTCCATCGTCAATGGGTAGCGGTTCTGGCGACAGATTGGTGCAATGGTGTCATGGAGCACCTGAATTTGTAGCCTTGTATACCCTTCAACGGCCAAGTCACACAATAATAACTATAATAATATTGAAGAAATCGCAATAAGGAACCTTCAACTTGGCACGGCTTTGTCTAGATTTCATTACTTTTTAGAGATAAACCAGCAGCTCCAGCGAGGCTTGGCATTTTTTTACAGAATGTTTTGGGTTGGATTTCACTTCTTTTTGTAGAGGCGTATTATATTGATTTTAATATTTAACACAGTTTTTTTTTTCGATTTAGAAGTAGTTATTACAAATCTTCCTTTTCTTTTTTCCTGTTCTGATTCTTGTACAGTAGCAATAGTTTTATGTATTGCCCCTTCGCGTGGCGCGCGTGGTTGTATTCAGTGATCGCTGAAGCTTGAGTTTTATACTCTTAAAGTCAACATTTATGTTTACTTCTTCAATCAATATGAGGTGCGCCCAATTAAAATTGTTTACTCGTGAAAGCGCCATATAAGCTTGGCCACGAGAAAATACGGAGGTGCCAATGTCCATTTTTTAGAGTTAGAACTTGGCTCTTATGAAAAGTTAGGTCATACGCCACACAGATTGGGAATTGTTGTCTATACAAGCATGCCCGGGGTATGATCTCAAATTATAACTTACATAATAAGTAATAATTCGTGAATCAAATTATAAGCAAATTTTACTAACAATTGTTTAGGCTTTATTTGGTCTTCCGGGTCCCACCTCCCTTTTTGTACTAGCCTATCGAACCATTAACTAAACCAAACATCAATGTTTCTCTTAAGCATCACTTTAGCTCCCTGTTCAATGATTATAGTTTCTTCTAGTCCAGCAGTCATCGTCGCATCATCCTCATATTTTTGTTAACAAGCCCGGGCTTTTGTTATCATACATGTTGAACAATCCAAGGAATATTTAGCAATTATTTTTATCTCGGATTGCGGAACTGCTTTGAATATAGTATTATGCATACACATATTTCTCGACGGTAGTAAACAAACAGTACCTTCTGGTACGTCCCTCAAACATTGTGTTACATATTTCCATTAAACATTTCTTCATTAGAATGCGAGAGCAGAGGTATCAATCGGTTAGGCAGTATATCTCTGTCTGATTGAGTTGTCAATCCTACTTTGGTTCTTTTTGACATCTCAACAAACGTAGAATCATCTAGCAGCGGTCTAATATACAAAGTAAGATCATTGTTTAAAAAAAATCAGTACAAAAGATTGGAATTTTATTTATTTTAATAATTATAAACTAGTGCTTGACTGCAATCCCGCCTGATGGCAAGCAGTGATGCAATCGTTGATGGTAAAGCGCGCTAGTTTATTAAGAGCCTATTCACTCAAAAACACTGAGTGAAGAGGAAGGAAGACGGCAGTTGAGCGAGGTGGTGTAATGTTAAACCCAACAACACGACCAACGATGCTGCGCCAAAGGGAGATTGATCTAGAGACCCTCCACGACCAAAATCCCGAAACAACAACATTTGACTCATCGTACCCGGCATAAATCGCATCACAACTGTTCAAACCCGTCCTCCGTACGGCTTCACCAGTCCTTATCGGCATAACACACACGAATCGCTTGGCGGCAAGACTTTGTCCGGTGGGTGGTAACTTCTGCCGGCGGCGGATGGCAAGGCCTACCATCTTTCTAAGAGGATTACTTTTTTAAACAGCGACTTATCTCTGACGACTCCCTCATTACGTAACACATTATTGACATTAACTGGAATCATTTTGAAGTATATTGCTAATCCATTGCTCCATGTGTTTAAAAAATGAGTTCTCAAAAACGTTAAAAACGCAATGAATGTTGTTGAACTGTCAAAATGAAACCCATTGCTACTGATGGCGTTTTACGTAATTACACTGCTGGTTTGAGTTGCTAAAGATCCCCAAGCACTAAAATATGTTTTTTTCCAAACCAACCATCTTCTAGATCAGAAGAATCAAACACTTTGCATAAACGAAGATTTATGTAGGTTAATTAGATATCATAGACAATTCACCTATAATAAATAGTTTGACAGTTTTTAAGTATGTCCTTAAGCGGGTATCACCGCCACTCGTAAGTCCAATGCACTATAAGTTGAAGCTTTCTAAATACATATGAATGGTACTCTAACTTGCGCTTGACCGCAATCCCGTCTGATGGTAAGCAGAGCAGTGATGCGATCGTTGATGGTAAAGCGCGCTAGTTTATTAATAGCCTATTCACTTTAGCCTTGAAGACACTCAAATTGTAGTGTGACGGAAACACCGCCGCTGGCAAATTATATAAATTATATAAATACTACTAAAATATCTACCCTTTAACGAAAACTCAATGTAAGGAAAAGGTTACAAAATACTTACAAAAACTTAATTACGAAGAGACTGAGTTAATACTACATATACCTACCACAGTGATTGACTATTTACCACATACATACACCCTCTTACATTCATACACACATAATCTTATCACACAAATAGAGGACACACGTACTATTCAGTGCTTATTCTTAATTTAATCTAATTTTAAGTTAATTTATTATTTCTGGTAAATTATAAAAATGTTAATTTTATTTGGTATGATGTTATTTTAATTTATTTCATTAAATTTAGTTGATTTATTCTATTTTTGAACATGTAAATTTACAAAGTGTTGACTGTACTCAATGGCTACCTACATAATTATATCTAGCGTCTACTTTTTAAGGGATTGGGCGCTGATAACTGAAACACAGGCTTTTGCCTAGTTCGGTTACAGATGTGTAATCCGATTGTAACAATAAATTATAGCCTACAATATATTTTGTGTAACAATGTAAATTATTTCTGAATAAACGTTATTATTATTATATAATTGTTCCAGTCCCTCGATGTACGCGGAATAAAAGAGGGAGCAAAACGCTTCGTCGTTGTTCCCTTGTACACTGATAGAGCAGCGGTGGACTAGTAGTATCGTCCGCGATTTACAAGTTGTAGGCCGTAGGTTAGAACCCTATCAGGCGCTTTAATTTGTGTAAATTATTTCATCACCACTGCTCTCAAAACGGTGCAGTGAAGGAAATTTTCGTGAGACTTAGTGGTTTTTCGTGAGTTTTAGAAGCAAAAACTTCGAAGCCATGTGACATTTATCAACCCGCACTGTGCCCGCCTGGGCCGCAGTGGGCCGTAATCTACACGGGTAGATTACGGCCCACTCTATCTCATCGAGAGGAGGATGTGTCCTAGGAGTGGGAATATTTCAGGCTGATTATATATTCCTGATTTATGTCTCAATATGTCAAAAATGCATCCAATTTCTATATATATATGAAAAAAAAGAAAAGTGAGTTTGTTTGTTCCGCTTTCACGCCGTAACTACTGAACCGATTGCTTTGAAATTTTGTAGAAACAAAGATAGAAGTCCGGATTAAATAATAGGATAGTTTTTATCCCGGAAGAATCGATATTCCTAAGGAAAATCTAAAAAGCGATATAACCTCATTCCACGCGGGCAAAACCGCGGGCGGAAAGCTAGTGGATTATATTTTGACCAAATTTTGAGTGAAATTTATTTTAGGGTAATTTGTTAATTTCATTTGTGTAATGTTTATGTTCGAGTTGAAAAGTTAGTAGTACCTAGTTAGTAATCGTTCGACTATTTCTTCGTGTGAACTAAAAAGTATAAAAGCCAGTCTAGTCTTATTCACAGTTTTTATCAAGGGGAGGCATTTCCAGCAGTGGGGCGCTCTAAGCTAGATTAAATTAGAAGATATATGTGTCCCACTACGCTGGATTTTTGCAATGACAATAATTTTTTTTATGTAGCAATAGTAGATTTGATTATAGATTACTGAACGACGAACATTTCTTCCTTCTGATCTAATTCAAAGGTTACTGCAGACCATAATTTTAGCCCATATAGGTGCAAAGTTCTCATCAATATAAATGAATTAATTCCAAACACAAAGTAGCTACTGTAAACCGTTGAGGAGTCCCCTAACAGCCCTTCGTCTTCGTCATAAGATCTCTAATGACAATCCCAATTTATCTACTAGGTATAAAGCTCTTATCAATACAAATTAATCAGGCATAAACACAAGGTAGCTGCTGTGAATCGCCGAGGAGTTCCTTTGTTTGTCTCTCGACTCCATCATCAAATCTACTTCAAACCTTCATTATAACCCATATGGGTGCAAAGTCCTCATGAATATAAATGATATACTTAAGTCCAAACACAAAGTAACTACTGTAAACCGTTGAGGAGTACGCGGGACTGACCTTTGTCTTCATCATCAGAGCCTTTCACAGAGCCAGTCACAACCCATCGAGGTGTAAAGTTTTTTTTTTTTTTTATTAGTTATAAACTAGTGCTTGACTGCAATCCCGCCTGATGGTAAGCAGTGATGCAATCGTTGATGGTAAAACGCACTAGCTTATTAAGCCTATTCACTAAAAAAAAACTGAGTGAATAGGAAGGAAGACGGCAGTTGAGCGAGGTGATGCAATGTTTAACCCAACAACACGAACAACGATGCTGCGCCAGAGGATGATCTGGAGACCCTCCACGACCAAACTCCCGACACAACAACATTAGGCACATCGTACCCGGTACACATCGCAACACAACTGCTCAGACCCGTCCTCCGTACGGCTTCACCAGACAAATAAAATAATTCTAAACAATAATAATTTAATTCTCATCAATACAAATTAATCAAACATAAACACAAGGTAGCTGCTGTGAATCGTTGAGGAGTTCTCACGACTGTCTCCCAGCTTCATCATCAGATCTACTCCTTACCTTTATTAAATTAAAAAAATTTGTAAGTTTGCTTTTGCTTTGTTTAAACTGAAGAAAGTAGTCAATCAAACTGCGGCAGTAACTGCATACTATGGATATGTCGATTCACTACTGCGCTACGGAGTCATGTTTTGGGGTAACTCCTGCAATAAGGATATGGTGTTCAAATCACAAAAAAGATGCATTAGGGCTATTACTGGTATAAAAATAACCGACAGCTGTAAGCCTTATTTTGTTTTGTTAAAAATAATGACTTTGCCTTGTTTGTACATATTTGAGACTGCTGTATTTGTTAAAAAGAACATGCATATATTTAGAAAAGCATCTGAACATCGCTATAAAATGATTAGTGAAAAATACAGACATGAACTATGCGGTCGACCTTCAAAGACCGCTTTGATGCACAAAAGCATACTTTGTATGGCCCCAAAAATATTTAATAAATTACCAAATGGGATTAAGGACCTAAATATTATTCAATTTAAAAACAAATTAAGACGTCTATTATTGGAGAAAAGTTACTATACAATTCAGGAATTCCTTAATGACAAATTGTAAGTTATTTGTTGTTACATTGATACCCATTTAATTTTGACATTATACTATTTCTTAAAAATAATTAACTTGACATTGCCACCTATTAATTTTGACATGGTATTGTATTTTGACATTGTAAGTTATTCGACATTAATATTTATAAAAAATTGACATAGCATGATATTCCAAATTCATTAAATTATTCATCATTTTAATATATTGATAATCCTTTTCATGATTTTAAGTTCTATTAAAGAGTGTATGCCTTTATGGTAGATTTTTGAGGAACTGATTTATTAGATATTAAGATCACATTGCAAAATGTACTTACCAAAAATCACACTAATAAATGAATTATGAATTATTATGAATTATGAATTATGAATTAAATTGTAGTGTATTCTAATACTTATTGAAAATACTTAGAAATGCACTTGTCACCCCTACGATTTTTGAAAGTTACTCTTGATTTCTCTGGTCTTCTATCATCAGATCCTGACCTGGTAACTATTGAACCACCTAGAAAGTATACCCTTTCAAACAAAAAGAAATTTGAAAATCGATCCAGGCGTCTTAAGGTAATCGGTGAACACACCTTCATAAAAAAAAAAGATTACGACGAATTGAGAACCAACTCCTTTTTTTTAAATCAGTTGATGAAGGGGCCCACCAAGTTGAATATTTTATTGACGGTGGTACGTCAATCTCTACTAGTTTGGTTGGGCTCTTCTGCTTTCTAATCAAGGTCACCAGGTACTTCAGATCTTCGATTATTCTAGTTTTTATATTTTTCCCTTTATGTGACCATTAAACCCTGGTTCTGTACTAAATTTCAGCTCTCTGAGTTTATGGGAAGTACTACTTCTATTTTGATGATCATGAGTGAGTGAGTGTCGAAAACACGGAAATTTACTTTCGCTTAACTTCAGAACTGGATGAGCTACAGACTTGAAATTTTAGATTTGAAGTGTGTAAATGCAGCTTACTGGATGACCAAAATTTCAGCGTTCAGGTACTACCCAGAGATTCTTAATTAGGGGCCTGAAAATGCAGCGAAATGGTTCGGGTAAAGATGGTACGGCAGTGTTTGCTTCGCGCTCGACTTGGCGAGGGCACTGCCGTGCCCTCAGATTCCCGACTATGACCTGTGAGTTTGTTTCGGCGTTTCTTCTGAGAGCTAGTACTAGGAAAGCGCCGTGGTCTACAAACCGAATTAACAAAAATTTCGATCCAGCCGTCCCTTGCTGTTCTCTCCAGCGATGCCCTATGCTGAGTTCGTACCCCACAGAAGGTGTCCTTAGCGTGTGGTCGCTTAGTTTTTAAATACCCCTGACTAGAGGCTTTAAATTTATTTAAGTCAGCCACAGGATAGTCTGGTTAAGTAGTCGCGACCTCTCAAAGTCGACTACGAGATGCCATATAAAAAAAACCGGCCAAGTGCGTGTCGGAATCACGCACAAAGGGTTCCGTACCATTGATTTATGAAATTAAAGGATTGAAGTTATTTGGATGAAAGATTACGCGGTAATAGGCGGTGTACGATTTACGAGGTATTAAAAAAAAAAAACTACTTACTAGATCTCGTTCAAAACAATTTTCGTTGGTAGTTTTTATATTAATGTACATCATATATTTCTTTTAGATTTTTATTTTTCTTATTTTAGAAGTTAGAGGGGGGTGGGGACCCAACTTTTTTCCACTTTGGAAGCGTCTGTCACGCAAACTATTCGGTTTAGAAAAAAAATATTTTAGAAACCTCGATATCATTTTTGAAAAACTTTCCATAGATATCCCAACGTAGTACCTATGTGCTTGATGAAAAAAAAATTATTTTTTTTTTCTAAGTATTGGGAGCCCCAATATTTATTATATATTTTTTTTATTTTTGCATCGAAATCATAATGCGGTTTACAGAATACATCTGCCTACCAAGTTTCAACAGTATAGCTCTTATGGTTTCGGAAAAAAGGGCTGCGACATACGGACGGACAGACGGACAGACAGACATGACGAATCTATAAGGGTTCCGTTTTTTGCCATTTGGCTACGGAACCCTAAAAAGCACGGCAGTCAAGTATGAAGCGAAAATAAATATAGTTTAAAAAACTAAAAAAAACATGCTTTTAAAAAATATCAAACTAAAAAGTTAAAATTAATTAAAAAAAACGTGAGACGCTTAATATACAAAAATTATGGCACAAAGCGCCTCACGCTTTTTTAAAAATTATTTTCAACTTTTTAGTTTGATATTTTTTAAAAGCATGGTTTTTTAAACTATATTTATTTTCAACTTTTTAGTTCGATATTCTTAAAAAAAAAACGAACGAACGAACGTATTGAAAACGGTGGGAAATTTTACAGTAATGAGCCGCTCACTCGTAGTCCAAAGAGTTAGAGACGGACAAACAAACAAGCAAACAAGCAAGCAAGCAAACATACAAGTGAAGCTATTATAAAGCATGTAATAAAAAAGAAGCTTCAAGGACTACGTGAAGTAATTAATTTCTGTGGTATTGTTGTGTGTACGACACCGACTTCGTGGACATCAGGAAGTCTTCAGTGCGACATCAGCTACGTTCTACTTTTCATTGCCTATTATCGACTGTACCACCGTTGTCTACCTACTTCGTAACTTTTTCTTTACGTGAGAAATCATCAATTGACCTTTCCCGCTCCTTCACTTGCCTGTGCGCCAGGGCCATGGTTTCTTTTTTAACCCGCAATCTTAAACCAGGAGGGCCTTCGTCGACTCCGTCACGATATGCTGACATCTCTTTGAGACGCGCGTGAGACACAACACGCCATGATTGACCTGGGCCTGGCCCTTACCAGGCGGCGAGCTGCCCACTGCTCGATGCCCGCGAGCCCGCGCCAACGGTGAGCGGGTGCTCGATGTTATCTCCCGACCAGGGTGTCTCCTGCAGCGGCTAAAGGCATGAGGGCGCAGGGACTCCTGCTCTCTCATGCGCTCTGCCTCCTCCTTTGCTAGCATCACTGCTACGCAGAAGGACGCGGTGGTGGTGCGGCGTGTGAATGCGTGGAAGGACTCGCTTGAGAACGGAGGTCTGAAACTCAACGTGGCGAAGACCGTGTACTTGGCCAGCAACACGACAGACCCCATGTCTGTGCGCATAGGCGGAGACATGGTCGAGTGCATGGACCAGTTTAAATACTTGGTGTCTGTGCTTCACGCGTCCGGCGACATTGATTGCGACGTCAAGGCACGTATTTCCGCAGCTTGGGCGAAATGGCGTGAGGTGACAGGTGTCATTTGTGACCCCAAAATGCCGGTTAAGCTTAAGGGGCAGGTCTATAAAACCATCATTAGACCTGTTCTCCTGTATGGCAGTGAGGCGTGGCCTGTGGTATTTATATGCATATTGAAATAAAGGAATGTTTATAAAAATGCTCAAACATCAAATAATAAAATATACATTTTTAATAGATTTTTCAAACTTCTTAGCTGGGGCCTCTGTAGGTAAGACAACTGACACGTTAAACCTGACAATTTGTGATAATGTCAGTTCCCTTGAGATACCGCTTCAGCTTTATCTATACTAGTTTAGTATTCAGATCCAAAGAACCGATAGCAGGAACCTGCCTATAGCATTGTCTAAAAGATATTTATTTATTGCTTTTCTTAAGTTCCATTTAATGAATAAAACAAGAGAACCTTTTTGTTACCTTTCGACTTAATACCCGAAAGAAAACAAAAAGGGTATCTTATAATTCGCGCGTAATATATCCCTTACAATAATATGTTGGTCTAAATAGTAGAAGTATTATAAGACAAGCAGTAGAAGGATGATAGTGTTTGGGAATGTCGATTGACGGTTCGATCGAATGATGGTTGAATTTCCTTCCCACAACATTTCGAATTCACATCGATTTCTTAGTCAATCACGACTCAGATGTCATGATTAACTAAGAAACTGACGTGAATTCACAGAGAATGCGTTAATAGTCTGCTATTAACATATTCTCTGTGACACAATGGCATCGCTTGAACTGTCCAAATATCTTTCAACTGTCTAGCTTTTTGACTAACCGACGCACAGTGTGAGATTTCGGCAATCTAGGGGAATTTTATTAGATATTCCAACTTTGTGATTTTTTTCACTAACCCTGGTATTCAAGCAGCTAAATATCCCAGTCGAAAGGAAACGTGGCTTACTTGCACTTTACTCAACCGCAGTATGGGTATAATGGATCTTAAAACTTGTATAGACAAACACGCGCTCGGATTTCCGCGACAGCCGTCCAGCTTAGGGCATGTTCATACGATTGCTGTGTCGCAGTATCTCGGCTAAGTGGTCAGTGCTGTTTTTTTTTACAATATTGCCCATATCTACAGGTAAGATCCTGCATTTTAATTTAAATATTTGGTAAATAATTAGATAGAAAACATTTGTTTAAAAAAATGGTGTTATCTTTATTGATAAAAAGTAGGTTTTGGTTTTCAAGAAGAGTTTTAATTATGTGTTCCAAAGTGTTCCACCCTAAAACTTGATTCTATCTGTAGCTTATTTATTATACTAGTCAAAATATTAAAAAAAACTTGCGCATGTTTGCGCGATTACGTTATATCGTATTTTTGCAGAAAATGGCACACATGTTTACATGGCGAGCATTATTCGATGTGTGGGCCCAACCTCATTCAAACAAGTTGGAGGTTTGAATGAGGTTAATTCTTTAAAGTTTTCTGTGAGTTTCCCTGGCTGCATTAGAAGCCAATAGTCTTTTTTATATTTGACGGCAACACTTATCAAAAGTATGTACGTACTAAAAACAATGTTTTTTTGAACAATAAACAACATGCAAAACGTTTAAAACCTCTTATTGTTTATTTAAACGTCTATCCTGATTAAAATATTAATTAGAATCGGCTAAATGCCATTTTATTTTCTTCAGTGAATAAAGTTCCCCTAGATTGCCGAAATCTCACACTGTGCGACGCCGTGTTTGAAGATAACGCTCTTTAGAGCTTACTGTACGTCCCTCTACAAGTGCAGCCTGTGGGCTGTTTCTACTCCTGCGGCGTACAGCGCCCTCCGCGCCCAGTTAAATAACGCGTTTAGGCTGCCCCGCCACTTCACAGCGTACCGACTGCTACAGCACGACAATGCGCAAGCGATGCGCGTATCTAATGCACAGAGTGATGATGATTGCCAATAGACTGGATTGCTTTTACAAATCGCAATGCTGCAGCAGCTACTAGTGTTGTACAAAACACAGGTCCGTTCGTGTGTTGAGTACTGCAGCCACAATTGGGCTGGTGCTGCGAAATGTCACCTGGCTACTTTGGATTCAGTGGAGAGGCGTGCGAAGAGGCTGATTGGCGACCCAGATTTAACTAGAAACGGTCTCCAAAGCCTGGAGCACGCAGTGTGCAAGGGAATATCATGATTTAATTCCCCCATCTCCGTTCCACCATCGGAAGACCCGTCGTACGGCGACTTTCCACCCTTACGTTGTTATACCATTGTATTATCGCGTACATCGAGGGACTGGAAAAATTTGCCAGCGGCGGTGTTTCCGTCACACTACAATTTGAGGCTAAAGTGAATAGGCTCTTAATAAACTAGCGCGCTTTACCACCAAGGATCGCATCACTGCTTACCATCAGCTGGGATTGCGGTCAAGCATTAGTTTATAATTTATAAAAAAAGACATATTGGTGTCATATGAAATTTTTGTTTATGTTTGTATATCTTTTATGTATCTGTATGTGTGTATCAGTCTTGGCACTTGAAATAAACTAAAATAAAAAAAATCTTTAACGCTGAACATCATTCAGGCTGCTAGTTGAATGGCGACGTTTAGTAATAAAGCTTGGCAGGTAGCTATGTAAATTTTTAATGAAACCAGTTGCTGGCGTCACTTATATTATAACAGTTAGATAATATTAAATCACAACGGTAATGTTGTCAAAAGTAAATACCAAAAGTAAACAACAAATCCCTTTAACAGGTATTATCATGTAATACGTACATACATGGGTAGGTCTGACTATACACTTGTGAAGGTTGTTCTGACAAGTTAGACAGCTTTTTGATTAGTTGGACAAGTTGTACTGGGCCCGACTTATTATTTTAATCATACGTTTTTTGTGGAGAAACTCTTGAATTGAATTTTTATTCATTATAAACCAAATTATCCCACTTTGAAAAATGTCAGAAACACAATGTTTCTGACATTTTTCAAAGTGGGATAATACGCGATGTGAGGTTGCGGAAAAGAAGAGACTAAAAGTATGAAATCTGGTTTTTAGACAGTTATTTTGTTGTTTGTTTTGGTGATGTTATGACATACTTATTTCATAAACCAAAGTTTTAAATTTCATAAATAAAAGTAAGTCAGATATGTAGGTAATTTGCTTTTCCTTAACCTTAAATTAAGGAAAAACAAATGACCTACATATCTGACTTACTTTTGTACGTTAAAATACATTACCTTCTTGTAATGAAGGTTAATTTAAATTAAAGTGCAGCTACAGCTGTCTATCGAAACAATTTAGTTTAGATAATGAACTAATACACCAAACAAACCGATGGGCAATTTCCTATAAGTATTCACAAGCACAAACCTCGCACACCTCTGTATAACTAACAAACAAACACAATTCTTGAAGTTCACGCAACAAACAACTATGATTAGAAACACTTGAATTACAAAGAGAACTGCGACCACCGCACATAAACGATTCCACCGCCGGCAGTTGGTAAACATACTGCTATTAATTTGATTAAGAATGTAAAATGAATCTATTCACATTCAATACTTCACGATAAAAATGTTCTTTATAAATTGTTTTACAGTATTTATCGTAGCCGTTAAGCCGTCGGTCCCAGTTACCATACGAACATCTAGTGGCAGTCGTTACGGGTTGTTGGAGCCCTCAAAAGATAAGCAATTGGTCTAATAGCAATGCTTCGATATCGCCTTCGGATGGTGGAGTTCAGACGGCAGTCACTTCAAGGAAAACTTTTTCTAAGTTTAGCCAAAATCAGCAGTTAGACTGGTATAGCGATGGGGTCCGCCCCAAAGCTGAAAAAGCTTCGGATGCGCCTGGGATTAATGTTGATATAATGATGATGATGAGTATTTATCGTAGGACGAGAATTGAAAAAAAATGAAAAACGAAAGAAAAATCAGTGTTTTTTTAAAATATCAACCAAAGGTAAAAAGGTTTTGTCCTTATTACAGCATTAATTTTCTGTAACTGGATTAGTTTTGAAGTTGAGGGTAAAACTTTGGGGCTTTTTTACCTTCCAGACAATGCTGAAGTACTAAAAGTTAAGTTAATTATAGCAAAGAAACCATGAAAATATCATACTACAGCCAGACCACATCTTTTATATTATTCTGCTTTGTTACCTATAAAATAACAAAACAGAATAATGAAACAGCATCAAAAGAATCCCGTACATTTCACTACGATTAGATAAACAAACCCATACATCTGTGTAAGACTTGTGCAATCTCGTAAATACGTGTAAAGCGAGCCAGCGCTATCTAGCGGCCACAAAATGAATTATTTAAATGCTTGCAACAGAGAGAATAGATGTTTTGAGTTACGTAATTTAGTAGTGGCCACTTCGATTCCCGGCCGGCGTGGAAGTAAAATGCACTGGACTGCGTCATAACCATCCGACTGTAACTTTAAATCGTGTGTATGTAAATTGACACCTTTGTTTCTGAGGAACTGAACCGAAGTAACCGTTACTGTTCATTACCCAGTACTTTCTACTAACATTTATATTCACTGTTATCGTACACGAAATAGGAGGAATTTCAGAATTAATTTAGAGGGGCTCGACCGCAGAAAAGCGGTTACCATTGAATCAAGCTTGAACGCAGTCTGACTCGGTATAAAGTTCACTCATCCTCCATAGAAAAGGAGGATTCCACCGACCAGACGGGGTCATGAGTAAGCGATGAGCGTTGGATTTTTGTTGGAAATTACATTATAATTCCAAGAAATGTGTAATCGGCAAGATAACACATAAATGTAACTAGAAAATGAAAAGTCATTGGTATTGAAGTAAAAGTCGTTTTGTTTATTTATTAAATAATTAAAGTCATCATATAATGAAAGTGGGCTACTCTAAGTACCTACGAAATACCAATAGCAAGTATTAGTATAAAGAAAATATTCCTACATGCTATCTAGAAGAAATCCATGTACCTACATGTTGACTGTCTGTGTGTGGAAAGACTACAGTAACAATAGAATTTTATGTAAGAAAGACGTACCCGCATTAATTTAAACGGCGCGCGGCGGGTACTTTATTCAGACGCCAGAAGTATCAAACTGCATTCCCCTGATTAATACCAGTTGACGAAGACTGAAAGCGGGCGCTTCGTCAAACAGCTCCATTCTCCAAAACTAAATGGTGCAGCGGTATTACTAGTCGGAGGAATTGCTGCATGTAAACAATTTAATTAAAATTAGTAGATGGAAGAGCAAGAATTTTTTTTAAGAGTTTTGTGGTAAATTGAGTGCTTTATTTACTTACATACTCGTGAAGAGTGGTTCATGTTTTCCACGTTAAAGTAAGAAAGAAAGAAATGTTTACTGCGCTGAGTAAGATGCAAATATTAAAATAAACATTATAAGTGCACTCCATAACGTGTAACGGAAAGGAAATATATTATACATACCAATGGAACAGCTTCTTATGCTGATCAAAAAAAAAATCAAATCAAAAGACATTTATTCAAATTAGACTGAAAATCAGCACTTTTTGAACGTTAATATTACATAAGACAGTCCTCCAAAACTCCCGCCCTTCGCCACTTCCTAGTGCTTTCGCTGAGAAGAAGTGGCGGAACAAACTCCCCAGCAGTACAGCTGTCTGTTCATTAAAAAAAAAATACGGGATTTTATACAATACTATATAGGTACAGTAATGAAATTATTTACCATATGCCAGCTAGCCACGCAGAAATGCACGCAAAGCAGAAACAAAAATTCAAATATCATAAAAATGGAAATGATAATAAGTAAAAACTTTACCTAAACAAAAGTCCCAGGTAAAAAGGGCGCGACAGCTCACATATTTATGCATTGCAAAAAGCAAATTATAATAATAATAATAATAATAATAATATATTTATTTGCCTAAAAACACGGTATACAAGGATGGTATCAATAAAATTTAGAACGAACATGTTTTGCCAATATAAAATAAGCATGCAAATTTTTCAGAATATAACTGACATTAACATTTTTTGTCAATGAATTCTTTTACACTATAAAAACTATTTACAGATAGCCATTCGTACATTTTCTTTTTAAATAATGTAGTATTAACGTTTTTGATATCATTGGGCAACTTATTATATAAACGTACACACATTGCAAGACAGCTTTTACTATATTTAGATAGCCTCGGAATATCACTTAGTACGAGCCTGCAGGGGTCTCGTCGGTTTCGGACACAAATGTCATTTGCTTTTACAAATAAATCTTGATGTTGCCTAACAAACATGCATATCTCATAAATATAAAGTGATGGTAACGGTAACAAACCAAGTCTTTTAAATATTGGTTGGCAGGAGTCATCCGGTTGAAGGCCACATATTGCTCTTATGCATTTCTTTTGAGCGACAAATGCTCTATTTACATCTGTACCATTACCCCACATCACAAGACCATAACGTAGTAAAGATTCTACATACGCATGGTAAGAAATAATAGCAGTTTTTAAATTCGTTACATTTTTAACCTGTTTCAGCGCATAGACGAATTTATTAATTCTAGTGCTAACATTATCTACGTGTTCTTTCCAATTAATGTCTTTATCTATTGTAACACCCAGAAATTTGGTATGTGTTACTTCCTTAATTTTAGTTATATTCAATTTTATGTTGTATTTATTATTATTTGATTGATTAAATTGAATGTAAACTGATTTATCTAAATTCATTTTTAAATTATTCATGTCAAGCCAATTTAATAACATATCTATTGTATTATTGATATCTAATTCATGATCTGCAATGGTACTTTTCATTCTATCAGATGTCACTATGATTGTTATGTCGTCAGCAAATAATACGCATTTATGCTTGGTTATTTTTATGATGTCATTTATATATAAAATAAATAATAATGGGCCTAGTACGCTTCCTTGTGGAACACCATACTTATTAACCATATATTGCGATGAGTAGGATGTCATATCTTTAGTTTTGGTAATTTTATTGATTATGACACGTTGTTGTCTATTACATAAATATGACGATATCCACTGTAGAGGAGGTCCCCTAATCCCGATGTTCTCTAACTTATCCAGCAATATTTTGTGTGACACCAGATCGAAGGCTTTCGATAAATCAAAGAAAAGACCAGTAGTGATTTGGTTCTTGTTGATATTCGAAACTATATTTTTCATAAGGGTGAAAATGGCTAAAGACGTGGATTTATTTTTTTGAAACCCAAACTGCTCATCAATTATTATTTGGAACTTATTGCAAAAATTAACTATTCTTTTGTACATACATTTTTCAAAAATTTTGGAGAAGATAGGTACTAAAGTTATAGGACGATAATTATCGATATCACATTTATCTCCTTTTTTGAATATCGGCTTTACTATGGATAATTTTAATTTATCGGGAAAGCTCCCAGATGTAAATGACATATTGATTAGGTGAGTTAAGATCCCAGTCAGTTCATTACAGCAGGCTTTTAAGATTTTTGTGCTAATTTCATCATAGCCTTCTGCTCTGGTATTGCTTAAACACATTATTTCCTGTCGAACTTCACTTTCCAGCATAGGTTTCAAAAACATAGAGTTGACACTTATATTTTCCCTAGAGTTTGGACCAGCACTTTGTTGAGTTCGTGCGTTATGCGTTAAATTTGCATAATGGCTGTTAAATAGAGAAGCCATTTCTACCGGGTCAGTAACTACAGCATCTTTTAACTTTATCATTTCTATGTTGTCTTTGAGGGTAGTACTATTTATTTCATTTTTAATGACAGTCCATGTGGCTTTACACTTGTTATCCTGTGTGTTAATATATTTTATATTTGCGTTCTTTTTGATCCGTAAATACATTTCTTCAGCAAATTGGAGTAATTTTTGTATCTAATTTTATTAATAGAATTTTTAGTTTTGTAATACTGGTAACGTAGCCTCCGTTTAGTTTGGCAACTTAGACGTATTCCTCTGCTTATCCACTTTTGAGTGTTTTTATTATCGCGGTTCACTCTAACTCTAACCTTGGGGAAACAGAGGTTGTAGAATAGGCTTACCAGTTCATGGAAATCACTGAATGCGGAATTTGCATCAGTATCTTGATAAATCTCAGACCAAGTAAGGTTTACCAAGCATTCTTTGAATTTACGAACGTTATCTAAGCTGTAATCTCTTTTAGAAATGTAGTATATTGGTGCTTTTTGTAGTTTATGTTTAGTAGGAAAGCTTAACATTTGCGCCGTGTCATGATCGGAAAGGTACAGGGGTAGTACAGATGATGTAGCGTTGGTAATGTTGCTCAAGATATGGTCAATACAAGACAGCTTACGTGTAGGAACAGTTATATGGATTTTCAAATAATAATTGTTACACAAATCTTGCAATTCTTTTGTAATGTTACCTTTTTTCAATGTATTTATATTTATATCACCGGCTATAACTAAATTTACTTTAGATTTGTATTTTTTTAGCAAATCGTGTAAAAGTTTATGCAATTTTGTTAAAAACTGATTTGGATCAGATTGGGGCGTTCTATAAACACATATAATTACAAGTTTAATATTTGTTACCTCTACACCACAAGCTTCAAACGTGTTCTGAGTGGCATAGTTTTTTACGAATATTAATTCTTTGTAATTTAAGCCTTTTTTAATTAATATACACGTGCCACCTCTTTGTTTATCTCTACAGAAGCCAGCAGCCATTTCATAATTGTACAGTTTTACGTAGTTTTCACAGCCTTTTTTTAAAAAAGTTTCAGATAGACATATTACATCTGGGTCAACGTTTACTTCTTTTAACTCTTGAATTGTGATTTCTAACAGTTCTTGTTTGGATAACAAACTGGCGATATTTTGGTGAAATATTCTAAAGTGATGTGTTGTGTTGTTTTGAGATACGAAAAAATGAGTCGCGCTTGTTTATCACAGGAAAGTAATAGGGTATAGTTCCTATTTTACCGTTTTCGTTACATTGTAAAGAGAACCTATCCGTGTCTGATCTATTCTTAATACGACTAAAGTAATAGGGAATTGTGCCTTTTTTGGGTTCGCTTGTTGAAACGTTTAATTTAGAACTTGATTTGTTACTCGCTATTATTTTTCGAATTTCACTCGGATTTAAATATTTATCATTATAGTCACAGTAATCTATGATATAATTTATGGACTCACAAACATCGGAGAGTTTCGTGGATGTTTCATTTAAAAAGTGACATTTTCTATATTTATTACAAATATTCTTTATACAATAGTTTAACTTACGGACATTGAGGTGCATGTTATTGACGACATTTAACACAATAACAGTATTATTTAAGAATGTATTGAGTATAATTTGCAATTGTGACAATAATAGTTTTGGATTTTTATCATTTTCGCCTATGCATATTATAATTTTGTCTTCATTTGTCAATTTGGTATTTCTGCAGTTTGCTATTATTTCACTGCAAGGCGCATTTGGCTTTGTAATAGAGACGAGTCTGTATTTCTCATATTGTGTATTTGTCCTTGAGTGTGAGATGGCCGCTGCAAGTCCGAGATGGCCGCTGCAAGTCCGATATGAACCCATATAACCTGTCAGTAAGCTAATTCCGGAGAAAGAACACAAACTTCTTCAGTTAATCAGAGCGACCAGCTATTCTTATTATTTAAATAGTCATTTACGGAATAAAATGCCTTTGAACAAAGAATATAAAATAAAGAATATTGAATAGGTTTCAACTCAAAATAGCAGATCTAAGAATTGATAACAAATTTACGGTTTAATGTTTTTTTAAATTCAAATCATAACAAACGTTGCTTAACAATATGATGATAAACTTAGTGCTACTGATTTGTTTGTTTCAAAGAGATAATTTCGGTTGCTGCTAACAAAATTTATTTAATACTTTTGCAACTTCTGAACATGTAGAGATACGACTAAAACCTTTGTATATCGTATCATTCAAAGACCACCCGTGTTCTTGGTATTATCATCATCATCGTCATCATCTCAGCCACATGAAGTCCACTGCTGGACATTGGCCACCCCCCAAGGATTTCCAATAAGAACGGTTGGACGCGGCCTGCCTGCCTGGTGCCTGCTTGCATGCGGCCTATCCTTGATATGATATACCTACTCTTTCTGTAACACGTCGTAAAACTAGGACTAGAAGCCGAAATTGAACTCATACATATTTTGTTTTCTTGAAACTAGCCAGCGCTTATAAATTACTAGCGACCCGCCCCGGCCTCGCAAGGGTGCAATGCTGATACTAAATACACCACAGAAAAACTGTGAACGTATAAAAAACACTGCGGCTCGCCGCCGCTCTTGCCGCCCCGGCTGGGTGCTCCTGCCCACAAGTTTTTAATCTATAATATCTACAAAAATATTCATTTAAATGATATACGGTAAAGGGCAATAGATCTATGCTAAATCAATAATTTATTTAAGGTATCAAAATGGATAAGAATTGAAAATGGATGCTGTATTGGTTAAAATCGCTTGGAAAATTAGCCGGTATATGTCGTAGAAAGAAAATGACAAAAAAAGTGTTATTGTGGGATCTCTCGCGGACTTTTTTGTAGACCTTTTCAATGTGTACAATATTTAGTACATTATTTACTAGCTAGTACTAAGTGCTGCATTTCACTGCAAACGCGGATAAATGTAATTATTAAGACATCACATTAGAAACCTCAAAAATAATAGTATTTCTTCACTATTATAATAATAATAAGCCTTTTTATTTCTTGTTTTACAATAGTATTAACGTTACAGGAATCACAATTCATATTTCTATGTAATTAGTAGTGTTTTTTTTTTTTTTTTACTTATGTATAAATCAACAAGAACCCCGGTTTGTGTAAAGGCCTCCTCCAAAAATGCCCATTTGGTGTGCCAGTTTGTTCTCGTTGATCTTTTCAGATCTTCTGTTCTGTTATGCCTGTAAAGTTCTCCATATTCTTTTTAAGTTTCCACAGTATCATATTTTATCTACTTAATAACATACTTTCAGTTCCAATAATCGATCGTATGATGTAAGGATTTTGAGATTGTATGTGACAATATTCAATTGACGGCTACTTTAAGTGTGATTTTTGTATCTTTGGAGGGTTTTGGTCGTACTCTTCCACGGTGACCAGCCGGATTGGATGATTTCTCGTATTTTTACTTGTAGTTTGGTATCTTGCGGTATCGTTGTGTTGAGAGGGTGTTATTGCTATGCATTTTTGTTCGGTGTATTTTTATTTGTCAAAAAGTTCAACATGGTCTGTTTTGTAACTCCTTCGGTGACACTATTTGACCTCTAGACTGTGACTTTTGGGTCATGTTGTTGTTGTTTATTCTTTTTTGTTTTATTTTCTTGGGTATGTATATTTTCAGGAGATATTAAGAGGTTTCTCTTACTTGACGTGATTCTGTTTTTATTTAGTATTTTTAGTTTATCGTATTTTATTATGACAATTTTCCCTTTTTTTCGCTCAATTTTTAATTGCTCTTGTAATTCCTTTCTTTTATTTAATATATTACGCCGATAGTCTTCTTTTAAGTAGTATGTTGTATCATTTAGTGTACTTTTTTGTTTGAATATATTGATTTTCAATCCTAGACTGGTAAAAGTCACAACAATTGGTCTAGATCTTTCTCCTCTCTTTCCAATGCTCTTCAGTTCTTGTATGTCTCTTCGTCCAATATTTATATCAAAATGTTTCTTGATAAACTCAACCAAAATATTTTCTACGTTTGAGTAAGATGTCTCCGTCTCTTCTATTCCAAAAAATACAATGTTTCTTTGTTTTGTTTGTTTTTCTAAAAAGTAAAGACGTTATTCTTGATTTTCTACTTTTATTTGCAGGTTGTCGTATTTTTCTTCTAACGTTCTGAATTTTTCTTCGATAATGCTGTTTATATTTTGTGTGACCTGTTCTGTCACTTTTTTGTATAGTAAGTTTTTGTTTTTCCAGCTCTTTTTGGATGTGACCGAGTGCTTTCAATATTTCGTACATTCTTTGTGACATTGTTTTTTTTTCTTAAATAGATGTATAAAATATTATTTTGAACACCAGTTGTGTCCTCTAGAGGTCCCTTACTGAACTACTAATAACATCCAAGTTGTGTCATCTGCTGATTTTCTTATTTACTAATTGGTGGAGCGATCTATCGATGGTGGACCTTGCGTTACCTGCACAGCGTACTACGGTCAAGTTTCAACAGATGTCGCTAGTGTCTATTGATTTTAGTTGATAATTGCTAAATCATCCAGTACAATACTCCACAATTAAATGGATGTTATTATACATATAAACCTTCCTCTTTAATCACTCTATTTATTAAAAAAAAAAACCATCAAAATTCGTTGCGTAGTTTTAATGTATAAATTATAGCACCCGTATTGGCGCATATAATGAATCTCTGCATTATTGACGGAGTTTATCCGGATGACTTGAAGAAAGTTATTATTAAACCACTTCATAAAAAAGGTAAAAAAAACGGTATGAAGAATTATAGGCCAATAGCAAAAAATTCAGTATTTTCCAAGGTATTCAAAAAGACTATTTATATAACTTACTATGCAAGGAACACAATGGCTCCATAAATATAACTTATTATGCGAGGAACAAAATGGCTTTAGAAAGAATACCACAATCAACATGGCTATTTTTGATTTTTTGTGTAGCATTATGGTAGCAGTAGATCAAATAGCTCCTTCTATCTGTGCTATTTTTACAGATATGACCAAAGCCTTTGATTATGTAAAGCACGACGTCTTATTAGCGAAACTGCATGACTACGGCATCAGAGGCAATATTTTAAGACTACTCGCATCCTATCTGTCTAATACAATGCAATGTACAGAGATTGCAAGAGTATGTGAAAAAACAAAAATCTAAAAGAGTTTCTTGTCACGTCCTAGATTGGTAAAGTTTGGTGTCCCACAGGGTAGCGTCCTTGGGCCACTGCTTTTCTTAATCTACACGAATGATCTGCCAAATGTGACTTGACATCAAATGGTGATGTTTGCGGATGACTCTACTGCCATAGTCAAATGTAATAATCGCAATTTTGATCAAGATGACATAAATAATACACTATCAGACATAATTACTTGGATTAATCAAAAAAATTTAGTCGTGAACTTGGAGAAGACGAAAATAATGCACTATCATCAAAGAACTGCACCACCAAATGTAAATATCAGATATGGAAACTGTGCAATTGAACAAGTTAAAGTAGCAAAATTCTTAGGTTTATTACGAGATAACCAACTAAACTGGAAGGCCTATATAGGTGACCTAAGTATAAGAGTAAATAAATCAGCGTACGCACTTTTCCAAATTGCTAGAAAAATAAATATTAATGCACTACTAGTTGCATGTCATGGCATTATTTTTTGGGGAAACTCTTATATATAAGATATCATTTTTAAGGCACAAAAAATATGTATAAGCTCAATGTGTGGTCTGAAAAGTGATGAAAGCTGTATGTCATTCTTTAAGTAAATTCTAACCTTACCATCATTGTATATCTATGAAATTAGTGTTTTTGTCAAGATAAACATGAGATTGTTTGATACGGTGTCAACGTTACGAGACGTTACGATTCGTAGTCAATATGCAAATACTTTAAAAAACCAGCGTTGTAATACTGCCGTAGTGAAAAAAAGTGTATTAGGTATGGCACCGCGCATCTATAATAAATTACCAGTTGGCATGACAAATTTCAATGTTACACAATTCAAAACAAAATTAAAACAGTTATTAATTGATATATGTTACTACACGACTGATGAATTTCTGAATGACAGATTAATGTAGACTTGTTTATCTACTTCACTACTGAAAAACCTTCGTATTGTGACATTAATAACTTTGTTTTCATTTATTTATCATCATTTAATTTCATTTTGTCATAATATAATTATTAACTTATGTTTACCTTTAGCATTTGAGTTGACTAAGATTCTTTATGTTTTGCATGCACTTATGAATATTTGTACGCTTCTTGGCATAACATGGCGACCTATAAAATTTAATTTAAGAATTGTATTCACTACCTATGTTAAACAAATAAAATTAATTTTGATTAAAAAAATATATTTAATCATACAAAGGGACATAAGGAAAGAGAAAGTGACTGCGTTTTATAATATGTACTGATATGTACTGATATCACTCGACTCAAGACAATAGCTTCTACAATTATACAAATTGCCGTCGCTTTGTGTGCTCGGACCCTATCATCGCCACAACATCTGGTAAATGTGCACAAAGCTGTATACTGAGCACAAACACTGCTCGTCAAAGAAACGCGCCATCATTCAATTTAAGCCCGGACTCACTGATGGCACAGTTCAGCTTGCAAGTTATAAAAACCTATGATATGTTGGGATGGACCAGTGCAAATATTCATATTCATGCATACAAATACTTGCACTGTGCGGGGATCGAACCCGCGCCACCTTCGTCATCTGTGTGGTGTGGTGTCTGTAAGCTAAGTACCTATACCCGTATGTAACACATTTTTATTTCTTTTCAGGTTCCGTTAATATTTGGTATTACTGATGCATGCAGACAGCAAGAGCTTCACAATATTACCACAGAAGATATTAAAAATCAGAGCAAAATGCTTTTAGTTAAAATCCCAAACACTAAAAACAAAATACCCCGATCTTTTATCATCGACGGCCCATTTTTTAACGTGGTCAAAAAATATGAAGCTCTGCGTACGACTAAGGCAAAAAATAATAATTTCTTTCAGAATTACCAAAAAGGTAAATGTACTGCGCAACCTATTGGCATAAATAAATTTGGTGCCAAAGGAAATCGCCAAGTTATTAGGATTGCCGGATGCTCGGTGATCCTCGGTGGTAGGCCACAACATCGGCCGCCGGCTAAGTTACCACCCACCAGACAAAGTCATGCCGCCAAGCGATTCGTCGTGTTCCGGCATGATGTCTGGTGAAGCCGTACGGAAGACGGGTCTGAACAGTTGCGTTGCGATGTACGTGCCGGGTACGACGCGCAAAATGTTGTTGTGTCGGGAGTTTGGTTGTGAAGGGCCTCCAGATCAGTCTCCCTCTGGTGCAGCATCGTTGGTCGTGTTGTTGGGTTATCATTGCATCACCGCGCTCAACTGCCGCCTTCCTTCCTATTTACCCAGTTCCTTTGAGTGAGTAGGTTTAATAAACTAGCGTGCCTTACCATCAACGATTGCATCACTGCTTACCATCAGGCAGGATTGCAGTCAAGCGATAGTTTGTAATTTATAAAAAAAAAAATGCTGATTGTTATAGAGGGCACAGTTTTAGACGAATGTCAGCTACATTACTTGCTGATTCGGGAGCTGATATATTGAGTTTAAAGCGGCATGGTGGGTGGCGTTCTAACGCAGTAGCAGAATCTTATGTAGATTATTCTATCCAAAACAAAGCAATTGTAAGTGCCAAAATAACTCAGGCAATAAATATGGAGTCACAAACGAAGAAGTTTTGTCCTGAGCCGCGCCCCTCTACTTCTATTAATGATATTTTTTATTTACAACTGATGACGAATTACAATGCTCTCCTGGCGCCTTTCAAGAAGTTTCGTCGTCTCCAACATTATCCTTACACAAAACAATGACATTATGAATAGTAATTATAATAATAAAAACATAATTCCAACTACAACTACGTATCATTTTTCTGCACTTAGTTATTTGTGACGGACTTAAGTATTTAAACTGTTATTGTTTAGCTATTCCTGATAGGTATACGCTGATACCCCGCCCCTTCAATCCTTTCATCCATCAGTTCAAAAAAGAAATCGTTCAATAAGTAAAGATTATGGGTAATCTGTACAAAGCACACACGGTCGCAGGTGTTGCCGCTCGTTAATCAGCGGTAAGCGCGCGCCGCCAGCGAGCGGCGATTAACGCTAGCCTTATAATTGTTGTTTCTAAATTATTCTATGTGTTTCGTTTTAATTGTTTAAAGTTTTAATTACGTAAGATTTAATTTGATTCCAGATGAAAGTTTCGTAACAGTACTAAGTGTACACCTTTGCCTTTCATGAGTTGTACTTTTAAAAATCATTTGAATAGCTCCAAAGACATCTGAAGGTGTCAATTTACTACCTGTACAACCTTTGAACACCTTATAAGTTGACTTCAGATAATAAATCAATCTCCCTTTCCCAAATATGTTGGGCTCGGCTTCATGTCTAACCGGACACCTGAATATCAGTATTTTACATGGATCGATATCCTATCTGACCTCTACAACGCCACTTGGTAATACGATACCCCTTTACGTACCCCTGCATGTGCAATACATGCGTTCAGGGTGCTGATGGGGCTGCCGCGGTACTGTAGCGCCAGTGGAATGTTCGCAGAGAAGCGCGTGGACAGCTTTCACGCCGTCATACGCAAGCGAAGTGCGTCTTTAATTTCGCGGGTGCGCGGCAGCCCAGTGCCATCCCGGCCACGTGCGCGGGGCCGATGGGACTCACAACTAGTAGCGCATTGTATAGGCCTACACGCAAAACCTAGTGCCTAAAATATGTTCATTGTTTTGTTATAGTATAACTAACATAGGCTAAGAACATTGTTAATAACAAATTATGGAAGTAAATCAGTTTTTTTTATATATTATCATTATTATTATTTATAGGACTGGTTGACAGATTTTCGGGATTCTTTCGATCAGTAACGACTGTCAAAGATCTCTGAATAGCTGGGACCAACGGCTTACCGTGTTATCCTTGGTAAGTAAAGGTGATCACCCATGTACCAACCGTGTTAAACGTAGCTTTACCTGATCGTCGACCAGTGTGGATTATATTACCGTCATCATAATGAAACCAGACAATTCCCGATAAGATACAACATTAATATTAATAGATCATACCACTAGCACCATCGGATAATTCTCACTAATTACCTGATTATGCTAATCTCTCAGAGTCAACTACGATGCAAGCGCTATCCCCACGGGAGAGGTTCACGATCGGCAACTGACATAATAGCTTAATCGCTCGGCAATTGATAAATTGAATAGCCCAAAAGAATATTGGTAGCAAATTATATAGCCATGTTCTGCATAAATCCATAGACAGTTTTTATGACCTTAATTTGTTTATGGTACCTATTGTTGTAAACTCGTGAAAATCCCAACTTATATCACAAATATTGAAGTAAGTGCGTGCCAACCATTTTTACGGTAAGCTTACAGTCTGGAGAATAAGATGATGCGTCAGTGATGACTGCATGTTAGCATCGCACGTTAATCATCGTGTCGATTAAGTGGTAGGGTTCATTCATAGTGCATGTTTATAATAGAACATGACAAATAAAAGAAACCAGTTTGTATTTCTCTTTCAGAATAATAATCACAGTACACTAATACAAACCGACAGTTTGGTTAAGGGGAAGTGGAGGTCTCCAGCGGTTCGTTGCCCGCACAAGACTGAATTGTCTTTGGATACCCTCTACCCGACTGTGCACGCGCCTCTCCACTGTCATGGGCCTTTTTTTTTATTCACTATTTACTCCTTAGTTTACAAGTTGCTTAATCCAATGCAGCATCGTTGGTCGTGTTTTTGGGTTTAACATTGCATCGCCTCGTCCAAATGTCGTCTTCCTTCCTATTCACTCAGTTTTTTTTTTTTGAATGAATAAGCTCTTAATAAACTAGCGCGCTTTACCATCAACGATTGCATCACTGCTTACCGTTAGGCGAAATTGTAGTCAAGCACTAGTGTATTATGGTTATTAAAAAAATGCGGCAGAAAGGGCACACACACTTTAGAAACTTACATAATTATTTATATGAATAATAAAAATTGAAACAATAAAATAAAAACTATAGCAAGTTATACAATATGTAAAGAAAACCCTGTCCGATCCGTGAAGGTATTGTTAGGTATCGATAACTGATTCTACTAATGTATACAAAGCCGGGCTAAATTTAACAAAAAAAATGCACAGGCGACGGGGGACAGGGCACGCGGCACGTGGTCGCATTGCTTATAAAAATACCGTCGACATGGTGTTGTCACTTTTTTAAAAATTACCAAATTTCCGGGAAGTTGGAATTAATTCCCGGGAAGAAACTATTAAGTATTTCAAAATTCATTAGTATTGTTACTATGATGATTACGTAAAATTTTATATTATATTTGGTCATGTGTTTACCTAACCTTTATTATCCTTATGGCTCGGACAGGGTTTTCTTTACATATTTTATAACATCAGTATTCAACAGAGTAATTACGTAACACACTATCAGTAGCAATGGGTTTCATTTTGACAGTTCAACAACATTTATTGCGTTATTTACGTTGTCGAGTAGACTCATTTTCCAAACATATGGAGCAATGGATTAATAATGGGCGTCAAAATTATTACAATAATTAATTGCAAAATTACGATACGTAACTGAGGTGCTGGATAGATATTTAAAAGTACTATTGCGAAGTCACTAAGCCACGTATGGAGAAGGCTTACGGCGACAGGTAGGTTTGCTCTGACAAGAGGCGTGCTGGCAAGTAAATTGGCGTGGATAGTAGTGGTTAGCGTCGCCGCCTATAAATATATCTGTTTGGAACCATTATGCCTATGGGGGTTATCTTCCAGGCCCCGCAGTAACTTGACCATATACGGTCCAGAGCGAGGTCCCGCCTTACCCTTAAGTCATTATACCCTACCTTGGCCAGCACGAATAACGTGGGGTACATTAGCGGGTAAAAGAGATACCCCGTACAACTTTAGATATAAATATCGCGTAAACTTATTTTGAATACACTCTAACATTACCGCCAATTTTGCCTCACGTGGAGCCCTTATAACAGCGTTATGGTTTGATTGTCTCCTAACAAGCACATAGTAGAGAAACTTAATGTTAGTGCAGTGTCGAGACAGATGGTATTTACATTTACCCTCACCTTAGTATTATAATAATGAGTTAAGAGACTATAATCGTTTGTAGGGTTTATCCAGAATGAGACTTCAGCATATGGAGTTTAACTGTCGTTTATTGATCACTAGATAATTTTCTCACAACACTTCTTACAACCAGACGCTAGCGCTGCCTGCCCAAGAATGCCCCGTTACACGAACGAATGAACGAACCAACGGGAGGAGTGTTGCCACTTTTCAAAATGAGAGAACAGCGAATCTTACACTCGTCCATCCTGACCGTGTGTATGGTCCCCATACACGTATCTGGTGGAACCTTACACTCGGTAAAAGGGCATTCATTGTTAGGCAGTTACAATACAATATGATTATATTCTGCTAATCAAAATGAAAAGCTAATTTCTATGTACTTCTCACTATTATATATACATTTAGACTTCCATTATATAAAAAAAAATGAAGATAGATACTCGTTTAGCGCTAATACAAGTTACATATAAACCAGGTACTTGTTTAAACAAATAAGTTGTATAATTTATACACTGTAGATGCTATGACCAAGTAGTGATTTTATCTCATTAACTAAATAAACATTTAACCAAGTAACCATTTAACCATAAACAAAATAGAACACTGTCACACGGCCACACAAGGACCATTTAAACACGGCCACACAAGGACCATTTAAACACGGCCACACAAGGACCATTTAAACACGGCCACACAAGGACCATTTAAACACGGCCACACAAGGACCATTAAAACACGGCCACACAAGGACCATTTAAATACGGCCACACAAGGACCATTTAGACACGGCCACACAAGGACCATTTAAATACGGCCACACAAGGACCATCTAAACTTTTAATCCAACATGGCCACACAAGGACCATTTAAACATGGCCACACAAGGACCATTTAAATACGGCCACACAAGGACCATCTAAACTTTTAATCCAACACGGCCACACAAGGACCATGTAAACATGGCCACACAAGGACCATTTAAATACGGCCACACAAGGACCATCTAAACTTTTAATCCAACACGGCCACACAAGGACCATGTAAACTTAATCAAACACGGCCACACAAGGACCATTTTTAATCAAACACGGTCACACAAAGACCATATAAACTGCTAATCAACCACGGTCACACAATGACCATATAAACTTCTAATCGGCCACGGTCACCCAAGGACTATGTAAATTTCTAATCAACCATGGTCACACAAGGGCCATAAAACGTAAACTTCTAATCATGATTTTAGGTCGAACTATTCAGGTGCACCACTCACCATTCCCCAATGCAAAACAATATGCACATAAGGCCATTGTCAGCTTCATACTATATCCAGACAGACAACTAACAAATCACTCGGACATATTACCATCGCTTGCATCACCACTGGCATCGCTATCAGAATCGTTTTCTATCTCCAAAGAAGCTAAGTGAATCCAAGGCTGCATGCGATCTGCAGCAACTGTTGTTTTGCGCTTATTTTTCATACCCTCAAATCCAGTAATGGGAGCCACTCTGTACCGATCATTACCTATTACCTTAATTACTTTAAAAGGGCCTTCGTAAGACGGCATAAGTTTAGTACTTTTGCCGTTATTTTGAAAGGCGACTTCAGTAATTTTTACTAAGTCTCCTTTGTTGTAAGCACGAGCAGGTCGTCTTCCTTTGTCATAATACTTTTTCTGTGATGCCTGGGCCTTATCAATCCGAGATTTAACTTCCTTACGAATAGACAGCAACGGGGCGTCTTCACGAGTGACGTCATTTAACTCGTTCAAAACCGGGCTGAACTCGCTGCCCATTCCTGTACCGAACATGACATCCGCGGGCGACCTACCTATCGTTTTCTGAACGGTATTATTTAATCCCCATTGGATTCTGCCCAGTTTATTATCCCAGTCCTTCTCGTCATCATTGAGATTTTGTGCCGTCAAAGAATCAAGGACCGTTTTGTTGTAACGTTCGACTTGACCGTTCGACCTGGGGCTCGTCACAGCATTCAAAATATGCTTTATTCCCCGGTTGAGACAGAACCTTCTAAAAGTGTGGGAAGTAAAACAAGAACCCCTATCACTAACAAGACGGTCGGGCGCTCTAAATGTATCAAAAATGTCCTGCAACACTTTGATAACATTTTGAGTGTTCGTGTTACGTACGGGCTTTATAAATAGAAATTTCGTGAATGAATCAACAACGTTAAGTATGTGAGTGTTTCCTCTCTTAGACTTAACAAAGGGTCCAAGGTGGTCAGCGTGCAAAGTGTGAAATGGCTTGTCAACCTTTTCAATCGGATGCAAAAGACCCTCGCGAGTGCTTGGGGCCTTTTTCGCGTATGCACACTCAATGCAGGCTCCAACATACTTTTTAACAAATCTTTTCATCTTTGCGAACCAATAATTTCGTTTAACGCGATCAAAAGTTTTGTCAAAACCGACGTGACCGATGTCGTCGTGATTTCGTTTACACACTTGCCACCTCGCACCCTTTGGTACTACCCATCTCATGCGGTCCTGGTCACCCCGTTCGCACCTAAATAACCTATTATCTTTCAAGACGTAATTGTCCTTAATATACTCTACTCCCTTAGGGTCAAGATTACTGCACAGTATATCACGAATTCTGCGTAACTCTGAATCTCCTAATTGCAAGGTAAGTAACCAGTCTTCATCATTTATAACCATCACAGAGGGGTATCTCTCAGGGTTCAAAGTGTCCGAGTCAATAATAGGGTTTCTAGACAAGGCGTCAGCGTGACCCATCTTGGCTCCTGAACGATACTCCACGCTGCAGGTATATTCCTGCAGCGCAAGCCACCAACGTGCTATCCTAGGTATGAGATCGCGTTTCTCGAAGGTTGAACGCAGTGCACTGCAGTCTGTAACTATTTTAAAAGGCTTACCCAACAGATAAACTCTTAGCTTTTTCAGCGCACACACCACTGCCAGCGTTTCCAGTTCGTAGGAATGGAAATTCCTTTCTTCTGGCGTGGTTTGGCGACTGTAGTAGGCTACTGGATGAAAGGGACCCTGACTCCCCGCTGGACGTTGCAGCAAAATTCCACCAACACCTACTCTACTGGCGTCCGTATGGAGCTCGGTTTCTGCCGCAGGGTCATAAATGGCTAGTACCGGCCTCTGCGTCAGTTTTTCCTTAAGAATCCTGAACGAATCATTTTGATCGTCACCCCACTCCCAAGCCGTATTTTTCTTTAACAGTCTAGTGATTGGATAGGCTAGTTGCGCGCAACCTTGTATGAACTTTATAAAATAGCTAACTAAGCCTAAAAACTGGCGCGCGCCGTGTACATTTTCGGGGCAGGGGAAATTGATGACGCTCTGTATCTTAGCCTTACCTGGACGCATGCCATCCGAGCTTATCTCGAAACCTAAATAATCAATTGTGTTTTTCAGAAAAGCGCACTTCGCCAAATTTAATTTCAGATTAGCCTTCCTCAATAAATTAAGAATCTTCTAACCGGTCTAAACATTCGGGTGCACTCTTACCAAAAATTAGCAAATCGTCAACGTACACGGTGGCTTTGTTAAAACGGGCCGGACCTAGGACATGATTCATCATGCGCTGAAACACCGCGGGAGCGTTTGCCAAGCCAAACGGCATACGATTGTACTCGTATTGTCCGTCCGGCGTGACAAACGCCGTCAAGTGCTTGCTTTCTTCAGCTATGGGAACTTGATAGTAACCGGACATTAAATCCCGCGTGATGAACCATGCCTGACCCGATAGACGTGCTATTTCGTCCTCGATCACCGGTATGGGATAACGTTCCTTTACCGTTATAGAGTTAAGCAGCCTGTAATCTACGCAGAGCCTGACACCACCATCCTTTTTATGTACCAGAATAATTGGGCTAGCGTAGTTGGAGACAGACTCTCGAATGATTCCCGCCTCAAGCATCTCATCTATCATCGTTCTCACCTTCTCACGTTCGTGATACGATAACCGACACGGCCTATAGACTACGGGGCGCTGGCTATTTAATTCGATCTTCATTTCCGTAACATTTGTGCAACCTAGGTGAGCGAGGTCATAGGAAAAACAGTCCTCGTATTGACGGAGTAGCTTCATAAGCCTAACCCTATCGCGATCACTAACTGACTCACCTAGACGCACCCAACTCTCATCAGATTGATTGTTTGGGCTAACATTGTTATCAATAAGGATTACCGTTGGAACCCTTAGCTTTGAAATTCTATATACCTTGTGTACTTTTTCAGTTCGAGAAAATACGTAGTTTTGTTGTAATCGTAATGGAATAACGCAAGGCGTAACTGTAACAAAGATCAGACCCTGTTTTACCTCCTGCGCATCACCCCACACCACAAACTGTTCGTTTGGTCTGCCCACGACTTTAGTCTCTAATACCACGCTACCAGAAAACATGGCACAAGTGGCAGCCTTGATGCTAGCAGCCCCAAATATCTGACAATGTTCTACAATCCTTATCCTCTCTACGTCACTGGCTTCTTCGATAAGATTTGGTAACTCTAGACCTAAATGCGTGAATTGTAATCTCCTTGTGTCTTTGTTGAAACAAACATGCGGCTGCTCAGAGTATGTCTGACCAATTAAAAATGCTTTCTCCAAAAAGGAATCATCTATTACCCTACACTGAGTTTCAGCCGTCACACCATCTATAGTTACATCAAGTGTAACCGACCCTGCCGAAGGTACTATAGTATTTCCAAAACCTTTCATAAACGTTGGGACTTCATCATGGTTAAGTCCCAGTTGGGATACATACGATTGTTTGACAAGAGTGACCTCACTACCTAAATCAACGAATACGTCAACTTTGTTACCGTTGACAATGGCTTGTTTCATGTACTTATCGTTAGGGTTAGAGTTCGATATGCACATGATCTTGCCGGTATCAACAGCTTTGCCAGACGACGGATCTTTCTTAGAGTCACAGTTTTCCGACCTGTGTCCTACTCTACTGCAGACGCTGCACTTGACAAGGGGCTTGGGGCATTTGGTAAAGATATGCCCTTGTTCCTTACAGTTATAGCAGGACAAATAAGGATTTATTTTTGTATTAGCCTTATAATTTTGCCTACTATTCGTAGAACTAAGATTCCTATCACGGAATGGCATCATTTGCCCCGGAAGCTCTTTGTTGATACTCAGCAAGAATTTCAAAAGGTGGTCCGGCTCCTCACACCTCAACGCCAAAGCACTTGATCTCAAAGTCCTATCAGTAATGCCGTGGATGATGCAATCGACAGCCCGCCTACCAGCAATATCGCACTGATTCAAAAGTGAAACCTTTTCGTAATAATAAATTTCGATTAGTTCATTAGGTTTGGTTCTGCGTTTCAACATGTCCTCTAACACTTGGCCGTAATTTTGTTCTACTGGGAAAGCGCTTAGTAATTTATTTTGCCACTCTTCCCATGTAAACAGTATTGAATTCAGACTCTCGTACCAGGTTTTAGCTAAACCTGTAAGTTTCTGAGTGGCAAAGTGGATTACCGTTCTCTCGTCCCAGCCGTAAACCTGGGCACATTCATTTACCTTACGTAGCCAGATGTCTATACGTTGGTTCCTTTCAGAGGGATTAAACTCTGGTACCATATTTTTACTATCTAAGGTTCTATTCCCGATTGTGCCTTGGTTTGACGGCAGAGACGGTAAAACTTCCTTAATAGATTTTATAATCTGTATCACATCTTTAGAAGAAAATGCGGGACTACTTGACCTTTTAGGACTCCTGGGTAGCTCGCGGCGACGCTCAACCACCGATGCACGAAGCTGCCTGCTGCGACTACGCTGCCGACTGCGACTGTGTGTACCCCGGTTTGACCTTGGACCGGACCGGCGGCTGCGGCTACGTCCTACGCGCCTCGACCCCGCACCCAACTGCCGGCTGCGGCTACGTCGTCCACCGTTTGACCTCTGGGACAGCTGGCGGCTACGACTCGGCTGCACACCCGACGGTCCACCCTCACTGCGTCGTTGTCCGTCTCGCTCTCTTTGTAGTTCCTCTTCCAGCTCACGGAGCCGGGTTCGTGCTTGCTTTATCGCTTGCTCTCGCCATGGAAGAAAATAATGATAAGTTATTATACTTATTGTCATCAAAATGCCTTTACTTAAACTACCTATGATTATTTCGAGAACGAGATTTCGTAGCGTAAAGAATAAATCTAGTAGGCATTTCAATGTGTCTGCAACATTTTTTTTTTCTTTCTTTCTCCTTTTTCCCCTTCTTCCCCTTTTCTTTCTTTTTTATAACTGTGCTTTTCCACTGGCGATTTTGCACTGAAGTACTTGAAATAAATATCTATTAAGGTGTAACTGCTCATAAAAATCACAATAATATAAGTATTATGTTGTAAAACCTAAACTACTTATCCAAATAAGTTATGATTAAATACAGTATTCACCGACCATTGGTTGAAATGATCAACGCATCTAAAACGGATCTTAGTTGCGCTAAATATTCGTAAGTAGTTAAACAATTCTGTCTAGATTAGTTTATAATGCATCGAGCAGGTAACCAAAAAAAAAAAAAAAAAATGTTTGTCTACCTTGACAGACACAAAATATGTAGTGGGGTTGTGCGCCCGAAGTGTTAGTGTTACTTATCCGGTTATAACCATGTGGTTTCAGAAATAAATCGTTTTGATAACCGTTATGGATGAATACTTAAACATTGCGGGTTAGTGTGAAATTTCTATTCGTGTTAGGAGTAGCCGTTAAGCCATCTCTTTTAGTATTCCTATTCACTAAATCAAACTTAAGAATTGTTTGGTTTACAGAAATAAAATAAAGCCAATCACATTCGGAATGAAAAATAGAATAACAATTTTTCAAATAGAACGAAGTCACTGTTACATTTAGAATTAAAACCAATATCAGAATCATATATATTGTAGGCGTTTACTTACATTTATTAATGTCTTCGTTTCCCAATTTCTGAGTTGTAGGGTTTATCCAGAATGAGACTTCAGCATATGGAGTTTAACTGTCGTTTATTGATCACTAGATAATTTTCTCACAACACTTCTTACAACCAGACGCTAGCGCTGCCTGCCCAAGAATGCCCCGTTACACGAACGAATGAACGAACCAACGGGAGGAGTGTTGCCACTTTTCAAAATGAGAGAACAGCGAATCTTACACGTTTAACTTTTATATACAAGTAGGTACAAACAAATGCAGCCAGATCTTGGAGGCAACGGATGTTTCTTTTAGAGTGCTTGTTTAAAATATTGTCTATATAGAACCCTACATAAGTATGTATATATCCCAGTATATACTTAATATACGTAGAAGTATGTTCCGTATTAACATCTGAGGTCATTATTATCTGTGGTCACAGGAAATTTTTTCGCTAAATGTGAGGAGTATGCTAGAACACATGGTTTAGTATACAACTCCCACCAATCGGAGATAATGGTCTTTGAGGCTGGGGTTGGCCCAAAGTATGTGCCACCTGTATTACTCAATGGTGCTTCGCATAAAAGGGTATTTAAGTTCAAATATCTTGGCCATATATTGACCCCTGACCTCTATGACGGACTCGATATTGAGCGGGAACGGAGGGCGTTGTCGGTAAGGGCGAATATGTTGCACGCTGCTCGTTTAAAGTTAAGAGTACTCTGTTTCGAGCATACTGTACAACTTTTTACACGTGCAGCCTGTGGGCTAGATATACCCGACGGTCGTACAGCGCCCTTCGTGTGTTTTTGTAGCGCATCGGGAATCTTCGCGGACGCACAATAGTTAATATGTGCGTCCGCGAACATGCGAAACGATGCGAAAGAGATGTGTATCCCTGGTGCGCAGAGTTCGGGACAGCTCCAACAAGATCCTGAAAATGATTGCTAGCAGGCTCTATTGTTTATATATGAATCAATGCAATGCCATCTCTCACGGGATGAAATAAATTTAAATATAAAGTAAATTGTTTAACATAGTTCTTAAGGTTCACTAACAGTAGGTATGAGTCTTTGTTACTTGAATAAAGATATTATTATTATTAAACATATAGGTACTAAAAAAAAAAAAAATTATATGAATTATTTACTCCAAGTTTTTGCCAAGACAGGAAACTAACAAAAAACAACCCCGACCATTACCTAGCAGGAATAGCCTATTTTGATAAAAGTTAACATTATGACGGCTATTATATCACAGAAAAAAAAGAGAAAATCTCCATTTCCTAATTTCACAGATGTCAAAGTTCACATTAGAATCTCACATATGCGCACATCCCGCGGTTACTATATATTACGCACGATTAAATTTCATTAACCACGCGGAGGTTTCCAAAATCATACGGATTTAACCTTTTGCTAAATGTAGAATTGTCTAATTCCCATGAAGGTACTAATTGAGGGAGTAATTATCACTTCATATCTTTGTAAAGCTGGCTACGTCACAATCAGCCTATAATATTTTCCACTCCTAGGACACAGGCCTCCTTTCGGTGAGAGGGAATGGGCCGTAATCTACCACACGGACCCAGTGCTGGTTGGTACACGCGGGTTCGATCCCCGGGCAGTGCAAACATTTGTATGCATGATTATGAATATTTGCACTGGTCTGGTCGTGCCCCGGAAAGCATGCTAAGCCGATGGTCCCGGTTGCCATACGAAGATGTAATGGCAGTCGATACGGGTTATTGAAGCCCTCAAAAGTCCAACAATTGGTCTAACTGCAATGCTTCGATATCGCCTTCGGTTTGTGGAGGTCAAACGGATTATTATATTTGATGGAAATTATCGAAGATTAGCCTAAATCAGCAGTTAGACTGGTAAAGCGGACCCCAAACTTCAAAGCTTCGGATGCTACTGGGATTGACGCTGAGATGATGATGATGATGATGACAGAAACACACTTGGTGGAGAAGGCAGTAAGATAATTTTGATCCTGGTACATTAAATAGTTTCCTAAAGCTTGAGTCACCAGGCAAAGTGTTCATTCAAACCTGAAGATGCTAATCCCATTCAAAAATCAGAAAGCTAGTATCCAACACATGATAATCTACAAGCCACCTAAGTTGAGATCAAGAGGTCTGGCAGAGAGCCAGGCTCCACTAGAATTGACCTAATTTCGTGCCAGTTAGCCAAGATAAGTGCCTAACCATAAGTGGCCTATGTAATAGTTTACTTTGATTTCAAAGGACTTAAATGGCATTTAATTCTCGCGTGCAAAGGGATCACCCATGGTTGCTTCTTATGAGAGAATTAAACAAATTTAATAGAAAATGACAAATTTGTATTGCTGTCAATAAAATTAAGAAGACCATGATAAATACTAATGGTATTTTTTAAAGAATCTAGATTATTTTAAAGAATCTAGATTATTTTTCTAAAGTTATTAAGACGGGTCGAAGTACTCCGACTTAAGAGTACTAGGACAGTCCCTAAATGGTATATTCGAAGCAAAAAATAAATATGTTTAATTGAGCACAACATGAGATATTTTCAAGTAACTTGCTCCGATACAAAGGGACAAGACAAATCCATTTTCATGTGTACAAAAATATAATGCACTTCAAGTAACGTAAATTAACTAACAAATAAACTGGAAACAAACAAAACATAATTCCGTAGAATCCTCTCATTTATCCCAACACGCCGCTGGCAAATAAATACGTCATTTTTAATTCCATACAGCGCTATTTCGCTTTTAACTATCTCATTAGCAGTATTTACGGCAAAATTTGGTGTACGTAATGAATTAGTGGCTCACGTAGCTTAGAAAATAACTTATCCTTTTAGTGGTATTTATGATGTATTATTTTTAGTGTAGGGTGTTCCCGCATTTTATTGTTCGCAAAGAAAACCCTCTCTGCCATTTATCAAAATCAAAAAGTCTGCCATTTAGCGTTTTTGAGTTTTATACTGCATTTATAAATGAAAAAAAATTAAAATCCCTAGTTGTAATTAAACATAATCCACACTTGTAGTAAAGTAACTTTGTCTGTCTCTATTAAATTCGCATGCTTTAACGACTGAATGGATTTGAATGAGAACAAGGGTATACCGCCACCTGGATTAGGGTACAGAATATCCGGCGCCTGGGCCTGGAGGTGGCCCTTGACAAGTCGGAGGCCATGGTTTTCCCTAGCCCCCGACGTGCGCCGGCGCCGGGATCACATATCGTGGTCAGTGGGGCCCGGATAGCTGTCGAGTCCACCATGAAGTATCTGGGATTAGTGCTCGACAGCCGATGGGAATTCGGACCCCATTTCCGGCGGCTGGCGCCCAAGCTGATGGGTGCAGCAGGCGCGTTGTCAACGTTGCTTCCCAACATGTGGGGCCCGAGCGCCGCCTGTAGGTGGTTGTACATGGGAATCGTGCGATCCATGGCCCTGTATGGGGCCCCTGTGTGGGCGATGGACCTGACGGCCGGAACACTCGCCATTCTGCGCAAGCCGCAGAGGGCGATGGCCGTCAGGGTCATCCGCGGGTATCGCACGATTTCCTACGAGGCGGCTTGCGTCGCCCTGGGACCTAGAGGCGAAAGTACTTGCGTCATTGTATCGATGGCGCGAGGAAGAGCGGACACGGGGCTTCAGTCCGGCGCAGCGGCAGATCCAGCTGCGCCGAGAGGAGCTCCGTCAGGTGCTGGTGGCGAACTGGCGGCAGAGGCTCATGCGCCTTACCTCGCTACCGTCGAGGTGATCCGGAAAGTACTCGACGACTGGCTCGGGAGAAGGCACGGCTCCCTGTCGTTCAGGTTGACGCCGGTACTGTCGGGGCATGGCTACTTCGGCAAGTACCTGCGTCGCTTAGGCAGGGAGCCGGACGCTCGGTGCCACCACTGCGTCCAATGCGGGGAGGAAACGGCGCAGCACACGCTCTCCGAGTGTGTATCTTGGGAGGAGCAGCACCGTGTCCTCACAAATGAAGTAGGAGGCAACCTGTCGCTGCCGGCAGTAGTGCGGAGGATGGTCGGTAGCGCAGTGTCGTGGGACGCGGTGGTGTCCTTCTACGAGGACGTGATGTCGCAGAAGGAAGCTGCGGAACGGGAGAGGCAGATCTCAACTCCCTTCCCGGGCCGCAGAAGACGCACCGGGCGTCGAGGAAGGGCGGATAACGCCCTCTTCCGCCCCCCATGACCCATTCATGGGGGGCGAGGGACACAGGGAAGTCCCCGCCCCCTATTTGTTGGACCCCGAGGCGGAGGTGCGCGCTAGTTTCGGCGCGCGCCTTTGAGGCGATGCACGGGGTAGTTTAACACCCCACTATCTCGTGCAGGAGACGAGGCCCGGACAGACCAAGCCAGCACGAGAGTGTGGGGCCGTGGAAGAATTTAAACTCCCACGGTCCCACGCGCGCTTGTGATAGAAGAAGCACCGGGGTGGTTTTAGTCAGTAAAAGTCTGACAGACCCCGTCGTCCATCCCAGGGCGGCGGACCTCCTATGAGGATTTCCACCCCGAAAAAAAAAAGAAGAAATGGGTACAGAATACAATTTATATGTAGTACGTTATGAAGTAGCTGTGAGAAAAGTACATATAGTTGTTTTTCAATCTTGTGATAAGTAACGCGCCATAAATAAACCCCATACCACCACTGTCCGAACAACAGAGTAATTACATTCTACCAGATTTAATCTTCGATTCTAAAGGTTTCTTTAGGCAGTGCAGTGATCGCTATTCCCTGTTCTGTAGCCTGGGAGCCTGCCTGGTCGGATAATTGAGTGGTTTGCTTGTGGGCTCTGTCCACCAAGCGCGCGGCGCGTTCTGCCATACAACAGGCGCTCTACTACATAGGGAGCCAAGTTCTAAAGCGACTTCGACTGATATATTAATAGTGTACGAGTCAGCCATCTTACATGACACGCGCACATTACTTACATTATGTACATCAGCACTATTCCGTCGCCTTGCACAAATTATAGCGTAAGGCGATAGTACACGATCAGCCTTCAAAGACTGTACTCATTTACACTTTCATGTCTATATTAGTTACGAGTTAGTTAAGTAATCAATAAATAATCATATTTGGCTATCCGTGACTATTATTGAAGTGTATAACCAAGGTGTGTGCGAATCATTCAGCAGCGCATACATCTTTATGGTCCTTCGAGCCTCAAGATCATAATTTCGCGTTCTTTTGTGTGGTGGCGATTTGTTTGGGCCGGTCGACCAGAAGCAGCATCGAACCAGCTCAATATAAGAAGCATCACCTGCACAGAGGATACGGACCGCGAAGATCACTAAGCAAGCAGCAGCAAATACAAGGGATCACTGAAGCACGCCAGTAGTATCGGCAAACAGATAAGGTGACTCGAAGTATTTGTAACAAATTTCTCCATCATGGAGGGAGTTACCCAAACTGGACATGGTAACCAACCAACCCTTTCAATAAAGGTACCTGAAATAGCTGAGACTGCGAATAACAGCAGAACAGATGAGATGCTACGCAAACAAAGGAGCAATATCAAAGCGTTCCAAAGAACCGCATCTAACATCAATGTGGACCTCCTCAAAGAAAATTGGCAGTTTGAAGATGCCTTAAAGGAGTTAGAGTCAAGGTGGACAGCAGTTGATTCACTTTATTGGGAAATTGACAGTTTACCCAATGAAGCCAACATACAATATGAGATGTCTTACAATACGTGCGAGCTGGTTTACAACCAAATGAAAGAAACAATCAACTCCAAAATGTGGTCAGTTACACACCGGGAAAGGTCGACGCCAGTCATCGAAATTCCAGCCTTTAGTGGTAGCTACGAACACTGGACAGGATTCAAAGATTTATTTGTTGAGACTATTCATTCCAATCCATCTCTTTCTAACGCACAGAGAATGCAGTTTCTCAAAAGCAAAGTGAAAGGTGAAGCCGAGAAACTTATTCAGCATCTATCAATCAGCTCGGAAAATTATGGAACTGCATGGGAGATCCTTAACCGCAGATACAACAACAGAAAACTAATCTTCACGTCACATCTCAATTCATTACTCGCTGTTGCCAGCACTCAACATTTATCAGCAGCATCAGTTAAAAAACTACACGATACGACAAAAGAATGTATCAACGCAATCAAAAACCTTGGTGTGGACACGTCATCGTGGGATCCCATATTGGTTCATTTGCTTTCACAAAAGTTGGATACAGTGACTCATAACGATTACTTAGAGTCACTAGTGGAGCCACGTGAGCTACCCAACTTAGCAGAGTTTCTGGATTTCCTAGAAGGAAAATTTACATCATGGGAATCATCTCGTCGTAAACCAGAAATAGCAAAACCATCTCAGTCAGAGTCTACACAAAATAACAAGAAATTTCATTCGTATAAAGCATTCAGCGCTAATCAGAACAAAAATAACAAATATAGAACAAATTCACCGACAAAAGACAATGCAAATTCAAAGAACTGTCCACATTGCAACCAACACCACAAGTTGTTTTTGTGCAAAACATTTCTTGAATTACATCCGGTTGCAAAACGGCAAGCAGTTTCGAAATACAATTTATGTAGAAACTGTTTAAATGCACATACAAGCAAACAATGTCCGTCAAGAAAAACATGCCGCGTCTGCAACTCAGATCATAATACATTACTTCACGACGCTTATGGCAAAGGGAGTGGACAGAAATCAAACAGCAAATCAGTGCAAGAAACGACAGCTACAACTGATAATACGAAAACCACAAGCGACAGCAGCAATCACGTGTCGCAAGAAGATGTAACTGAAACTTTGCTTACCACAGCATTAATCAAAGTGCAAGCATATGATGGGTCTCTGATAACTTTAAGAGCACTCCTTGATCAGGGGTCACTAACATCCCTAATAACGGAAAAAGCAGCTCAAAAATTACGACTACCGCGTGGCCGCTGTAAAGGTGTCATATTCGGTGTCGGGGCCAAAGAAAATAATTGCAAAGGTGTCATACGAATCACGTGCAGTGCCATTCACGGCGATTATACATTTGACACGGATGTTTTTATTATGCGAAATTTAATCAATAATTTGCCTAACAAATCATTCAAAATACCAAAGTCATGGACATTTATACAAAATATCCCATTGGCTGATCCAGATTTTCATGAAAGTCGTCCTGTAGATATTTTACTCGGGGCCGAGATATACTCAAACATAATCCAAGAAGGTATCATCAGACACAGCAAATTACAACCAGTCGCGCAGCAGACACGTTTGGGCTGGATTTTATGTGGAAACGTGCAAGCAACATTTCAATGCAACGTTGTGATGAATGACATTGAAAGCATTCAACAATTTTGGACAGTGGAAGACATAACAGAAAACTCCGGAATGTCACAGGATGATCTGGATTGTTTGCAGCACTACAAGAACACAACAACTCGCGACGAAGAAGGTCGTTACATTGTAGAGCTACCGTTCGAACCAAACTTTCAAGAAAAACTAGGAGCTACGAAACCAATGGCTTTGGCACAGTTCAGGCAACTTGAGAGGAAATTTTGCAAACAGCCGCAATTAGCAGAAGCATACAGACAGTTCATTCAGGAATATCAAGCTCTAAATCACATGGTTGAGTGTACTAGTAACGTGACACCAGCTTGCTATTTACCACACCATTGTGTTCAACGCGCCGATTCCACAACTACAGCATTAAGAGTAGTATTCAACGCATCGGCAAAAACATCCACGGGCCATACTCTGAACGAGCTGATGAAGCGCGGTCCGAATTTACAGCAAGATCTAATGTCATTGATCTTGCGATGGAGGCAATATCAGTTCGCATATACGGCAGACATAGAAAAGATGTATCGTCAGATACGCTGCAGCACTGATCATCAAGCCTATCAGAAGATACTATGGAGGAGTTGTCTTAATCAACGATTACGTGAATATCAGCTCACAACAGTCACATATGGCATGAAAGCAGCTCCATTCTTAGCTATGATGACTATGAAACAGTTGGCAGCTGATGAAGGCCATAAGTATCAGCACAGCAGGGCAGCACAAGCATTGCAAGAAGAATTCTATATGGATGACCTTGTAAGTGGTAGTTTCACGTTATCGTCAGCTAAACAACTGCAAGGCGATTTGATCCGTTTGCTAAGGTCGGGCGGTTTCAACTTACGGAAATGGTCGGCCAACAATGAAGAATTACTTCAAAACGTCAGTAGAGCGTCTTCAAGTCAAGCATCATTCGATTTCAAGCAAGCAGAATCAACGAAGACGCTCGGGCTGAAATGGAACCCCAGTGAAGATACATTCTCGTTCGAGCTGAAAATATGCAAAACAGAACCAACTGAACAACATACAAAGCGTTCATTACTATCAGATATTTCAAAAATATTTGATCCACTCGGGTGGTTAGCTCCGGTTACAACCACATTAAAACTTTTATTCAAGCGAGTTTGGCTCTCCAACATTCAGTGGGATGACCAGCTTCCGGTGGAAATAAGTACCGAGTGGGAGCAAATTAAAACAGAGCTTCTAAACATCAATCAGTTTAGAATCCAAAGATGGTACCAGATAGAAGAGCAAGACACAATTCAACTGCACGGCTTCTGCGATGCCTCAGTGAAAGCATATGCATGTGTTGTTTATTGTAAAATCGGGGCCAAAATTTCACTCGTCGCTGCAAAAACAAGACTGGTGCCAGAAAACAAAAAGCTCACGTTACCGCGTCTAGAGCTGAGTGGGGCGCATTTACTTACAACACTTATGCGAAAAATTCAACAAGCTCTCAATGGACGTAAATTCGAAGTTTTTGGATGGTGTGACTCCACTGCAGTTCTCGGTTGGATTCATGGCAATATCAATCGCTGGACACCATTCGTAGCGAACAGAGTCAAGCAAATAAAGGACGTAATACCATCAGATAAATGGCAATACGTAAAATCAGCAGAAAACCCAGCGGATTGTGCCAGCCGCGGCATTACAACAGAGCAACTGAAACAACATAATTTGTGGTGGAGCGGCCCCCAATTTCTCCCTGGGTTCGAGGAGTCAACAATCACAGAGAAGTGCATCTACGTCACGGATCAAGAGGAACGAAAATCAAAACAAAGCAACGTCACTATTCGTCAACCTCATAGCGATGATGTCATACAATTCATACTGCAAAGACACAGTAATTTGACACGCGCCGTGCGCGTGTTTGCTTGGGTACTACGTATCACACGACGTCATAACGAGCACACTGCTTACTTGAACGGAAGTGAATTGGAAGCGGCAAGACACAAGATAATTAAATATGTACAAGAATCGGAATTTTCAGAAGAAATTAATATGCTGCGAAGACAAGAACAAGTACCTAAGAAGAGTAAAACTTTGTGCCTCAATCCATTCTTAGACAAGAATGGACTTTTGAGAGTGGGAGGCAGACTCAAGCATGCGAATATTGATGAAAATATGAAGCATCCACTAATCATACCACACAGCAGCCACATTACTGACCTCATTATCGATCAAGCCCACCGCCGCACGTTTCATGCGGGGGCCCGGACGACGCTCGCTAATATCAGACAAAACTACTGGATATTAGGCGGAAACAGAGCTGTAAAGAAGCGCTTACATGCATGCGTTATTTGTAGAAAGCATAAAGCTGTCATACAAAAGCAACTGATGGGGGAGTTACCAGAGTCTAGGAGCAACCCGTCGCGTCCCTTTCAACACACCGGCGTTGACTTCACAGGATACGTTGACGTGAAACTCAATAAAGGGAGAGGCGTCAAAACTAGCAAGGGATACATTGCAGTATTCGTGTGCATGGTGACAAAAGCAGTGCACCTCGAACTTGTATCAGACTTGACCTCATCTGCATTCTTGGCTGCCCTAAAGCGCATGTCCTCACGTCGGGGTAAACCACATCATATCTACAGCGACAATGGTACTAATTTTGTTGGGGCCAACAAAGCACTGCAGCAAGAACTGGTAGAACTACGCAAGACATTCAACGACGAGTTCTATACAGAGATCAATGAGTTGGGAATACAGTGGCATTTTAATGCCCCCGCCTGGCCAAGCGCAGGAGGCCTTTGGGAGGCAGCAGTAAAAAGTCTAAAGTATCATCTCCGACGTGTTGTTGGCGAGCAAAAACTCACGTTCGAAGAATACAATACTTTACTGGCTCAACTCGAAGCATGTCTCAATAGTCGGCCACTGTGCGCATTGACAGAAGACCCAGACGATTTGAATTATCTTACTCCATCACACTTTTTGAGTAGTGGACCCATACTGACTATTTTAGACACTGAAAAGAATGAAAGGACAAGGTGGCAGCGAACACAGAAGATTTTCATTCGCGACGAATGGAAACTCATCGTGTATTGCGACATGAACCCATATTGGGACGGCTCGGCAACCTTCGACAAATACATCAAACAAATAAACAGCGTATGTGAAAGAGAAACAAACAAAGTTGTATGTGACATCATCCTACAACAGCTACGTCACTCTCATGACGAACTGGCGTACTACAATGTAATGTTACTTAATCAGCATCTAGAAGAACGCATACGTCGGCGGCGAGGCCTCATCGACGGTGTGGGTTACGCTGCCAACAGTTTATTTGGAGTTCTAGATCAACGCTTCGCAGATCAATACAAGCAAGATATTTCTCTTATACAAGAAAATGAAAATCTCTTGGCACTCTTGTGGAAAAACCAGACCTCAGTAGTAGAAGCAGAATACAATCTACTCAAGAGAACCGAAGAATCAATTAATCGGCAACACAAGGTCATCAATCAACATTTATAACAACACGGATAACACACGAGTACATCATTTTTGAAATTAGAATAGGTACCACTGGTCAACAGAGAAAGTTATGACGTATATAAACTCATATCAATACCACAACAACATGGTAATATAACAATCGCCGTCGTGCCGATATCAGATTACATCGCGATAAACTTACGCAAAGACACCTATCTGACAATGACGGCGAGAGACATACAACAATGGTCGGAGTACGACGAGTCTAGTCGCCTCTGTCACTCCCGAAAACCCATTTTCCAGTTCAAGTCAGAAGACAGCATGTGCATCAAGGATATGGACACAAACAGATGTCTTACAAACACAGCAGCATGTCGCAATAATTGGCTAAGAATAGATTTAATTTTGACATGTAACTTGGGTGAAATTTATAAGTTTAGCATTTAAGCATTTTGTAAACTCATTATCATCAACCACTCACATCTCTCTCGCCCGGGAATATGTACGAGTCAGCCATCTTACATGACACGCGCACATTACTTACATTATGTACATCAGCACTATTCCGTCGCCTTGCACAAATTATAGCGTAAGGCGATAGTACACGATCAGCCTTCAAAGACTGTACTCATTTACACTTTCATGTCTATATTAGTTACGAGTTAGTTAAGTAATCAATAAATAATCATATTTGGCTATCCGTGACTATTATTGAAGTGTATAACCAAGGTGTGTGCGAATCATTCAGCAGCGCATACATCTTTATGATCACGATGACGTGTCCACACCAAGGTTTTTGATTGCGTTGATACATTCTTTTGTCGTATCGTGTAGTTTTTTAACTGATGCTGCTGATAAATGTTGAGTGCTGGCAACAGCGAGTAATGAATTGACATGTAACTTGGGTGAAATTTATAAGTTTAGTATTTAAGCATTTTGTAAACTCATTCTCATCAACCACTCACATCTCTCTCGCCCGGGAATATGTACGAGTCAGCCATCGTACATGACACGCGCACATTACTTACATTATGTACATCAGCACTATTCCGTCGCCTTGCACAAATTATAGCGTAAGGCGACAGTACACGATCAGCCTTCAAAGACTGTACTCATTTACACTTTCATGTCTATATTAGTTACGAGTTAGTTAAGTAATCAATAAATCATCATATTTGGCTATCCGTGACTATTATTGAAGTGTATAACCAAGGTGTGTGCGAATCATTCAGCAGCGCATACAAATAGCTTAATTATGTTCAGAAATACTAATGCTCAAATTCTCAATGTCAACCGTTTGACGATGAAACTACACCAGGATATATTTTTTCCCAAACACATTTAGAAATTGTTTCAGTGGTAGAACATAGCACTTGTTGCGTACGCATGCCCGCGCCACGCTGACGCCACGGTTCAACCAACCATATTTTTGTCGGGATAACCAGGTAAGATAACAAGCTCATAACTTTGTGATTTGTGAGTGCTCAAAATTTTGTACTCAGAGTCTTTATAAACATACTAGACACGTGCTTCGAATTTCGCATCAACATATATTATTTGTTCCAAGGGTCTGAAACCGATTTCTCCCTTTTTCTCTCTTCCTATCGAACCAATCTGAACGTCCGACCCACCAATCGACAGATCAGACCGTCTCTGGTACCATGGAATACTATTTTCAAATTATTCCGCTTCACTGTTTATTTATAAAAACGACTTAAAAATTCTAATTAGTATAGTGCGAATTTTTCGCACGGGTCAGCTAGTATACAAAAAATGTTGTAGTATATTTTAAGTGAATTTACTTGTATAGTATGTTACATCGTCGTCGTCGTACGTTTCTGTATATCCAGTTGTATTGCATGAAATCCACCGCTAATCTCTTCTAGCATGCACCACAGCCACCAGTAAACTACCCACTAGGTACTATCAGCTGTAGAAGTCCATTTCCACCTTAAAGACTACTGTCGCCTGCGCTAAACCGGCCACGCACACTACCGCATTATTTTTTTATCGCAGTCTTCGTCTTTCTTTAAAGTAATACAAAATTTCGTTACTTCATTTGAAGTTGAGTTAGCGGCCGCACTTAACAATGGTGCTATCAAAAGCGAGCGATTGTGGGTTCGATCCTTATTATAGGCAACTCTTTTTGTTGTTTCATATAATTTAAAATTATGATAATTGATTTGTATTTTAAAGTAAAAATGTTTGCAAATAATATTTAAACAAATAGGAAAATTTATTGAATATTTATCCCAAAAAAGGGTTTTATTATATGTTTTAGTTTACTATAGGGGTAATATAATAAAAAATATATAAAAATAAAACAATAAGCATATTATAATGCAATATATTATAAAGTTATATATTATTCGGTATAGATATACTTATACTAACAAATGAAACAAACGTTGAAACGGCAGCATTGTAATATTTTATATAAAAGTAATCCTTGACAAACTTATGATATTGTTATGGTAAAAAATACAAAAAACATTTTTGGTTGTTAGATATGAAAATTATAATATTATACGTATATTATGATTAAAGAGGTTATAGCTTAATTATTCATTTTCTTAAAGAAAAGGGGATTGAAGCTTAACCTGAATATTATTGCAATCATAAAATAATCTATACTTAGAACACATAATAGTGCTTATTACATTTATATTTTTTTTGCGTGTATAGCATAGTACTAGTGCTGCCATCCTGCAATGCCTTTTTTCGGAGTTTGAAGGCATGAGATTATAATCTTCAAGCGCTTTCTTAGTTCAAAAGTAAACGAACTTATTTCTTATCGAATTCCGAAATTATTGTTTTATAATTTACCAAAAGTAATTTGTATTGAAATTGCAAAAGGCGACATCTGTTAGCCATTAAGCCAACCGAACATATTACTGTCACTTAGCTAAATTACTTTAGAGATGGTTTAGAGTCCGTTATTAAGATATTTATTGGTATATATTTAAAACACTCTGTAGGACACTTCTGCACTGTTTTTGTTATAAATAGTTTTTTTTTTGTTTAGCTCGATAACACTCCACCAGCCTCGCCAATTTATTTTTAAACCACAAATGCAACCTATCTTCTTCGCACGATTTAAAAGTTTATTCAACGGTAAATATTGTCGTTTCGTTTCACTTGTCTCGACAGCTACCTTCGTCCTCCAACCTCTTGACCTTGACCTCCAACGGCTTACAGTATTTATCTAAAACAATAACAATTTTATTACGCACTTGCTACAAGCGATTGGTTTGCACCTTACATAAATAATAATAAAAACAACTTACACAAAAGCCGGTTTCATATGATATTTGAGATATATTGCTGCATATGCCTGCATATTGATTAAAAAGTAAAACTAATAACACAAACTGGTAACTATATGTTCACCAATCAACAACAGCTAAGTAATATTATTTGAGTTATTGTAGCTAATAATAGTTATTGTAGGTAGCGGAATATTTTTTGTGAAGTAGTGATTCAGATTCTTTTAAGTCTACCGTCATCTTTTTATAATGACTCTAATATAGAAAAAATCTTAAAAGAAAGTATCATCTTTAAGTTGCAGATTGATATTTTTAGATATTTTTGTTGTAAGCATTCATAACTCACCAATAAACATTTAAAAATTATTTTTGTAAGTTTCGAACTCGAACCACCTTGAACGCCTATCAAGGCGAAAACCGTTACGCCATTGAAACACTTACTGTAGACGTTGAAATTAATAAGTAGTACCTAACAATCATAAGCGGGCAGCAAGTGTATGAGCGTGTATCAAACTTTATTATAGAAGAAGGTCGTAACTACAACTAGTATTGCTTGGCCATAGTTTTGTGAGATTGCAACTCGACTTTTGGTCTTGACTGTACATATATCGGCTGATAACAGGTTGTATTAGTTTCAATGTAACCTGAGTGTTCGATGTAATACCGGTAAGTGCTGTTTGTAACAGAACTCTCAAAGAGCTGGACTCCAGTTAAGATGTGTTTTAAGGGTTCCGTGGCCAAATGGCAAAAAACGGAACCCTTATAGATTCGTCATATCTGTCTATTCGTCTGCCCGTCCGTAAGTCACAGCCATTTTTTTCCAAAACTGTAAGAACTATACCTACTGTTAAAACTTGGAAGGTATATGTATTCTGTGAACCGCATTAAGATTTTGATGCAAAAAAATAATAATAATAAATATTGGGGGCTCCCCATACTTAGAACTGAAACTCAATTTTTTTTTTTGTATCTATTGATAGGTCTTCAAAAATGATATCGAGGTTTCTAAAATATTTTTTTTTTTAAACCGAATAGTTTGCGTGACAAACGCTTCCAAAGTTGAAAAAAGTTGGTCCCCCTCCTTCTAACTACTAAAATAAGAAAATGAAAAATCTAAAAAAAACATTTATGACGTACAATACTATAAAAACTACGAACAAAAATTATTTTGAACGAGATCTAGTAAGTAGTTTTTTTAATACCTTTTAAATCGTAAAACGCTTTAATTTCATAAATTAATGGTACCGAACCCTTTGTGCGTGAGTCTGACACGCACTTGTTTAACTTGGAGGAAGACAAGTTTAATTGTAATTGTTGGACTGAAGTTATATGTACTTTCTAAGTATATCTTGGACATCAATGACTGAAGGTGAAGGAAAACATCTTGAGGAAACCTGGACTTTAAGTTTGAAATCGCCAACCCGCATTGAGAAAGCGTGGTGATTACGCTCAACCCTTCTCTGTATGAGAGGAGACCTGTGCCCAGGAGTGGGACGATAAAAAGGTTGATGATGATGATGTTGGACTGATAGCGGTGGTTCTGGAATTTCTTGCGCATGCTCTCTGCTTCAGGACAGAGCAACTAAACATGTCAAACAAACAAGTCTCTCCTTGACTGTAGACTATAAAACTTGTTTTTAGTTATTCCTATTGTATCTGTGAAATAAATGACGTCGCACCGAATGATATTTCTATAATGTGTAATTTTGTCTTTCGTTTCTCCCATTTGTTTGGATTTCGTGATACGCGTGTTGGGTAAACATGTAGTGCATAATTATTAGTATCTGTAGTATACAAAAAGATATCATGAGACGCATATATGAACCTACATACTTAGGTATCAATAAACTTTAAAGGCTGGTGTAGTATTGTGCGGTGTAGCACGAGGTTGCTACAGAGTAAAACTGACTTCAGATCCAAGAGATATTATGGGACTTAGCTAGATGTTATAATTTTAAAGGATAAATGATTTACTTTGTAACAAAGGAGTTGCAGTTGTAAATGTTGATACTCTATACACATGTACGTGATACATACCCACCCTTAACAAACTATGTAATCATTATATAAAAATCATATGCATCGTTACAATATAGGCATTTTTAAGTTATTTATTATTCCTGCAACTTATAACTGCACATAATGAGTTAAATTATGCATGCAGAGCTCACCTATATGTGATGGTTTTACTACGCTGTCACTTTTATAAATCAGGATTACTTTATGTATAACATCATCATCATCATCATCACAGCGTTAATCCCAGTCGCATCCGAAGCCTTTTCAGCTTTGGAGTCTGGGGCCCGCTTTACCAGTCCAACTGCTGATATGGCTAAACTTCGACATTTTCCGTGAAGCGACTGCCGTCTGACCTCCACAACCCGAAGGCGACATCGAAGTATTGCAGTTAGACCAATTGTTGGACTTTTGAGGGCTCCAACAACCCGTAACGACTGCCACTAGATGTTCGTATGGCAACCAGGACCAACGGCTTAACGTGCTTTCCGGGGCACGACCAGACCAGTGCAAATATTCATGCATACAAATACTTGCACTGTGCGGGGATCGAACCCGCGCCACCTTGCGCAGCGGCCGCGTCCGCTACCGCTACGCCACGGAGGCTGTGTACTTTATGTATAACAGCCAGTATAAACAATTCACACCTTTAAAGTAAAAGCGTTACTAAACGAAATTATGAAATTTTATAGGGGAGCCAATATTACAAAATAATTGCTGATTTTTCTAAATAAACTCTGAATTCTGGATTCATTTAAGATTCATGAATCTTAAATGAATCCAGAATTCAGAGTTTATTTCGATACGTTATCATGATAACGTATCGAAAGTGGCCTGACGTACAAAGCGGTCCTGATGGAGGCGAGAACCAAAGTCGCATTCCCCGACCTTGGTATACAGACCAGGCTCGGGTGTCGCGTGCCTCTAGTGGCGAGAAGGCGGATACCCTGGCCACCTGAATCGAAATGCGATTCAACGCACTGAACAACGACGGTACGACTCCGGCTGAGGTCGTGGTGACATTCGCTAGACAGTGTGGTCGGGCGAGACCCACGCCGACGCCTCCGGACTCGGCGAGATCTGGATACGATGTTCGGTGGCGGCTGCGAACAAAGTCGCCGACGCTAGGCGTCTGTTGTTGAGAGGAGTTGCAGCGAGGGTGAAGCTGCTGCAAATCAGGGCCTTGCAGTGCTACCATTGCCTTGTTGTTGCTTTTTTCAAACTGACAAATCAGATCACGGTGCACCGCCAAAGTAGACCACAGCGATTTGTGCTATCGCTGCGGTCAGTCCAGCCATATGGCGGCCCAGTGCAGTGCCAGCGCCAAACTGCAGCTGGCTGTATAGCTGCAGGGAGGCCCTCCGGATACAGAGTGGACGGAAAGGCTTGTGGCCCGTTCACCCAACCACCAAAGAGAAGCTTTGCCAAGGCTGCCAGCCTGGCTTGGATCGCTGTTGAGTCCGCCATGAAGTACCTGAGATTGGTGGTCGACAGCCGGTGGAACTTCGGCCCATACATCCATTCGCTGGCATTTCTAAATGCGTCCACAATACAGGAGAATTTTAGGTAAAATAAAAAAAAACATACTTTAAAATACATAAGTCTTGAAACTGGTTCAGAATTTGATTCCAAGTGGTACCCAAATCCAAGACCGTACTATGCTCAAGATGACTTCTATTTAGTTCGCCATGTAAGTAACACTTTGAACGCAGTCATTTTCAGAAACCTTATACGAATACCTATAATATATACCCCTAAATACGAACCGTAGGTTTATGAACGACTTTTTGTACATCTTGACGATGTGCTCGCGAAAACCGATCTGGAGTGAGATACAAGTTTAGATCGCGGTACCTAAGATACTCGTTGTATTGGTGCTCCCTCTAGTTGGTACGCGTACCATATTGGGGACCGCGCCCGAGTGAACGTTATAACCAAAACAAAGCATTTTTCTACATTGAAGTTGTGCTTATTATAAAGACTCCACTCCATCACTTTACTAATGTCCTCCTGTAAGGATTCACATTCCTACTTATCTCCAGCAGCAATTTTAGGTCATCTGTAAACAATAAACATAAGCCATGCCTGACGACCTCCGGTAAGTCATTTATCATTATAATGAATTCAAGAGACCCCAAAATTGCTACCTTGGCTAACTCCGAACTAATCGGACGGTAGGGTAATTATTGAAGTCTAAATTGCTTTGACTAAGCTAATTGATAAACATACGGAATGTATGATGGGCAGACCTATCGCTGTTATTATAAAGGGAATACTGGTAGTTTGTTTTACAAGAGGAGGTTCAGATAAGAGAGATATAGCAAATGTCTCTTCTATACTAATCTATAAAGCTGACGAGTTTGTTTATCTGTTTGTTTGTTTGTTTGTGTGTTTGAACGCGCTAATATCAGGAACTATTGGTCCGATTTGAAAAATTCTTTTTGCGTTGGATAGCCTATTATTATCCAGGAAGGCTTTAGGGTATATAACATCCCGCTATGACCAATAGGAGCAGAGCAGTAACAAAACATGTTGGGAAAACGGCAGTTACATGTACATATTGCTTCCATTATTTTGACAGGCGCTTATTTTATATCAACTGAGCTCTTTTTATTTTTTTTCGGAACGGGACGAACAGCGCTCTCAATTACCATTGAACTTAGCTCATGAGGAAATGCAATATTAGTAAAAGCAGTGAGCACGGAAAAATGTTACAACAGTGTAAGTTGTTAGTTTGGGATGAATGTGATGGTATTCCACAAAAGGGCAATTGAAGCACTAGATCGCACAATGGGGGACATCAAAGGCAACCAAGATATCATTGTAGGAATGGTGGTACTTTTAGCTGGTGACTTTAGACAGACCCTTCCGGTGAATTACTAGGAGTATGCCGCCGGCAGATGAAATAAATGCCTCTTTGAAAGCATCTGCGTTATGGGTTCGCGTGAAAATGTATTGTCTCACCTTGAATATGCGAGAGAAACTTCATCACGATTACATATTTCGGTATATGCAATATGCAGCTACTCTTTTAAAAATCGGAGTAGATCGCATGCCAACTGACAGTAACGGCATGATTAGAGTGAGTCGTGAGTTCTGTCAAATTGTGGATAGCTCAGATGACCTATTAAATAAACCTATCCGGATCTTCAAAAAACTATGGCCAACCGAGAATGGCTATGCGAAAGGGCAATTTTGGCTCCGACTAATGAAATAGTAAAATAAATGAAAAAATCATGTTAAACGTTCAGGAAAACGTTATCGAATACCTCGCAGTGGATAATATTACGAACACTGAACAAATTACATCATACCCTATAGAATTTCTCAACTCTTTAGAATTATCAGGAGTGCCATCCCATAAGTTGATACTAAAAGTTTGTGTTTCAGTCCTATTAATGAGGAATCTTGACGCTCCAAAGCTGTGTAATGGTACTCGGTTACAAATAACAGATTTGGGTCACAACATTGTAAAGGCTGGAATCATGGCTGGAATGGCAAAAGGACTAAATGTCTTGATTCCCCGTATTCCCATCATCCCGACCGATTTGCCATTTCAGTTTAAAAAAGTACAGTTCCTTCTGAAAGCAGCATTTGCTTAAAGTTGCCGGAGTTCATTTAGAAACAACATGTTTTTCTCATGTGGCATGCTCACGTGTATCAAACCCAGGAACCTTTATGTTGTGGCAAAAGACAGCAAAACAAAAAAAAAAAAATTGTTTATAAAATCGTACTTACTTAAATGTGCTCATATTTTATCAAGCGTAATAATTTTTAGCCCTTATTTCATAATATCCTAAGCATATCCAAAACACCAACCAACGTAAAATAATTAGAAGTATGATATTTGATATTTCTTTCCTTTGCTAAACCTTTAAACCCGGTAAAATTAACGTTGCTTTAGACCTTAGGTATCTTTATAATCCTACTAATAACATAAACGCGAAAATGTGTGAGGATGTTTGAAACTTTGCAGTAATGTAGGCATTTAGCTTGGCATTCCCCCGGACACGGAAACCACCGCGCGCTATAAACTGAAGTCTATGCGGACGAAGTCGCGGGCAACAGCTAGTATAATATATATTTATCAAGGTTATCGAGTTATTGTTATTTTTATCATCATAATTATTGTCATTTTTGAATAGGTTTATATCACATAACGTATATTACAGTTAGTGATATTAAGTCATCATCATCATCTCAGCGTTTGTCCCGGTCGCATCCGCGGCTTTCGCGTTGGAGCCCGGGGTCCGCTAATAGTTAGTGGTATTAAGTACAAACACAAAATTATACCTAATATCGGCAATAAAAGGCTATTATTTGATTAGACTTTATCAAAATAGTGCGCTTTACCATCAACGATTAAATTTCTGCTTACCATCAGGTGGGATGGTTAGGTTATCTGAGATCTCTAAACCTTTGTCGCTTGTTTACTAAAAGAAAGGGGTACATTAATTTAAGAAAACGGTCTAACAGATGAACATAATTATATTAAAGAACCAAAGAGTTCTTTTTTTATAAATAGTTTGTGGGCACGTCTGGCTTAATATGTTGTTATCAATAAAAATAAAATTAGAACCATCTAAACAACGGTCAGCGTGTGGTGTAAGTAATATTACAGTTACATTGTCAGTGTGTAAAATTAGAGGTTGCCCGGGTTTTACTCCCTGACAAAAAAAAGAGAAAAGTAGAGGTTCGGCTAATCGGGTGTGAAAATAAAAAAATGATAGTTTGTTGGACTACTATGTTTTAATTACAAGCTTTTATATGTAACAACAGGAAACTATCTTTAACTCTTATTAAATGTAAATAAACAATATAGCTTTATTGTTAACCTCAATAAGGTTGGGTCAATCCTAGCGGCTCCAAGAGTGGTCTGTTGGAGCGTCCAGGTTTCACGCGCAACAGTAGCCTAGCAGATTGCCCACTAACTCTAGCTCAGCTTACTCAGGCTGTGGATTTCATCCACTATGACTACAGAATTATACAAATCCAAAATGGGGAAAATTATATATCAGAAAAGGTCACAAAAGGTCACAAAAGGTCACAAAAGGTCACAAAAGGTCACCACCGGTAATATAATAGTAAATGAGTTTTCTACGGGTACAAGAATGTTATTTAAATTGAGATAAGAGGGTACTTGCGACACATCCTTGGAAGTTCCTGGCCTTCTTTGTCCTTGAAACCATGTGTCCTGCCTCTCCAAACCAACGGGGTTGAAGGTAGAAGAATATGACAAAAATAAAAAAAGACACGCCCAGGTGGCGCTCCAATAGAAAAATTCTCCGCCTGGGAGACCCAGCCACATGCACAGGATTGCTTGGGCCTAGTGCTGCTTGCTGGCTGGTCCACACGGCCGCGATTGTCCCAAAATCAGCACACCGTGTCAGAAGCCTTTATTTTCTTTAAGCCCGTCCAGGCCGTCTGCCCGACGCCCTGCCGGTCAGATCTATCGACATCGAAAAGCCTTTTTTTCGATCGCTACGTGACTCCACAGGTATTTTCGCCTCCTTCTTCTTTTGCTGTCAAGAATCTCTCCGGTGCCAAACACCCGAAACCAAATTACCCCTTTGAACGGTGGGAGATTTCCCCGCTTACAAGATTCCAATCTGCAGAAATCCAAAATATAACTTGGTCTACAAAAATCCCTTAATGAAAAAAATACGACAATTCATTTTCACAATGAAAGCAGCGACCATTACGTTGTTGATATACCAAAAAAAACAATGCAATCCCAACATTACAAAACAATACTCCCCACAAACTTGGGAATTTGACAAAAAACTGTCACACTGAAACGTCAAAACGACAATAAATGTCACAGATAAAGCAAAACAAATAGTAATAGACAATTAGTATCAATAACCATAGACCACAAAAAGGTGCGTTTCCCTATGCTTAGTAAAGGCAAAAAATAATAAATAAAATAAGAAATAATCACAACGTTACAATACCTCCCCTCCTAGGAAAAGGTTCGACCAAGGAGAACCGCTCGCTGCCCTCAGCGAACTAAATAAACGAAGTTAATGGGTAATTAATGATAAATATTGGTCATAACAATGAGTAGTCCAACCAAAAAAAAAAACAAAACAGAACAAAACAAAACCCTGAGCTTGTTTGATCAAGGAAGAAACCATAAAAAAAAACACTAAACCCAACACCAAGCTTCCTTCCTCGGCCCATATCCCTCGATCGCCTCTTACGATCTGCACGGAAAGAGATGCAGCTGACACATTCTAAGATTTTCTTTTGTCCCCAGGCCAGCATGGGGAAACAATTTCTCATTAGGGCAATAATCCCATGAGGAAAACTAAAAAAAATTTTTAGTACAAATTAAAAAAAAAATTCGGAAAAGCGAAACAAAAAAACGTCGCATATACTCTCTCGAATACGCGTGCATGTGTTTCGAGCAGCACGACCTCCACCTGGTTTCAAGGACAATCCGGAAATTCAAAATGTGGTAAGGGAAAAAAAAACGTTGACGGAACCAAAATTAAAAAAAATCGAACGCGTTCTTTCGATCCACTGATACAGTGATAACAACAATTCAGTAATACTGAAAATACAATATATCTTGATCCTACGTAAAACCCCAAATAAATAAAACAACCCGGATCCGGTAATAAAAAAAACGTAGGAAACAAGACTGGTTCCTCAACAACCATACTCATGATATGTTAGACAGACAGCCATACGTTCCACGCGAATCCTCTCTTTTATTAACATTCATATATCCTTATATCCTTCGTCTTTATTAACACTAAGCGCTTAGTGAATTTACCTTTCATTCCTTCATTCTTCCTTCATCATTCATACAGAGTAATGAGTCGGAATAAAACCATTCAATACACCTACCAAAACGGCGTTTAAATGTCAACCATTTAAACTCCACAACGTATGCAGTCATCTCCGTGAACAACCGGCGGTTCGTAAACCGTGGCGGCACGACGAGCTCGCGAGATAACGGCGGGTCGTGCGTCCACGGAATACAGACACACAGCTGTATCACTTCGACACTACAATGCGGCTGCTGTCAGATCATCAAAACGCTGAAAAAAAACTAGTGACTCTTCAAGTCTTTAATATGCCATGACCCAATGGGATGGCCATCTAATCTTTCCAATTCGTAAACTAAGGGCGACAAAACGGCCTTTACCCTGCACTTCTCGTACTTGGGTGCTAACTTAGCCATTTTAAACTTAGCTGCATCACTTTGCGTATAGCAGCGCTTCCAAACAATATCCCCTACTGAAAACTTAGCCGGTCTACGGCGTAAATTATAATATTTAGAATTAGCCTCATGTGCCCTTAACAAATGCAACCTAACCTGACCAAAAATGTCCTTCAAACAACCTAATTCCCCAGCGTATTCGTCGCGAGGCATGGCCACTTCATACTCCGCCTCAGTATCTCTGTAGAAGGACCCGTTTACGACCGGTTCCCTACCATGTACTAAAAAGAAAGGAGAAAACCCAGTGGACTCATTTACTGCACTGTTTATAGCAAACTGAATACGGTGCAGTTGCTCATCCCAGTTCCTATGGTTTTCTTCCACGTAGGAAGCTACGGCCGTCATAACTGTCTTGTTATACCGTTCTACCAGATTAACCTGCGGCGTATAACGTGGGCAATAATGTACTTTGGGAATGTTGTAACGTTTCAGTAGATTCCGGAATTCCGATCCCGTGAATTGCACTCCGTTATCTGCAATTACGGTTTCAGGGACACCGTGAGCTAAAATAACATCCCGTTCAAAATGTTTTGCCACAAGAGCACTGGTTGCACGACGCAATGGAAACAATAAGGTATACTTTGAAAAGCAACATGTTACGACTAACAAAAACGTAAATCCTGCTCGGGAACGTGGTAAAGGACCTACCAAATCTATGGACACTACCTGGAAAGGTCTATGGCAAACCTTTGGTTGACCCATTAAGCCTGGTGTAGCCTTTGTAGAATGTTTATAGGCGGCACAGACGTCACAATTTTTAATGAACTCCACGACATCCTTATGCATGCCTGGCCAAAAATACGTTAAGCACAGCCGTCTGTGCGTCTTAAACACCCCCAAGTGCGCGGCAGTAGCTTCACAATGGTTTGCCCCAATAACTTCCAGCCGATCACCCTTCTTTACCACTTCCTTCCAATCAAACTCACTCAGTAAATTATACTTGCTCTTGCAGTAACGATAGAGCTTCCCGTCCTTGACACAGAAATTAGGAAAGTTTTTAGGAAAGGCTTTACAACTATTAAAGGTCCTGTCATACCATTCATCTTTCTCTATGTTGTCGGAATCATTCACCGCTTCCACTTTCATAAGCCTGGACAATGCATCCGGAACGACGTTGTCAGAGCCCTTCCTGTGCTCAATTTCAAACTCAAATTGAGACAGTCGGCAACCCCAACGAGCAAGTCTTCCGGTTGGATTCTCCAAGTTCATGAACCACTTCAGCGATGAGTGATCCGTCACCACCTTGAAAGGTCGGGAACCTAAATAGGCTTGAAATTTCTCTACCGCAAAAATAACCGCCAGTGCCTCCCGTTCGGTAGCACTATAATTCCGTTCCGCTTTGTTCAGCGAACGGCTAACATATGCAATCGGGTGTTCGTACCCGTCTATTGTTTGGGACAACATACCACCTAAACCATACGCTGAAGCGTCACAATGAACCGTGAACGGTTTGTCAAAATCAGGGACAGCTAAGACTGGGGCAGTAACCAAGGCGTTCTTTAATGTAATAAAGGCGGTCTCGGCTTCCTCTGACCACTGGAAAGGTGGTGCCTTTTTACCCTTTGCTGTCAACCTGTTTAAAGGAGCTGCGATTGTTGAAAAATTTCTTATGAAACGACGGTACCACGAGCATGTACCCAAAAATACTTTTACATCCCGCGCAGTTGTTGGAGTGGGAAAATTCAAAATGGCCGATACCTTTTCAGGATCAGTACGCAACCCGAACTCGTCTACGACGTAACCAAGGTACTTTAGCGACTGTCGAAAGAATTTAGACTTGCTGAAATTTATAGTGAGGTTGGCCATTTTCAGTTTGTCCAACACTCGTTTTAACAGAACCATGTGCGTGTTAAAATCTGAACTACATATTACTATGTCATCGATAAAACAGAATACCATGCCATTTACAATATCGCTCGTTAAGTTATGATCGAACAATCGATCCATAAGGCGCTGCTGACGAGCAGGCGCGCCACAAAGTCCGAATGGCATAACCTTAAATTTGAACAACCCTCTGCCAGGAATTGTGAAGCTAGTCCTCTCTTGCGAGTCTTTACTCAGTGGAATTTGCCAAAAAGATGAAGATAAATCGATGGAAGACAGGTATTTGGCCTCCTTTAGGCTGTCAAGAATCTGGGGTATGTATGGAATTGAATAAGAATCCCCTTTGGTTACCGAATTCAACTTCCTACAATCTAAACAAAACCGCCAATCTCCGTTTGATTTCTTGACAAGCAAGGCTGGATTGTTCCACGGACTCTCACTAGGAGTAACTACATCTAATGCTAACATTCTATCCAGTTCCTGGCTTAAGAATGCTCTCTTTTCCGGCGAGAGAGGATATTGTTTCGTTTTAATTGGTGGTGCATCACCAGTATCGATGACATGTTCGATCAGGGTAGTCCTACCTAAACCCTTTTCTTCAAAAGAAACATTCTTAAATTGTTCAACCATCGCATCAGCTAACTCCTTTTGTGCCACTGTTAAATGTTCATACGATTGAATTGTACTAATGCGGTCTGAATTTACTGAGTGTTTAAAGTAATCTACCGGTGAAACTCTGTAGTCAATGTTGTCAAATATTTCTGGTGCTAGACGAAAGGCATGCCAAAAATCTACCCCTAATATAACATGAGAAACTATGTTGGGTATTACAAAAAACTTAATAACATGTGTAATATTATTAAAAGTAACCGGAACAAAAATAAACCCTATCGTCTGTACCTCTACACCATTTGCAACATGACATTTTGTACTATTATTATTCTCTTGAAAGTCAAAACCAAACTTGACAAAATCTAAGTGTGAATTATTTCCCAAAATTGAAATGGCTGCACCTGAGTCCAATAATCCAAAGATCTCAAAATCATTTACTTGAAATTTTAGATGAGGTCTAATATCATTTTTACTAGGAGCAAACAGAACCGTGGCAATGGAACCAAAATTATAAAATTTAGACCTAGAATCATTATTTAAATTGCCGCGATTCAACCTTACAAGTTTTTTGAATTTTTATTAGACACTTTGTCAGATTTCTTTACATTTTTGCAGTTAGTACAGTGTTTCCGCAAAACACCTACTTTCCCACAGCCAAAACACTTTACAGCACCCCCTTCCGGCACGCCGTTGCACTTTGAAAAGTTGTGGTCAGTTTTTCCACATTTGAAACAAATGGGCTTTGCGGTTTTCCTAACCTGCCTACCCTTGCTATAAGTGTCAGCACACGGACAACCGGCCGACCCGGCCGCGTTTATCGTCGAGGCAGCCACCGCCTGAACAGGCTTATGAGACTTGCCCTTGTAAGCGAAGTCCGTGCCAAGCATACTAGAGCTGGGCCTCGACGGCTCCACAAACAGATCAGCCCGCTGACGCGCGGCTTCCAACTTCCGGCACTGTTCTTTAAGTTGGGCGATTGAAGTTACCTGCACTAACGCTAGCTGTTGTGAAAATTGAGGCCTAATATTATGTAACAAAATCTCTAATTTACTGTCCTCGCTCAGTGGGTTTTTGAGACGAGCAAACATACATGTCATGATTGAAAAATAAATATGAACTGGTTCGTCCGCTCCCTGTGTACGAGATCTAATTTCCCCAAGCAACCTATAATCATGGTCCACTGGGCCAAACTCCTCCAATAAAATCTCCTTAAGCTGAGACCAACAAGAAACTTGATCCCTGATACCCCTGTACCAAAGCAAAGCTTGCTCCGTAAATAATTGAGCAGCAGAATTAAACAACTTAATATCCGAGACACCATAGGACCGTTGCAACTCATCGACCCGTTCCAAGAAAGACCGTGGGTCAGTAATGCCGTTGAACTTTAAGTTCCACTTCGAAACATTTTTATCACCGGAGCATTCTACAGATATTTCCTTAGGAGCAAAGAAAGGGTTGACTTCATGAGGAGCAGGAGTACTAGCTACCTCCACCTTACCCAGGAGCACCTCCAGCTTGTCGCTAAGCTCTGTCTTTATAGTCAGGATAGCGGGATCATCAGACTGAATTCTGATGATCCTATGGTACAAGTGGCTGCCCAAAGCTCGGCTTCGGTTCTGCGAGTACCTGTCCTTCAACCTAGTGTACCTGTCAACAGCCACACCAAGTTCCTTCAGCTTTTCCTGAATAATTCTAAGTTCTGATTCCGGTGTAAATTCAGTTTCCAAAACTGCCTCTGCAGGACATTCTAACAATAAGCCACGAAGTTGTTTGCGCAGGGCTTCCACAGTACTAGCAGGAGTCTCAGAACGAATAGAAACCTCATATATAAGCTCATCCTTCAAGAGGGAGTGAAATTGTATATTGCGGTCCATGTTGATGTGAAAAGTTACTATTTGTAGCTAAAAATGTGTAAAAAGGAAATCAAACAGACTCTAAAACGCGAATTAACAGTGGTGACTTACAGTTATTTACTTAAATTTGCTTAAATTTACTTAAATTCTTGAATGAAGTTATGAAATTGACACAATGTAAGGTATTGTTAAAAAAAAATAAAAAGTAAAATCTCCAAAATTTCTACAAAATTATGCTTAGGCACACGCAGGCACAGTATTTATATCAATTACAATCACTAAAAAATGGTACTCTGTACAGCAATACACCAAAATAATTCAAAATAAGTTTTCACAGTGTGATCCCGCAGATAAAATTTGTCAAAGTTAAATTTCACTAAAATTCCATAAAATATTTGGAAAAACCACAATAAATTGGCACAGTCACATGTAAAATTTTATAATCCTGCTTAAGGATGCAAAATAAATACAAATAAACACTAAAAATTTAAAAGCATGATGCAACATACCCTCAAACTGACATGTGATTGTTCAACTTTCACTAAGTAAAATTATGTGAAATTTGAAAAATAATTACAACAATGTTTTTTGGGAAGAAAAGGAATGCACTTATCACTGATTAATACTGATATAAGGCTAATTCACACTTATTAAATTAAAGTAATACTTCAAAATTTAAAGTTACAAGTTTTTTAGAAGAAAAAAAAAAAATATCTCCAGTGGTGACCTTTACCCAATCAGCCAAATTCCCCATGAAAATAAATATAAATTGGGCGCCATTTGTCAGTGTGTAAAATTAGAGGTTGCCCGGGTTTTACTCCCTGACAAAAAAAGAGAAAAGTAGAGGTTCGGCTAATCGGGTGTGAAAATAAAAAATGATAGTTTGTTGGACTACTATGTTTTAATTACAAGCTTTTATATGTAACAACAGGAAACTATCTTTAACTCTTATTAAATGTAAATAAACAATATAGCTTTATTGTTAACCTCAATAAGGTTGGGTCAATCCTAGCGGCTCCAAGAGTGGTCTGTTGGAGCGTCCAGGTTTCACGCGCAACAGTAGCCTAGCAGATTGCCCACTAACTCTAGCTCAGCTTACTCAGGCTGTGGATTTCATCCACTATGACTACAGAATTATACAAATCCAAAATGGGGAAAATTATATATCAGAAAAGGTCACAAAAGGTCACCACCGGTAATATAATAGTAAATGAGTTTTCTACGGGTACAAGAATGTTATTTAAATTGAGATAAGAGGGTACTTGCGACACATCCTTGGAAGTTCCTGGCCTTCTTTGTCCCTGAAACCATGTGTCCTGCCTCTCCAAACCAACGGGGTTGAAGGTAGAAGAATATGACAAAAATAAAAAAAAGACACGCCCAGGTGGCGCTCCAATAGAAAAATTCTCCGCCTGGGAGACCCAGCCACATGCACAGGATTGCTTGGGCCTAGTGCTGCTTGCTGGCTGGTCCACACGGCCGCGATTGTCCCAAAATCAGCACACCGTGTCAGAAGCCTTTATTTTCTTTAAGCCCGTCCAGGCCGTCTGCCCGACGCCCTGCCGGTCAGATCTATCGACATCGAAAAGCCTTTTTTTCGATCGCTACGTGACTCCACAGGTATTTTCGCCTCCTTCTTCTTTTGCTGTCAAGAATCTCTCTCGGTGCCAAACACCCGAAACCAAATTACCCCTTTGAACGGTGGGAGATTTCCCCGCTTACAAGATTCCAATCTGCAGAAATCCAATGAAAATATAACTTGGTCTACAAAAATCCCTTAATGAAAAAATACGACAATTCATTTTCACAATGAAAGCAGCGACCATTACGTTGTTGATATACCAAAAAAAACAATGCAATCCCAACATTACAAAACAATACTCCCCACAAACTTGGGAATTTGACAAAAAACTGTCACACTGAAACGTCAAAACGACAATAAATGTCACAGATAAAGCAAAACAAATAGTAATAGACAATTAGTATCAATAACCATAGACCACAAAAAGGTGCGTTTCCCTATGCTTAGTAAAGGCAAAAAATAATAAATAAAATAAGAAATAATCACAACGTTACAACATCAATTCTCAATAACATGACCATTTAACATCAAGGCGTTGCTAGCCTTTCTAGAGGAGCGGGGAAGGGTCGAATGATCATTGATCTCACCCGCACCCAAATATGCGCTTTGTCGTGGAGTTGCGGTCACCAGCCCGTATTGCCTGTTATTACATTACTTATTTCAATGTCTATAAAAATGTGATTTGGATCTTTGTATTCGTAATTATATGGTGTAGATACACAATCAAATCTTTGTTTTAAATTTGAATTTTAAAACGAGGTCTATAAGATTCTGCAATAAATCTTCTTTTTCTATCTCTTTACATGTAGGAAAAATTCTATTAGCAATTGTGAGATAATTAAAGTAGTGCTTGTACTCGACAAATAAGTAAGTAGTAAATATTGGCAAATAAAAATAAAATCTATATCTATGCCAACTATAAGTAAAACAGCTCCGTATATTTCCAAGGCTCGCCAAATATTAATGCAACCGACAGTCCACGTCTGCGATGTTTGATTGATGGACTATTTACATATCAGCAAATACGGTCATCGCTTTAGCGAATGATAATTCATTTAAAATTAGTAGCGTTGATCACGCAAGGGTATAAAAAAACTTATTTCCAAGACTTTCATGGTCTGAATAATGATTGCAGAATTTTCTTGTAGTACAAAATGTTCCAATACCTACGTTCGAACACGAGAAATGCCAATGGTAATTATATTTATAATTCTGCCCCGATTGATTACATTGTCATCACTAATTACATATTTAAGTAATTATATAATTAACCATTTGGTTGCAACATCTATATCACATTCAATTTCAACAATTCAGTCAAAACTGATGACAGTAAATTTGGTGGGAACAATATTAGATCCGAAAGTAGTTGTTAAACCGATCGCCCATTACACTGTATCCGTTTGGAGAGACAAACCCTTTTTGGAATCTTTTTATTTGGTGGAAATTGAGAAGCAATAGTGTTTATCTTGTTTAGTCGTCTTGTCAACATTTTAACCGAGATGGTATCACCAAATCATAGAGATAATTTGAAACTATGATCCACCAACCGACAGTTATCCTTGTTTTCACTTTGCAAGTGGACCCAATACGTACCTGGGCATGGCGACTTTGGATATCAAAAGATATTGAAAGGAGTTAAATTTAAACTTTCAAGCTTTCATAATGGTTCTTCAATTAAAATTATAACAAATGTGTCACCGAACTACGTAGGTCAATAACTACACGTTACACGCCACATTACTTGCACATCATATCACGATAAATCTCTTTAGCAATTCTGAGCGCTTAGTGTCTTAGTAGCCTATCGCATATTATAGACGTTGTATGTGTGTATACTCATAATAAATGAAATAAACTGTAAATGGATTAATCCCTTTGGGATTAATCTATCTACACTAAATTATATAAAGCTGAAGAGATTGTTTGTTTGAACGCGCTAATCTCAGGAAATACCGGCCCGATTTGAAAAATTCTATATGCGTTGGATAGCTCATTAATCCAGAAATGCTTTAGGCTATATAACAACACGCTGCAACTAACAGGAGCGGAGAATATAAAAAGAAACGTATCGAAACTTATGCGGGTGAAACCACGCGGCGTAGCTAGTTCATGATGTCAAGAAGACGGAGAACAATTGAAATTTTAAAAGTAATTCCCACTTTTCCGATAACAATAGAAAAGTTACATACTAAAGTTATATATTGTTATCCAATATAACAGTAAATACAAGATAGAGACTTGTGTAAAAGGTGTCAGAGGTCAACGCCAGTAATTAACACGGGCGAAGAGACATTAACACCACTATTAAAAACTCTGAATAAGTTGTTTGTATGCTAATTATACGATACACTCTGCTTACGAAATGTAGAATTTGTGTGATGTCAGTATGTCGGATTCCTAAATTAGACCAAAACTAATACTATAAACCCATATATTGTGAAACAATAATCTGACAGTTATGTTACAAGTACAGCCTAACTAAAAATTGTTTTTATAAACGCTGACATTTTGAATTATTGTACTGTCATAGTTCTCAAGGTCATGTGTTCAGGTTGATCAAGTATTTGCAAGTCGTTCAAAGACGTATTGTAAACAACAGTTGTACAAATGTTGTTAACCAATTACAAGTTTATATAAAATTTTGATGACAAGTTTTTTACAAGACTTCAATATGATTAAGGGTGTAAACGGGGAATGTTTGGAACGAAGTTTTTTACGAGGCTTGCGGTAGGAGCAAAATGGAAGTAATCGTCACGTGATGAAAAAGAATTATACTCCCTTCATATAAAAAGAAGATTCTTAAGAAAAATACAAAGAGAAAGAGAATGAAGGGGAGATAGTTTACATAGTTATTGAAGGTGCTGAAGCGGACAGTGAATTCAAAATGAATATCTAAACTTTGAAAAATGTACTTTTTTATTTATCTTTTAATTAAAAATTTCTTTATCCGAACCTATAAAATTTTGTCCGAGGAAAAACTACGTCACAGACACGCCATGGTTATCCCAAGTAAACCGAACAAAACTACGTCACAGTCACGCCATGGTTATCCCAAGTAAACCGAATAAAACTACATCACAGACACAATTTTGGAGATATGACACCTCCTTGTCTCACTCCACGCTGCAATTGGATCGGTTTCGAGTGTTGATCCCGGAGGTGGACTGACATGGTGGCGTTGTTTTACAAACACTTTATCATCTCAATCTATCGATAGTCAATTTGACACCGCTGGTGAGACTATAGCACCGCTTACAAGCTCGATCGCATCGAAGGCCTTCTCATAGTCCACTAACGCTAAGCAAAGTGGTTTCTTATACTACTCTGACTTCTGTATAACTTGCCGCAGCATATGTATGTGGTCTATGGTGCTAAAGCTTTTCGGAAGCCTGCTTGTTCAGGAGGCTGGAAGTGGTCGAAGCTGTGAGTGGGACGACAGCTTATAGACATGACTCAGGAGCGATATCAGTTATTTTCAAGTAGAGTCATCTCTACTTTACTTCAGTTTTTAGTGTTCAGAGTATCATTTATGTGCTTATTTGAAATAAACAATTTGAACCATACTTCAAAAAGACTTGTAAGATTTTATAAAACTTTTCGGATACTTATACATTTGCGAAAGTATTGAAGTGCCAGAAGATTGTGTGGTGGACATTACATAACTTTAGTAAATAATTAATTTCTTATACCTTCAATTTCTGTGTTTTTTGTAAATTGTTATTTGTGTTACTGTTATTGTGTGTGCAATTTCTCGATAATTTGTATTTCTTATAATTTGGTAATTTTGTGATTTCTTTTGATTGGATTATTTGTTTATAAAATGGATTCATTAAATGACATACAAGAAGACGTAAGGTCAAAGATAAGTAAGGTAACTTATAACTAATTTAAAAAAATGTTCAAAAGATCGTCGTACTGTGTCATATCTTGAAACACGATTAGAAAATCTCGAACAACAGTGGCAATTATTTAGTAAAACTCATGTTACAATAATTCGCGAAATTAAAAAGGGAGATTTATATAGTTCAAATTACCATAAAAGTTGGGTGTATGATGATGTCGAAGAATTATATATACAGTTTAAAAGTGAGTTAAAGGAATTAATATCAAAATGTAACATCCAATCTGCGGAAGCTAACAGTAATCCGAGATCTAGTGAAGTGAGTTAAGAATCGATTAATTTTAGATTACCAGAGGTCAAAATAACAGTTTTCTCCGGTAAATATCTCGAGTGGCAGACTTTTCGGGACTTATATGTAGGGTTAATTCATACGAATAACAGGCTAGATGATGCACAAAAAATGATCACAAGGGATATTTAACGGGAGAGGCCGAACAATTATTGAAAAATGTCACTGTTGATAACTATAAGGCAAGCTGGGAAAAACTAGAGGCTATGTACAACAACAAAAGATTTATAGCCAACGGGGTCTTAAAACGTTTATTAGGTCAAAGGGCTATAACGGTAGAATCAGCTTCAGATTTCAAAATATTAATTAGTACTACAACGGACTGTTTGCGTTCCATAGAAAATTTGGGTATTAATGTTTCAACCTTGGATATCTTGATAATTTATATAGTTAGTACCAAGCTAGACAAAGAAACACGGAAAGCTTGAGAGTTAAAGGTAGCATCCGAACCCGCGAATGACCTGCCTACGTTTAATAATTTCAGTGAATTTTTAAGTCTATAATAATTAATAAGTCGCTTCCGAGGTTTGGCAAATCTAGATAGTAAAATAGACAAACCTCCAAAAAATTCACAACCATTTCATGTATTAGAGGACAAAAAACATATTTCTTGCGCGTATTGCTCAGCTGATCATTGGATTTCGTCTTGTCCTAAGTTTTGTAAAGAGTCTTTGTATTGTCGTCGAAGTATAGTACATGAGAAGAAATTATGTTTTATTTGCCTAAATAGTAACCACTCTGTCAGGTTCTGCAAAAATACTCAAAGGTGCCAGGTGTGTAAACGCCGCCACCATTCGTTGTTACACCCCGCGGGTGTTGCTGGGTCGGTTTTTTGTGAGGGTAGTAATGCTGCTCAAGAGGGAACCTCATCTGCTAATGAGGAAAAGGTTATCGCCGCACATGTGCAGGATAACCCAATAGTCTCATGTTTTTCGACAGGAAACAAAAGGAACATGGTATTATTACCCACAGCCTTAGCCTGAGTCGAAACATGGGACTTATCGCGTGGTTAGGGCGTTACTGGATCAGGGATCGCAGGGATCCTTTGTAACGGAATCGATGGTCCAGTATCTAGGTTTGAAGAAAATACCTGTAAAAAATACGGTGTTAGGTGTTCCTAACACCGTATTTTTTACAAGTATTTTCTTCGTTTTTCTTTTTCTGTAACGGAATCGATGGTCCAGTATCTAGGTTTGAAGAAAATACCTTGAGATCATTTTTTTTGCATCATCTAGCCTGTTATTCGTATGAATTAACCCTACATATAAGTCCCGAAAAGTCTGCCACTCGAGATATTTACCGGAGAAAACTGTTATTTTGACCTCTGTTAATCTAAAATTAATCGATTCTTAACTCACTTCACTAGATCTCGGATTACTGTTAGCTTCCGCAGATTGGATGTTACATTTTGATATTAATTCCTTTAACTCACTTTTAAACTGTATATATAATTCTTCGACATCATCATACACCCAACTTTTATGGTAATTTGGGGGCTATGGTCGAGCGTACGAGTGCTGCACTACAGGCAGTCTCCGAATGGAGCAAAGCCAATCTTGTAGCATTCAATGCCGCCAAAACACAGGCGTGTCTTTTCACCGCCAAAAGGAGCCCGTTCACCTTGGCTCCTACTTTTCGGAATGTATCCTTGGAGTGCACCAACCGCCTTCAGCTTTTGGGAGTAGAGATTTCCTCGAACCTTAACTTTGGGCGGTTCATTGAGTCCAAGGCCAGGGTGGCTGCTAGAAAACTTGGCGTTATCGCAAAGGTCCGGCGGTACTTCACACCGGGGCAGCTTCTAATGTTGTACAAAGCACAGGTCCGCTCGTGTGTGGAGTACTGCAGCCACATTTGGGCTGGTGCTGCGAAATGTCACCTGGATACTTTGGATTCAGTGGAGAGGCGTGCGAAGAGGCTGATTGGCGACCCAGACTTAACTCGAAACGGTCTCCAAAGCCTGGAGCACAGGCGTAGAGTAGCCAGCCTTTCGGTCTTCTATAGGTTGCATTCTGGTGAGTGTGCAAGGGAATTGCATGATTTAATTCCCCCATCACCGTTCCACCATCGGACGACCCGTCGTACGGCGAGTTTCCACCCTTACGTTGTTGATACCACTGCGACCCGGACGAAGCGTTTCGCTTCCTCTTTTATACCGCGTACATCGAGGGACTGGAACAATTTGCCAGCGACGGTGTTTCCGTCACATTACAATTTGAGTGTCTTCAAGGCTAGAGTGAATAGGTTCTTAATAAACTAGCGCGCTTTACCATCAATGATCGCATCACTGCTTACCATCAGGCGGGATTGCGGTCAAGCGCTTGTTTATAACTTATAAAAAAAAAAAAAAAAAAAATTTGAACTATATAAATCTCACCTTCTATCTAGACCTTCTATTACTACCAACAGGTAGTGATAGAAGTGCCACTTCCACTGCAAGGGTAGAGGTGACGATTGGATCGAGAGTGGATCCAACGTTCAAATTACAGGTAAACGCTTACGTGCTAAAATCGGTCACGGCACTTCTCCCAGCTACCAAGGTAACCAAGGTAAATTGGGTAGACATAAGCAAAACTGATTTGGCTGATCCGGAATACTTCAGACATATGAAGATAGATATTTTGTTAGGTGCTGAGGTGTACAGCCAAATTATTCGGGACGGAGTACAGACCAACTCCAAGGGACGCTCTTAGCTCAGGGCACTGCGTTCGGATGGATACTGTTGGGAGCGGTTGAAATGGACAATAGTCCTAACATGCATTCACACATTACAGTGATGCCTTCCAGTATCCAAGATGATGAAATGCTAAGAAAATTTTGGGAGTTAGACGCGGAATCATCTGTAACAAAAAAGATGCTCACGGAGGATGAAGTCGAGTGCGAACAAGTATTTAAGGATTCTACATTGCGTAATAAGGAAGGAAGGTATATTGTAAGATTACCATTACGTAATGCAGATCTAAGCGGTAAGGTTGGTGAGACCAAGGCTATAGCTGAAAGGAGATTAAAAAGCTTAGAATTAAAATTAGGAAAGAACAGTAAATTAAAACTAGATTATGAAAAGGTGAAACATGAATATTTAGAATTGCAACATGTAGAAAAGGTGTCGGAAGATGAAAAAAAAAAAATAAAGAAGCTATATACTTACCTCTCCACGCTGTCGGCCGGGATGACAAAGATACGACCAAAGTAAGGGTCGTATTTGATGCTTCCTGCAAAGGGTCAAATGGTATGTCACTTAACGACAATTTGTTGATCGGACCAACAATGCAGGCAGAACTTCGGCATGTCATCATGCGTTGGAGATCCTACAAAATATGTTTGGTTGCCGATATTATCAAAATGTATCGACAAGTTTTGGTTAACAGAAAGGATACAAAGTTTCAGCGCATACTCTGGAGGGATGGTCCTGAAAAAGAAATAGACGAATATGAATTAATGACAGTGACGTTCGGCACTGCATCAGCGCCGTACTTGACGGTTCGTGCTTCACACCAAGTAGCCTATGATGAGTGTGAAGATAATCCTGAAATAAAGAAAATTATCCTAAATGATTTTTACATAGACGATACGATGATGGGAGCTCAAAGCATAGAAAAAGGGATTCAAATCTTCAAGGAAATGAATGAAACTTTAGGTGAAGGAAGATTTAAGCTGCAGAAGTGGATGAGCAATAGTAATCAATTATTAAATAATATAAGGGATGAGAAAGGAATGAAAGATGAGTTAAAAATCAAAATGGATAATATAGCTAAGATTCTAGGACTCACCTGGAATTCCGGCGAAGACTTCTTCTAATACACGCTGCATCTCCCGACGATATCTGGACATGTAACCAAAAGGAAAATTATTTTCGACATATCGCGTTTATTTGACCCTCTGGGATGGTTGGCTTCCAGTATAATATTAGCTAAAATACGTATTAAAAAATTGTGGTTAGCTGAATTACAGTAGGATCAAGAGATTCCAAGCAACTTATTAGATGAATGGAGTACTTACCGTCAAGTCTTGGCTTCTCTGGGTCAGATAAAAATTTCTCGATGGTTACCCACTAGTTCTGATAACATTAAATTAGAGCACAGGTTTTCAGACGCTTCAAAACTAGCGTAAGCGGCAGTGGTTTGCCTTAGAGTAGTACATCATTTGGACAACGTTCATACTTCTATAATAACATTCAAAACTAAGGTGGTACCCCCGGACTCAAATTACGAACGTTCGAACGTGCATAATTTACAGCGATGGCAATTGTATCAAAGGATGATGCAGAATTTTTGGCGTCGATGGTCGCACGACTACCTTCACCAATTTATGCAACGGCATAAGTGGGCTTACAAAACACCGGAGCCATCTATTGGTGAGGTGGTGCTAGTTAAAGAGGAAAATTTGCCCCCTGGCAACTGGTTGCTAGGTAAGATCGAGGAAAAACATCCGGGATCGGATGGTGTTACGCGTGTAGTAACAATACGGACACAGTCGGCTAAAATAAAACGACCGACGTCCAAGTTGTGCGTGTTACCAACAAATTAATGTTAAAGTTTTATTTAAACATGTGATGTTCTTGTTATTTGGTTTTAAATTTGTTAAATGTTCTGTTATTAGTTTTTAAATTGCTTGTTAAATTGGTTAACCCCGCACCAGGGACATTGGCGCGCCTTTTGTTCACCTCAACTTAAATTGGCACGGTGGGCGGTAGTGAAGGACAAAATCCAATATATGTCCTTGGTGGGCGGTATGTCCAAGCAAGTAACGAAACCCTAGCGCGATCGCATATAAAATGTGTATAGGTTCGGAATTTAGTACCGACTACCTCCCTAGATGGCGTTGGCGTCGAATTAGATCGCGCTATGGTTTCGTTACAAGCAAAAGTATAAGATGTGTGGATTTTTTTGTTTGTGAGTGAGAGCAGCGCCTTTATTGTGATTTACTGTAACTAAATTAATATTATACGGGTTGGTACAGTAGTCCAGTAGTATCATTTCATCATTCTCTCCAAGTCGACCCTCGGTCGTATACTATACAGTATAGATAGTGAGTCCTAGTATCTTAGCTATATTATCCATTTTGATTTACAATTTCAATAGTTTGCAAGTTAAGGTAGAAAGCAGCATTAAGCATAAGAAAAAAACACATTAAGTGCTCAGCTCAAGTGATTCCCTTGCGTGTAGTTTGGCAAGCCGCCAAATGTGCCACATAAATGCTCAGCAAACTGTTTGCACTATGATATACTTAAATAAATCAGAGATTTAAAAAAATCAGGAGGGCCGAGCATAATGTTGAGAAGTGTCTTATGCACTCGGCGGATGATCCCGTCGGTATAGTTTGGCAGAACGCCACGACATTCGCCACTTTATGGTCAAGGAGAATGGGCACCAGTTTTGCGAAGCGCTTATCTGAAGTAGGATACGGATAGCCAACAAAGAATAACTTGTGTCCATAGTATGAGCTTTATTAAAAATGATTAATACAAAACCATTTGCGTGTTCTAATGCATAAGGAGTAGATCACTTTAGTAATCGTTGGATAGTTAATACTTCAACGTTTGTAGTGATTATCAAAACTACCTTGCAAGGTGGGGATACTTTGACACTGAAAGAACCAAGTACGGACGACAGCAAGTCAATGTAACCGAAACTGTCAAATATTCCTGATCAACCTTGAGCCTTAATGTTTTAGTGATAAAGCTGAAAGTGTAATAGAGAAATTTAACAGATTGTAGTAGCTTCATGTGCTGATGTCTGTACATTATATTGGTTTAGGCGAAGTACCAAACTTACCACCATCAGTCAAAAAAGACTAGTAATAAGAAATATAACCGCTCGACAGTTTCAAAACTACTCAGAAGTCCTCCAACAAGTTTCAGAACCAATCTCCTTGCGCGACGGTCCAAAGACTAAACGTCGCTCAGTGAAGTCAATAAGTTTTTAATGCCTCTCGCCTTGTCGATTACTTGTTAATTGATACTCGAGTTATTTGTGTTTAGTCAGTCTTGAACACTTTTTCAAAGCAAATTAAAAAGTGTGAACGATTTCTTTGGTAATTCAGGTACCTAATTATAGGAGAATTTTTAATAATCTTCTTGTAGGATGTTGAGGTTCGTACATTGTTCTTTCATGACACCTGAGTTAACTTATATCTTTTTATGAGTTGAAAATTTTAGTATATAGACAATAAATGATTATAATTTTCCTTAATAATTAGGATATATTACATTAAGACCTCGCACTTTAAAAAAAGTAATTTTCATCATCACGCAAACTTATCAAAATATTAGTCAAAGAAACTTTTCATTTTTTTTAATAATAATTAGATTTTTACGCCTCCATTCCAAGAAAAACGTATCAAGTTGTTAACTTGATACGTTTTTCTTAAAATATCTTTTTTTTTTAAATAGACAGAAAAGTATTTTTTTTTTTCTAGAATTCTAATAGGGATTGACGTTAAAAGCCTGTCAATAGTAATATAATAGACGCTCTGAGCGTCCCATTATCAGAACAAGTAAATTCTTTTGAATTTGAATCGATAAATTGAAACGAACTATTACATAACCTACAATGGCAATTAAAGTAGTCCTTAATGGAACTCAATAAAGCAAATTGATGAAAAAATTGTAAATTGAGTAACTATTTTGAAATCGCACACTCTAGTTCTAGTAATTCAGTTAGTTTAAAAGTTGAGAGTTCAAAAGTAAATTTTGAAGACTTTTTGACAGAATCGTAATGTTTAAATTCACTTCTTTGGTAGGTCGCCAACTTTGTTAAGATAAAGAAATTAAATAAAATTAACATGTTATTGCTATAGTTAGACAGTGAGTGTGAATAAAACTAAAAAATACCTTAATACTTAGTAACTTTTGTTTACCGCTGAGCCGTGTTATACCCTATATCGTACCGAAATACACTTGATCAGGAAACTTATTCTTTTTCAACCACTTTACATGAATAATTTCTAATGAAAAGAATAGTTTGATACTTTATATTAATTCAAAGTTAGCATTAATTAGTATTTCAATGTACCTATTCTCACCGACAGTATCAGAGTTTCGGACTTCTTCACGTGAAGTTCTAAATAGACTTAAAAAACGTGTTATTTATTACAAGTAGTTTTGGTTCTTTCGCCAACAACGTCAGAACAAGTTTATAAGTTAATAAGATTGTAGTAACAAAAGAGTTCGCGTGTACCGGCGGCCACACCGTTTTTTTCTTTTTGCTTTTCAATGGCTCCTCCATATTCACCATAAATCTATCTTTGTCAGCACAACGAAAGGTGTATGTCAGATGGAGTAGTCCGACAGGTCACAAATAAATTCAAATAATAATAATATTTATTCAATAAAAATATACACAATATTGTCACAGAAAAAGTCAAAAAAACAAAATAAAAAAGAAGACAAAATAGTCACAGTCAGTGAGTTTATTGACTATGGTTCGGAGATGGCCCCCGTCTGTTTGAGGCTGAAACTAGAAAATTGAATGGCTGTTTAGCCTTTAGAGCGAGCTTAGCCTTTTTGCTTATGGGAATTGTCAGGTGGGAACTTTTGAGCTCAATTTATAACGGGTGCTAATTAAACAGGCTTCTTTTTAATATCATTATTCGCCCCCAAAAAAGTATGTTGCCTTCTAAATTACTAAGTCAGCAACAATTAACGAGCATCTAAATAATACTATCTAAGCCACTACTTGTCTTCTATGTAAACCAATTTAAATACAACTCGGCATAATGATAATTTTTTAGCATCTAAATTTGTAGCATTCTAACAGTAAACTTCTAAAATACTAATAAATGACATCAAAAAATTTATGTATTTAGCTTCTTACTTGTTAACTCAGTACGTTTAAAATGTAACTCATCCCTTAGGTAGTAATTAACTGTCAAAATTTTGCTAAAAATGTCATCAAATAGTCGGTATATTGGTCACTAAATATTATCAGAAGCTATTGAGGAGAGACAAAATAAAAGACTTTATTTTTGAAAAATCAGGACAAAATAATTTCTGGGTGGTCACAAAAAAAACTAACCTAACCTAACCACCTTTCTGCCCTCACAGTCGTTCTGGGTGGTCATAGGAAAAACTAACTTGAACCTAACCACCTAAAATGAAATACTTATACACGTGAACAACTCAACTCGTCGTCACATGAATCGAATGGTGCTCTCTGATTGGTGCAAATGACCGGTCACTGTCGTCTCGCGTACTCGCGCCGAATCATGCAGTGGCTATTTTCACGATAAAAGAATATGATGTATTATTTTACATGCTAAGTTATAATAAATAATGCTTTCTGTGGAAGTTTGAATTATATTTTCTTGAGGACGTAAAATGGTGACGAGATGTAAAATCCGTGGCCGATTTAGTAAATTTGGTGGCAATATATACATTGTCCTTCTTATTCATAATTAAGAAGGACAAGTCACAATAATTGTTGATCTTTACTTGACGCTTTCTATAGAATATTTAGTGGGCGTTGTAAAAAAGTCGAATTAGTTTATTAGAGACTATGTCATATTCCCGTTGCTTAGTTATAAAATTAGAAGTTTAATCACGTGTCCAATAAATAATTTTGTGCCTTGACTTATAATTTCTCATTTATAACTCACTAACCCTTCGCTGCGCGCTGTGATGGAACATAGTGCAACATCGACGAGACGGCCCAAGAGTAATGTAGACTTAGCTCCGAAAATTAATGCACGTGTGGTGCGAGACTATACTAATGCCGCTTTGTGTATGTATTGCTTGTGTTTTATTGTTGATTTGATTTATTGGCGGTTGGTAACTGCAGCCTTTAAGGGTTCACGATAAGATTTAAAACGACCATGCCATTGCAATTTTATTTTAATTCAGCCTATCGCAGTCAACCCACCTATATTTACTCTGATACTATCCTTGAAGGTAGGTTAATCCCAATCTTGTGACAACCATTACGTAACAAATATTCTTTCGTACAATACTCATACGTACCTATACTAAATGAGAGCCGTTTATTGCTATGAAATCGACGTTTATCGATTCTCGCCACCCTACACAAGCAGACGAACAATGTGATGCTTTAAATCTAATTTCCAATATATTTTGAGTGCGATACAATTCAATCACCTGATTGGCTGGTCCTCTTTGTCTTATTCTTTGAGCTAGAAGGAGATGCTGATAGCAATCCTCAGTCAATAGAAGCATCTTAACGTTTACATTGTTATCATCTCGCAGTGGATCACTTAATACAGATTAAATCTGAGATGTGTCTACTTCGTCGTCCTTTGTTAGTTAAACATGTCGACGCGGATTGTATTGAAACTTGTTGTTGTAAGTGTTGGAAATGAGATTTAGTTTTGCATTACTGTAGCAACTTTATAATGGCCCTGATTCCCGCGTTCACAAACTAAACTAAACTAAGGTTCAGTGCATCTTTTTCTTTCTATTTAGTTAAGAATAGGACAGAAGTTATACAATATGTAAAGAAAACTGTCCGATCCGTGAAGGTATTGTTAGGTATCGATAACTGATTCAAGTAATACCTAAAAACCGGCCTAAACTTAAAAAAAAAATCCCTGAAAAATTGATATTATTTCGCAAAAGGAGTTAAATTGAGGGATTCCAGCTCTTCGATCGGACGTCCCAGTTTGCAGTCAAACAGCCGGGCGACCTCCAATACTCAAACATCGAGCGGGAGGAGACCCGACAGCGTGAGTGCTGCATTGAGCGAGACCGTACGATGTGACTTGGCGATCTTCTGTGCAAAGCCCCTCTGGACGGTAGCAAAGGTTCTTTGCACAGAGATCTTTTCGGCGGTCTTCGCCCAGCAGCTGGCGCCGTACAGGATGGTCGGTTCGACCACCGCGGTGTATATCGTCCTGATGATCTCCGGACTCAACCCCCAATCCACCCGAGCCATCACCGACAGCTTCCTGTAAAGGTCAGTTGCCTTGCAACAAGCATATTTCATATGCTTGTTGCAAAGCAACTAACCTTTGAAGTTGACCTTCAACAAGCATACTTCATATGCTTGTTGAAGGTCAACTTGCTGTCGACGATGACTCCGAGGATCTTATATCCTAAGGTTTATAACATAATAGGTATACAATAAGTATTTAGTAATATAAATGTAACTCGCGGGTTGTCTGCAATGTCTGCAATAGTTTTAATGATGTGACAGGGTAAAGGGATCGTTACGCTTACGCTTAAACAAGTTATTTACTTTACGTTAATTTATCTGATGACAAGGCCGGGAACTATTCACAAATGTATGCCTCATTTTACGTATACTGTTAGACTTAACGTATAGATCCTCTGAGGACACTATTACGATTCTAACATAACACTCTCCCTAAGCCCTAAATAAATGTCTAACTCAACCCTAGACAGAGTACTAGTAAGTCTAACTGTTGTCGAGGAAGACAAGGTTTGAGTAAATCTTAACGCCTATATGTTATAATAATAATAGAACAAATATTAGTACACTTTAAAATACATACATAAGTATAAATAAATATGTACCTATATCTGTAAGTTTGACTTTAACTACGCATTAAATTACGGATTACATGGTATGAGGTTTTGTATTCTAATCCAGTCCCCAGCCCGAGGCCCTTCATAAGGAGCTCTAATACCACGGGAATGATTGGTGCGATTTATTTGCACTTGAATTAGGTTATCTAGTAGGTGCGCCGTTTATTGCACCTAGTTTATCTTTGCCTGCTTCGTGATCGATCGCAGCTGTCGCCAGTGTGTTTGTATTGTGGCTTAATGTTTCCATTTGTTACGTTTCCGGCAACTTTCCCTGTTCAATAAGTTGTTCGTTTGTTGGATGTTTGGAAGATCTTATTAGAAATTACTGGTTAAAAAACGTAAGCAAGACGAAACGGGACCAATTAGAATTTTTTGAAAACTTATGCAAAGTCCGTCCAGATGAATTCTATGTCTAGACTTAGAATGTATCTGGACGGATTTTGCCTAAATTTTTAGTTATTTAGGTTACTCTATTGTGTTTTATTTGAATAAGCTATTCTAAAAGATAACATAAACAGCATCCAAAATGTCTAGATACTATTTATGTTATCTTTTAGAATAAATAGCCTTTGCAACTAAATTACATCTCTATGAGACCTACTATTCTCGTCAGTAATGAAAAACACCTATCAAGAAGCAAGTTCATTTAAAATGTAGGCGAATCGAAATTGTTCGCAGCCGATACATAGCAAATTTATAGGGGCTCTCATTGTGCATGCCACTCGTAAATCTGCTTTACTGCCTACCCCCGATGCCATCACGCCTCCGAGATAGCCTGTAGGTACAAATATAGGACACACACCGAATATTCTGCAAAGTGTAATGTTACTTTTTAGCTTGTTGTATTTTTCACAGACAAGAGGGCCAATTCTCGACAGCCTCCGTGGCGTAGCGATAGCGAACGCGGCCGCTGCGCAAGGAGGCGCGGATTCGATCCCGGCGCAGTTCAAATATTTGTATGCATGAATATGAATATTTGCACCGGTTTGGTCGTGCCTCGCAAAGCATGTTAAGCCGTTGGTCCCGGTTGCCATACATATTATATTTAATGGAAGTCGTTACGGGTTGTTGGAGCCCTCAAAAGTCCAACAATTGGTCCAACTGCAATGCTTTGATATCGCCGTCGGGTTGTGACGGTCAGATGGCACGCTAGTTTGCTACGCTCTACGGAAAATATCGAAGTTTAGGCAAAATCAACAGCTAGACTGGTAAAGCGTACCTCAGACTCCAAAGCTGAAAAAGCTTTGGATGCGACTGGAATTAACGTTGAGATGATGATGATGATAATGATGATGATGATGATGTTACTTTTTAGCTTGTATTTTTAATCACAGACAGGAGGGCCGACTCTCAGCAACGGAAATATTCTGTCAGATTATGTACGTGTATCCTTTACTGACACATTGTACTGTATTGTTTTTTCGGGCATTTACAGAAAATCTAGTTACTTGGTGCAAAAATGTAGTCATTGAATACAAAATGATTAAATGAAGTACCTACATGTTATATTATTTTTCCTTGACTCTAAATCGGTAGATATCAGATGTACAAGCAAAAATATGGATTCCTGTTATATTTTTGAACCTAATTTCTAAGTGCCATCCCTTTGGCAGTATCCAGTTACCGGCGCGCGGTTAGCCTCCACGATTGGTATGTCCAGTACAACGAGTATTGTGCATATTACTGGGCTAGCTAACATTACTAAATAATGGATCAGTTTTGTTGTTGACCTTAATTGGTGTTTCGTGTATGCGACACGATACAATATAAACTATGCGAGTTTATATTGTACCGTGTGGTTATTCAAATAGTAATATAGTGTTTCACTGTTAGCTATTTTACGTATAAATGTAGTGTTTCACATTAGCTATTTTAAAACAACAAAAAAAAATCTATTATATAAAATTATCCCGTTACAGTGTTTGTGCTCGAATACCTCCAAAACGGCTGAACCGATTTTAATAAAATTTTGTGTATACATTCGTTAGGCACGAGAATAGGTTTTCATCTATTTTTATATTACTGCTAATTACGCGGCTGAAACCGCGGGGCGCAGGTAGTATTCATATAAAAATAACACCATAGTACCTAGTACATATTGGATTAGTTCAAACTGACGAAATATTTCTGCCTCCGTAAAACACCAAAATTATAACTGGTCTTTTTCCATTGTTTAAAATAGTTACAATATTATTACACATCTTTTTCGAGCAATAACTGCACGGTTAGCGCAGTGATTAAGCTATTGACTGCTGTGCTGCATGTCGCGGGTACGATTCCCGTACGGAACAAATATTTGTATGACCTACAAGTAGTTGCTCCGGGACTGGATGTTTGTGTATGTGTTAAAAAATAAATAAAAAAAATACATCGCAATGTAACACTCATAATATTTAACGACACTTGGGGTTCATTGAGTCCAAGGCCAAGGTGGCTGCCAGAAAACTTGGCGATATCGCAAAGGTCCGGCGGTACTTCACACCGGGGCAGCTTCTAATGTTGTACAAAGCACAGGTCCACTCGTGTGTGGAGTACTGCAGCCACATTTGGGCTGGTGCTGCGAAATGTCACCTGGCTACTTTGGTTTCAGTGGAGAGGCGTGCGAAGAGGCTGTTTGGAGACCCAGACTTAACTCGAAACGGTCTCCAAAGCCTGGAGCACAGGCGTAGAGTAGCCAGCCTTTCGGTCTTCTATAGGATGCATTTTGGTGAGTGTGCAAGGGAATTGCATGATTTAATTCCCCCATCTCCGTTCCACCACTGTGGTCTGGTCACCACTGTGACCCGGACGCATTTCGCTTCCTCTTTTATACCGCGTACATCGCTGGACTGGAACAATATCCCAGCGACGGTGTTTCCGTCACATTACAATTTGAGTGTCTTCAAGGCTAGAGTGAATAGGCTCTTAATAAACTAGCGCGCTTTATCATCAATGGTCGCATCACTGCTTACCATCAGGCGGAATTGCGGTCAAGCGCTAGTTTATAACTTATAAAAAAAAAAAGTAATTGCATCCCATTTTCAAGTGGGATCGTATTGTGAACTGACATTGCTTCAGAACAAAAGAAATTTATTGAAGTATCGCATCGGTTGCTCTGAGAAGAACTGCAGTACTCGCGACATTTTTATGGTTGTGTTTGGGTATTAATAGTTTGGATAAGCAGATTTTGTAAATTTATCTGTTTTGTTTGTTTTGTGTTGTTGATTTGTCAGTATGATAAAAACTGTTTGTGATAAAAACTTATGTTCCCGAGATCACCCGTTAGGTTACAGCCGTTAGGTTAGTTTTCGCATTTTAGAGTATTTTAGCATTTGTTGTAAAGTGAAGTGCATCATCATGGCGCCTAGAAGATATCACTGTAATTACATGAGGGGACTACAAAATCATAGACAGTAGAGTCGACTTTTCCCTTTTTAAAAATATGTTTATATATAAATAGAATATGTATAGACTAAATAAAATCTACCATCAATTTCAACATTTACTTCTCGCATTTCTCAAAAGGACAGTGTCAATTTCTCGTTCCCGCCATGCACACGGCAGACTTGTACACAGTATTATTTCGTTATCGCTTCGCTGATCAGATTGCCGACGGTACTGCAACGAGCGGATAGTTCGATTCCATCGACAAATACAACGGTCGAGAGCAATTTTTGCACCTTTTATAGTATTATTCTTTTCAATTTGACGTTGCTAGCTGCCATCTAATTTGTAAGATTTAATACCATTTCCAGAATTTTCAGTGCGTATTTTGTTACAATTTATCCATACTAATATTATAAATGTGAAAGTATCTCTGTCTGTCTGTCTGTCCGGCTTTCACGCCAAAACTACTGAACCGATTGTAATGAAATTTGGTACACAGATAGTCTAGAGCTTCAGAAAGGACATAGGCTGTATAACATCCCGCTATGAATAATAGGAGCAGAGCAGTAATAAAAAATGTTGCGAAAACGAGAGCAAACGCGGACGTACATATTGCTCCCATTATTTTAACAGGCGCTTATTTTATCTCAACTGAGCTTTTTTTTAATTTCTTTTGGAAAGGACATTCCCACGGAAACGGGAACCACCGCGTGCTGTAAACTGAAGTCCACGCGGACCTAGTCGCGGGTAACAGCTAGTAAATAATCCATACTAATATTATAAATGCGAAAGTAACTCTGTCTGTCTGTCTGTCTGTCTGTCTGTCTGTCTGTCTGTCTGTCTGTTACGCTTTCCCGCCTAAACCTCTCAACGGATTTTGATGAAATTTGGTACAGACAATCTTTGGACCCTGAGAAAAAAACATAGGCTACCTTTTATCCCGGAAAAAATTGATATTCCCGAGGGAAATCTAAAAAGCGCGATATAACCGAACACCACGCAGGCGAAGACGTGGCGGAAAGCACACAATCTTTAGACCCTGAGAAAGGACCTAGGCTACCTTTTATCCCGGAAAAATTTGATGTTCCCGAGGGAAATCTAAAAAGCGCGAGATAACCGAAATTTACGCGGGCGAAGCCGCGGGCGGAAAGCTAGTAAGATAATAAAGACGCTCCTACGTCTATTTTATTACTGGAAAAACAAAAACTTCACTTTTTAAGTGATTTTCACATTAAGATTAGCGTAAGTGTGCAGTACTGAAACAGCAACTATATTCTGATAAATTAAAAAATAATGTTAACGAATTGTGATTTTCTAAAGGGGTAATGGGTGAAAATACCGTTGAATTAAATTCATTGAGCAGATTGCCATTTTCTTCTCCTGGTAATGTTGTTTCACAGAATTTATAATAGTCGGCTAGGAATGTTCAATAACAGGCAAATACTTTAAGCGTTTCATCCTCGTTCACCTTATTCTTCCTCCTCCTATCGCGTTCTAAGGAACTAATGAAAATAACCTAACACGTTTTCATAGTGCAAGACATTACAGTCGTGAAACTGTTCAAGAGGTTCTCAAGATCCCCACTTTTTGCAACATTACATTTAGGTTGTCATGAATGCAAGCAGCAGTTCGCAGATTCATTTAATTTCTTCACATTCGTACTTGTAAAGGAAATTGGTACGAGTATAACACAATTTTATATTCGTTATGTTACTGTACGATTCATGCACGAAATCGTGCAGTTTAAGTCGTGAAACGTAGAATTGCAGCTTTCAAGAGCACTTTTACGCTGAAAAACAATTTTCCCTTCATGTTTCTGAGATTTCAGCTTGGAATACTGTGCGGCGCCATGACAGTTTGTTGTAATTCTTTGGTTATGTTTTCCTTGAATTGTATGTTAATTGAAGTGAAACAGTTTGAAATAATAAATTTGAATAATCTGACACGTTTTAAGTTTGAGCCTGTGCTTTTTAATAATTGCTGAATAAACAGCTATTTGGGGATCAAGTGAAAAACCGCCACCAGCACTCAATAAATAGCTGCCGAAACTTGTGAGATGATTTATATCATCTCTCGCTGAGTTATAGTTACAACGTCGCATCGCGCTCAACTTTCTTCGTCTTGTTGTTAGCAAATTTGTTCCTTCACTAACGAGTTCAGTATCTTACTTTCTTAAAGTAAAATAAGTTACGGAAGTACGTATACAATTGTACGTGCGTCATACGAGCCGGCGAAATGATTGTAATTAGTGCCCATGTAGCTATGTAGAGTTGTTATTAGAAGTACGTATACAATTGTACGTGCGTCATACGAGCCGGCGAAATGATTGTAATTAGTGCCCATGTAGCTATGTAGAGTTGTTATTAGAAGTACGTATACAATTGTACGTGCGTCATATGAGCCGGCGAAATGATTGTAATTAGTGCCCATGTAGCTATGTAGAGTTGTTATTAGAAGTACGTATACAATTGTACATGCGTCATACGAGCCGGCGAAATGATTGTAATTAGTGCCCATGTAGCTATGTAGAGTTGTTATTAGAAGTACGTATACAATTGTACGTGCGTCATACGAGCCGGCGAAATGATTGTAATTAGTGCCCATGTAGCTATGTAGAGTTGTTATTAGAAGTACATATACAATTGTACGTGCGTCATACAAGCCGGCGAAATGATTGTAATTAGTGCCCATGTAGTTATGTAGAGTTGTTATTAGAAGTACGTATACAATTGTACGTGCGTCATACGAGCCGGCGAAATGATTGTAATTAGTGCCCATGTAGCTATGTAGAGTTGTTATTAGAAGTACGTATACAATTGTACGTGCGTCATACGAGCCAGCGAAATGATTGTAATTAGTGCCCATGTAGTTATGTAGAGTTGTTATTAGAAGTACGTATACAATTGTACGTGCGTCATACCAGCCGGTGAAACGATTGTAATTAGTGCCCATGTAGCTATGTAGAGTTGTTATTAGAAGTACGTATACAGTTGTACGTGCGTCATACGAGCCGGCGAAATGATTGTAATTAGTGCCCATGTAGTTATGTAGAGTTGTTATTAGAAGTACGTATACAATTGTACGTGCGTCATACCAGCCGGTGAAACGATTGTAATTAGTGCCCATGTAGCTATGTAGAGTTGTTATTAGAAGTACGTATACAATTGTACGTGCGTCATACGAGCCGGCGAAATGATTGTAATTAGTGCCCATGTAGTTATGTAGAGTTGTTATTAGAAGTACGTATACAATTGTACGTGCGTCATACCAGCCGGTGAAATGATTGTAATTAGTGCCCATGTAGCTATGTAGAGTTGTTATTAGAAGTACGTATACAATTGTACGTGCGTCATACGAGCCGGCGAAATGATTGTAATTAGTGCCCATGTAGTTATGTAGAGTTGTTATTAGAAGTACGTATACAATTGTACGTGCGTCATACCAGCCGGCGAAATGATTGTAATTAGTGCCCATGTAGCTATGTAGAGTTGTTATTAGAAGTACGTATACAATTGTACGTGTGTCATACCAGCCGGCGAAATGATTGTAATTAGTGCCGTAGAGTTGTTATTAGAAATTGAGAAAGTTGTTTTTGCCGTACGTTACAGTAACCTAGGGCACTTAATTAACAAATATATAATAATAATATTAAAAGAAATAAAATAAATGCCAGAAACGAATTTGATATTACTCTAGCAAAGTAAAAAAAAACACAATTTTAAGCTTTTTGAATATATGCGAATAGTTGATCTTCTTTTTGAGTTAGAATTGAATTGAAACTTTTTGGAGTTATGATTGAATTTTTTATTTTCCTTACTTACCAGGAAACATAAAGTTGTGATTTTTTTAAATTTGATTTAAAAACTTTACCAAAGTATATTATACCCTAAAGTAAAATACCAAGCGTGTAACTAAATTGGCTGCAGGCACCACAAAACACCGCTACTAGTCTCTTGCGCCATCATTTACTATGAATAATCTCCTGCTACATAAAATCGATATAGTGTGTCAGTATTTATGGTAATAGCACCGTATCTGCCCACTCCCGGTGATAAAGCAGCGTGATTAGTGGCCGACATGACCCATGGGTTACGTTTTACTTAGGAACTTATACTGGGGACTGTACATCGTGGGGACGACATACTGTTGATATTTTAGCTTCTCGATACGACACATATATATTATATGTATTTTACGGGCAATATTTTTTAGAACTCGTAGGTACACAATTAGGAAGGTTATTATTATTAAAGAAAAATTACCTGCACAAATTAAAGTTTTAGATATTTGTATAAGTGCGAGATGTAAAAAAATATGAGCAATACTTCTAATTTAACAGTTTTATCGACTAATTCTGATTCTTAACAGTCTACTGCTCAGTCTGCTCTGGCCTGGTACGCCAAAAAGCTGTTTTATGTATGGGATAGTTGGCAAATATATGTATGTCATGGAAGCGTATGTTATTTAATAGTAATTTGTATGTCGGGGAAATAACAATTAAAGTAATTGTTATTTCCCCGACAAACACAAACTAAATACAAACATATAATATACAATAAATAAATAAACTTCTACAAACCTAAAACATACCTAGAAGGTTATACTCAGTGTTAACAGGTCTGATGTAGCAAAGTGATGAATATAATCTTTATCAACCAATATAAGAACTTTAATGTCAGGAAAAATCCTACACAGATCCTACATAGTAGACTAGACACTGTAGCACCATAAACGTCAATAACAAGGGGAAACGTGTCACCGGGTTTATTGCACTGTTGATACCGACACCACTACGTGACACCATAAAATATTTTTATTTTATACTTACTAATAAAATATTTACGTTGCGAACTGACACTTGATCCTACCTGATGTATAAACAGAAATATATCTCTTTTAATCCAATATTCTCTCATTCATATCAAAATTCGCTTGGATTTTATAAAATTGTGTTTAAAAGTTAAACATTTTACCGATTTTTTTTTCGTATAGTGCATCCATATAATAAAGATCTTGAAATTATATCACAGGACGTTACGACGTTATTGGTCTAGTGAAAAATTCAATCCCGAGTCATGTGTCTGTTTCGAAACTGAAATCTTCAACAATCGTTTTCAAACGTAATCTAAGACAAAACAAGAATAAACTTTTAAAAATATTGAAAGCTTCTAAACTTCGCATAAAGGTAGACGGCCAGTCTTCAGAAAAATCGTCTACTTTTCCTTTGAACAGAAATGCAGGATTCAGCTCCGATAGAGATAAATAGCACTGCAGACATATTTCAAGACGTCACCTAAATAAAATATTTTATGTGTCGCATACAGACAGCATTTTAATGCCAGCGATTTTGCGATGTGCGATTGTGGACAAATCTGTTAACGCCCGCGGAAAAAGGAACAAAACAAATTCTGTTGAAAATCTTAACTGTTTACTTCGTCTCCACTTAGCGTCTGAACAACAAGTTTGAGTACTCGAACAACTTTGTAAATACGATGAACATCAAACAAAGAGGCCGTTTATTACGTCACAATTACAGAACTTTGAATCTTTGCGGAGAGAAAGACTAAGAACTGGCATCCTTAGGACCATCCCATTTGTAGGAGTATTTAACCCGTGATTGAGGGTTCTGTAATAAAGGGGAGTAATGTTGAGTCGACTAGTTTCAATATGGATAGCGGCAGTTTAGTGAGTAGTTAATTACGTGCACTAGGGGAAGGCCTTCAGCTGTTTTTAGCTGCAGAGTTGTGTCAGTGATAAGAGTGGAGGAAAAATTTTGTAACAAAATGCTTCATTACAACTTAAAAACTTAAACACGATGTTTTTGTTTTCCAAGTTGAATGGAAAAAATTGTCGCGCACGGCGCACCTCTAGTACACAGGTTTTTAGATTATGTTGTCTTTTGAATAATTGATACCTGCTAATATAAAAATGTTTAATACTCAGAAAACAGCATGTATGAAAATAAATGTTTACGTTTAAGTTTTTTTGTATAATGTTTCGAAAAATCACGCATTTTGGTTAGGTCAAAACATCTCTCTCAAACAACAGATGCTGTTATTGTGAAGTTATTTCGTGAGTGTTGGTGTCCAGTCATCCGAATAGTTGATCTCCTTTTTGAGTTGGAATTGCATTAAAACTTTTTGGACAGTCAGGAGTGAAGTGTGGAATTTTGTTTTCCTTTGTTATTTTTTTTTTTCTGCTGAGCTAGAACGTAACGGATATGATTTCTCGGCATCTAAATTTAAAGAATACAAAACCAACCGGCACACTCGTAAAATTGTAACCGGCAAAATTGTAAATGTATATTTTGTTCAAACCTGGAAAGAATAACTCAGTGTTACTCAAATATTCACAAATAATTCAGCTAGGGCACTCATCAAAATGCCATGTTTTTACGCTAGTATTTGTCATCTTAGTCAATGTTCAAAATACTTTGTTTACATTTTTTTTAGATAACAATTTATAAGTCATTGTCCGTTCCTTTGGCATTCTCATTCAGCCTATAATGTTTCCACTGTTGGAACACAGGCCTCCTCTCGGTGAGAGGGAGTCGACCAAAATCTATCACACTGGCCCAATGAAGTTGGTAGATGTCACAAGTCTTAGATAATTTTGTTTTCTGACGATGTTTTCCTTCATCGTTTTTAGAGCAGTGGTGATGAAATAATTTACACAAAGTAAAGCGCCTGATGGGGTTCGAACCTACTACCTACAACTTGTAAGTCACGGCCGATACCACTAGGCTACCACTACTCTCGCTGCTATCATTCTAATGATGCTGAATTTGTTCAAGAACTCTTTTGAAAAACGATGTAATGCATCAGCGCCATGTTTGGATTTCGAGTCTCTTCGAGATTGTTATATAATATGTTTTTCTACGTCCATTTGGTAATTCGCTTAATACATAACCATAAGTCATATCTCAATACTACTCATGCCAACCAAGTCGTGTTACAATGACCACTTCCACACGGGTAAACCGTACTACAATGAAACTTAATTACTTTATTTTTTTTATGGCAATGGCATCAAAAAATCAACATAATGATTATGCCAAAAGGCGCGCGTATTTGCATCACGACTAAACATTGCATGTTATTAGGCTGTATGGATGAATTGCCTTTGCCTTTCATTTGTTGGATTATAACAACACTGACGGTTTTTTGTTTTTATTTATTTCAAGGTCGTAGAAAAAGTTTTGTATGCCACTGTCGCAAACAGCTATTGTAATACTCGTGCTGATCTATTGTGCTACTCATGTTACAATAGCTATCATTGCTTGGCAGTGGCATAAATAAATGTTGATACACATAACAGGCGGGAGGAAATGTAATGAGTGAACCGAGCTAAGACAAAGCTATTGGGAAAAATCAGTTATGAGTTTTTTCTTTTCCTTTTCATTGTTTCTGTAACTAAAGTACATCTAGTCTAGCCATCTAGTCTCTTTACCACCCGTGGTTGGCTGGTAGAGAATGCCTAAGGCATTAAGTCACGCCTCTGTACATTTTCTTTGTGCGAAAGTATAAATAAATAAGTATAAATAAATAAAAAAAGTTTTGCAAAGCTTTGCAATTCTTTAATAAAATTTACTCTTACATTTACTTACTTTTTTTTACTGACCTACTCGCTGGTAGGCCATAACATCGGCTGCCAGCAGAAGTTACCACCCACTAAACCAAGTTTTGCAGCCAAGCGATTCGTCCTGCTCCGGCATGATGTCTAGTGAAGCCATACGGAGGACGTGCCTGAGCAGTTGTGTTACGATAATTAAATACTGGTAGTTAATTTTGATCCGATGTGTATTATAAAAATTATGTGTAACCGAAATTGATGACAAACGAAACGATTGACATTGTGAACATGAGCACATGAGAAATGTTATTATGTTTCTAAAAATTTAAATCAAACTATGTTTGCAATACTTTTGATTTTGTTTTAGGGTGTTTTTCATTTCATTTAGTTTATCTATATTAATTTGTTTTTTTTTTTTAGAAAAGAGATCAATTTAATTCTTTGCACGTATTTCTTATATAACACTATTTTTAAGAAACAAGATGTCGGTGTTGATAATGGCCTCGACAGTGCTTTACATTAATTACCTCACTATTTATTACTCATCAGTAGTTTAGTAGTAGCAGTAGTAGACTATATAATTATTTATCACCTTTGTTAACTTTAGTTCTATTTAGTTTTATTTGATGATAAGAAAATATTAGAAAAAAAACAATACAACTTTTTATACTTCAGCAGTCAACCACTAATAGTGGTTTACTTTTGAAAACATACATAAATGTTAATAAATAAATACTTTGATTGACGTTGAAACGAGACTTTATAAAGACGATAAAAACAACCGGTAACTTATTGATTTTACATGAGTATTTTACCCAATACCATACCATTTACAGCCTCCGTGGCGTAGCGGTAGCGAAAGCGGCCGTTGCGCAAGGAGGCGCGCGTTCGATCCCCGCACAGTGCAAATGTTTGTATGCATGAATGTATATTTGCACTGGTCTGGTCGTGCCTCGGAAAGCACGTTAAGCAGTTGGTCCCGGCTGCCATACGAACATCTAGTGGCAGTCGTTACGGGTTGTTGGAGCCCTCAAAAGTCTAACAATTGGTCTAACTGCAATGCTTAGATATCGCCTTCGGGTTGTGGAGGTCAGACGGCAGTCGCTTCACGGAAAATATCGAAGTTTAGCCAAATTCAGCAGTTAGACTGGTAAAGCGGACCCAAGACTCCAAAGCAGAAAAAAAAAAGCTGCGGATGCGACTGGCATTAACGATGAGATGATGATGATGACTATTTTTAAGAAAAAAGATGTCGGTGTTGATTATGGCCTCGACAGTGCTTTACATTAATTACCTCTCTGTTTATTGCTCATCAGTAGTTCCTCTCTCGTCGTCGTGTAAGTGAAAACTTGTGGGTATGTTTCGGAAGCCTTAAATTACTTATGCTTTCCAGTATTAGGCAAAGGATATACGGGTCTGAGGCGCAGGAGTTAAGATATAGATTTATCTTTATATTATGCCTTTATGATTGTTTCTAAGTATAACTTTGTTTCAATGTAAATGATAAAAACAGACACACAATAGACCATACAATTTTGTATAATATTTTCTATATAGCTTATTACCTTCTCCGAGAATTAGGCTATGAATTGAAGAGATTTGGAAAGACTCGAAGTTATTACCAGTAATTACTGCCCATTATGTGATATAATAAATCGCTTTTCGCAGAAATAAGTTTGATGCTGGCTGAAAATGTGTATAATTATAAATAAAATAAAGAAATATAAAACAGAGGATTATGTCGATGAGCTGTGTTGAATAATCTATGTACCGATGAATTCTGGAAAATACATGGTAGGCGAAAGAAATATAAATTTCTTTTAAAAGGTCGATCTCAATTTGTGGAACCAAACCATAGCAAGGGATACACCTCAGGTTGGGCACTTTGTTAGCACACAATGCGAAATGAAAACTGTCTCATAACAGCTTTAGACAATACTGTCGACATAAAAGCGATAATAAAGTTGAAGAAAGCGGAGAACTAAACCAACTCTTATGACATGGAATCAGAAGGTTCACATTGATACTTAAATAAAATGGTTATGAGCAACTTTGACAAAACCAGTTAATTGTAATGATTTAATTATTTTAGCCAGGATTGTGTAAGATTCTTCAAGTACCTAGGACTCGTCCTTGATAGTGATGGAACTTCGAGGAGCACTTCCGACGTTTGGTTCCCAGACTCGAACGGGCCGGGGCTGCCCTGAGACTGCTCCTTCCCAATCTAAGGGGACCAAATGCCTCCTACTGGAGACTCTACGCGCCACCTCCAGCAGTCTAACCATCAGCATTTTGTCTCACAGCATAGATTTTTTGATTAATAACAAGTGATTCCTCTGCATTTTTCTCGTCAGTGTGCGTTGCAATTCAATTTATGTGTAACATTTTGTTTGTGTGAGTTGTATGGGAACGACCCTTCCTTTTTATATTATAACTAGCTTTCCGTCCGCGGCTTCGCCCGCGTAGAGTTCGGTTATATCGCGCTTTTTGGATTTCCCTCGGGAATATCATTTTTTTCCGGGATAAAAGGTAGTCTAAACCTTCCTTAAGAATCACTCTATCTATTAAAAAAACCGCGTCAAAATCCGTTGCGTAGTTTTAAAGATCTAAGCATACATACGGACATACAGCGAAAGCGACTTTGTTTTATACTATGTATTGATTTAACTTGAGGGAGTTTTTTGTCTCACCAGTTGGTAATGAGTGTGTACGCAACATTAGTTTTAATTATTTATTAATTTATGGCTTTTATCACTGACTTCGGATAAGTTCCACTTAACATATCGGGCAGTATAATAGTATCTATGAAGCAGCCACCTTACCTGGTGTACCGGTAACAGCCGGATGGTTCAGACTGATGACTGACAAATAGCTCGTCAGTTTTTGAGTTTGTTAACGGTTCGGGATTACTAGTAAACGAAGGTTCGTGAGATTATTTCCAACAGTTACGACACTATTATACACACGAACAATATTGACGAGCATATGAACATGAACATTATAATAAACATAAAAATAAATATGAACATTATAGATTGAATACTTTGCTTTCGAGTAGCATGAATACAAGATATATAGTGAATTTAAAGTTTCAACACATGCAAACAAATGTTTCAAATTGATATTATTTGAAATTAAACAGATAGCAACTTTATTTCAGTGGCAGTTAAATTGATTCTAGAGAGACTGAAACTGTTGTTAAAGTTATATAAATATGTAATCTGTAGAGTAATGTTAACCTTATTATGTAAGCGTTAAGATTATTTTTCTATACCTTTATAATATATGTTTACATTTTTCGGGATTTAAGACTAGAAGGTAAGGCGAGTATCGTACTACTTATCAATGTGAAGGTTATGTGGTCTTAGGTCAAGGTTACGGCTGGGTTAAAAGGAAACCGTGGCCCTGACCTACAGGCAAGTGAACAAACACTGGTGGGTTTTAGTCAGTAAAGTCTGACACGCCCTTCCGCTCCGCCCAGAGCGGAAGAGGTCATTTGATGATTTCCCATCCAAAACAAAAAAAGGGTAATGTGGTCTTGGCTATTTCAAAATAATCTGTTCAACTATTCGCTACCGCTTATGAATACATCATAACCCAACGTTTTATTGGAAGTATGGTCACTTATTAGTAAAACAGTTAGAACCGCTGTCTTTTGAATACGCTTAAAGTAACGTCCCGTAACCACAGGGTGGGCTACCGGGTGTATTTTCAGACTAATGTTTTAAATAGCTTTTACAGTTAATCAATGTGTTGTTCTAGGATTAGGATAGAAAGTACTTGCGTTTAAGTAAGGAGCTTTGGGATTATTTCGTACCAAGGATGAGTGATTTATTTATTTTGTTAAAAACAAACAAACAGAACAGTGGTCGTTGACCGTATCCCGTAGAACCAGCTCCGACGTTATATTACGTGCGGACTGGACGCGATTTTGTGAGTCATTGCTGCACATTGCGGCACAGGTTTGACGACACAGTTGACGCAGGTTAAGTGATTGACTGCTGCTCTGCATGTTCTGGGTTCGATTTCTGTACGGAACAATTATTTATATGACCTACAAATAGTTGGTTTTGGTCTGGTTGTTTGTGTACGAGTTTATATGTTGGTAAACTCCCCCACGATACAGGAAAAATTCCTAATGAAGGAAAAGTATTTTAAAAAAATACGCTATCCACATCAGTGTTGAGCTTGTGACAGGTAATTCACATGAACTACATTACGGTGTTAGGTTAAGTTTACTAAGATATTTTTTTAGGAATATTGTTACTAACCCTTTTGAATACTTTGCAGTAACAAAAGACTTACAAGTATTTGAATGAATATAAAATAAAAACAGTAACGTAACTTTCTGTCATTTTTCTATTACTTTGTCAAATTATCGAATATATTAAAGCCAGTTAATTCGGTATTGTCCTTTGATACAAAAGCGTTACTCGCGTAGCAGTTATTGCTACGGGGCGTAGCGCTTTCTGCCACGGCATAGCGCTTATTGCTACGGCGTAGTAGTTATAGCTACGACGAAGTGTATAATATGTATTTCTTTATTGCAATGCTGCTTGTGTGCACGACACATGTTATATTGGCTTTTTGAGGTATTCTGCAGGTTATTTTTTTACCCATTTTGCAAAAAACTATCTAAACAAGAATGGGTAGCCCGTGTTAACCACATGCTGATTTTTTTTCATAATAATTGGCCTTAAATATATTACTTTTAAACCGTGGCCCTGGCAAGTGTCGCACAGGCAAGTGAAGAAATACGGGTGGGTTTAAGCCAGTAAAATCTGACACGCCCTTCCGCTTCGCCCAGAGCGGGAGAAGTCATGATTTCCCATCCCAACAAAAAAAAATCGGGATTAAGTAATGAAATAGCCCCACTCTTTCACTACTCAATCGCGTTTTTTTTTGCAATAAATCTTATAAATAATGCACATAAATGTCTCAAAATCGAAGGTTCTTGTAAACTTGTATATAAGGTAAAGTTATCACAAAGACAACTGTAATGGAACTCGTTATACATATATCAAGCAGTCGGCCAACACGCCTGCCTGCGACGTGGAGGCCCCGGGTTTGATCGCCAGCCAGGTCATGACGGAAAACGATCTTTTCCTGATTGCCCTGGGTCTTGGATGTTTGTCTATTATAAATATAGTATCGTTGAGTTAGTAGTTTGGGGCTAGCTCAATCTGTGTGATTTGTACGTATATATTTATTTCTTATTTATTCCTCCATCCCCCGTGTCCCACCCCAGGGAGTGGGACGTTTGCTATGGAGACACGGTTTTACTTGTCAGTACAAAACAACGTGCGTTCTAAAAATATGTAAATGAATTTACGATGAAATGTATCAATGGGAACTTGATATTTTTTATAACTTTTAGAATTTTAAGCCTGATTTCCACGTTGCAATTTGACGACCTGTGGAATAACAAAGAACAGTTTAGATGAAGCAGCCTGAACGTTGCGTCGTCTGAAGTACTACTATCAGGAAGGTTTAAGTTATAATTAATAATAATTTATTATTAGATAATTAGCATTAAAATAATTAGTAATATACACTCATTTGCAAAAAAAAACGTGTGATTTTGTTTTCATTAATGTTTAAAAAGATACGATACAAAAAAGATTTCAATCGTTTGTACACGTTACTGGCCGGTTTTAAAAACACCGTGGTATTTAAAAAAAGTACGTTCTAAATTCAAATGTCCATTTTATGCTCATTTTAACAGTAACCCCCTTTTAATCCTACATTTTTGGCGCGACATTCCAGAAGTTAACATCAACTTTCATAACTTTTATTCAATTTTTATCGATTAATTCACATCCTTGACTATCAAAGCCTTATTTATTGCTGTTTGGCTGTATCAAAAATGGTAGACAAAGTGGTAAAAGCTACCAAATTACCGCGCTGCTTGAAGAGGGTTGCAGCCAATGCTTAGTGGCTAGGAGGCTAAATGTTAGTCGGAGGACGGTGGGGATCTTTATAACAACCTCCAAAAAGTAAGAAATGTACATATTAGTCTATGGACGGTCAGGAGGAAAGAAAAAGAAAGAAAGACAAAACATTTATTTGCGGTAAACATGACGCAAAAGTTTACAAAAACATAAAAAATAGTTGAGGGAAATATGCGTCACATCCACGTAAGACGGTTGTCGCTCAGCATTATGCTGCGACCCTATTCAAAACAGAGCCCAGCGCTGGTTTTCAGCGATAGCCGGCGCCGATGTAAAGACATCATCCGGTGCAACAAACAATTACAAGTGCTTCTCGTTGTCAATATACACAGTCACCGCCCGCGGCCCCAAATTACTCCGTGAGCACCGAGTTCACAGGCTTAGGTTCTGATCTGATGAAGCCAGGATATCTCTGTTCGGTGAAGATCGACGTCGGCGAGTGCTAAGAAGACAAGGAGAACGCTTTGCAGAGGCATCTTTCGAAGAAATCACACCTTATGGTGAGGGTTCTGTTATGTTTTGGGCATTCAATGGATCGTACAGAGTTAGTCTTCATTGAAAATGGCTCACTGACTGGGCATCGATTCATAACGAAAGTTCTAATTCCTCATGCACAACCCGCATTGGCCGCTCCAGGTGAAGACTCAATTTTTATGGACGACAATCGCGCCCACCGATCTCGCGATGTTGAAGCGTATGTGCAGGAGGTTTTCGCCGTTTGGATTGGCCTACTCGAAGCCCCGACCTCAATCCCATAGAGCATGTCTGGGACGTTCTGAAACGGCATATGAGATCAATGCAACCAGCTCCGCAGACCATCAGAGAGCTGAAGAATGTGATTACTGCGGAGTGGGAACATATTCCGCAAGTAAGTATCCGGGATATACTCGCTAGCATGCTCAGACGAATTCAAGCTGTGATTTTAGCTAGAGGGGGTCACACTCGATACTAAACATTTATCTGTTTTTACTTTATTAAATAAAAAGCTTCAAGTAGTGCATATGCACTACTAGCTAACATACACTACTAGGTTTAGCATTATTTACCATAAACTGCATCATTTTTTTTAAAATACCGATGAAAACGATTATTTTTTTTATATTTACAAAATTATGAGGATAAAACTACCTATGATTATCAAACAAAGCAATAGGTATTAACATTTGAAATGGTTCATTGCATAGGTGCCGTGCAAAAACGGGCACCTAATCAATCAAATCTCTAATAATCATCTGTGGAGTTTAAAGGAGTCGAAATATAACCATACAAAACAGACATATTGTTGTACATTAATTACGATACCTAATATGCTCAATAATTCTATAATGTTTATTTAAATTATTTAGTCCTTGAGACAACCGGAGTATTTGCTCTGAATTTAGAATTAGATTTTATTTTATTTTATAAAACATCGAGGCCGTTAGAAAGCTTGTAGTTTAGACTAAACTTGTTCCACGAAAGTCTCTCAGAATTGTTTACAGACTAAATACAATTTTAATGATCAGCTTAGAGTGGCTTGTGGCTTTACAAGAGCTAAGTGGATTATTTGGTTACTGCAATGAATATTTATTCTTGCGCCTACGATTTTTTTTTTTTTTTGCGTAAGTTCATGAGACAATGGAGAGAGACAGTGTTAATTTGAAGAAAAAAGTTTGTCAAATACAAAATGGCAAAAGAATATATTCATTACTAGCTGACCCGGCAGACTTCGTACTGCCTTATCGATAAATAAAAGACCGAATCTTTTGTATAAAATGATTTTAAAACAAACAAATCAAATCCGTATTTAATAAAAAAGCATTTATTGAATAAAGCATGAAGTTTTATTATTATTTTCGATACATCATGTTGCTTACTTAGAAAACAAAGTTTTCCTGAAATACTGGCTATTTATAAGGTTTAAATTTGATATTCACAGACACACACTGTTAAAATACAATCTGTTGATTAATTTAAAGCTTTCTCACAAACTATATTTTTTGTTTTGTTATGTAGTGCGTAAATAAACAAAGAAGACGGTTTTCCGACGCGCGAACACGCGACGTATAATTGTCCATGCGCGAAACAGGGAAACTCCAAGTTGATTCCACAAAGTTCTAACGACTGTCCTTGCGATTTATTTATGGTCATCGCAAAGGCCAGACGTACTGGAAATTGTAAGCGTTTTAAATCGAATGGTAAGTCCGTTGGAATCATCGGTATCCGCGGGATCAAGACATCCTCTCCTTTGTATTTTCCTTTTATGATTGTCGCCTCAATGACGTTATTCATCAGTCTTTTCACAGCCAGTCTTGTTCCATTGCATAGTCGAGGTTGATTAATGTTACGCAGCATGATGACAACTGATCCTACTTTTAACTGCAAATTGTGAGGTGGTAATCCAGGCAATTCCAGTGAATTTAAAAACTCAGTGGGATAGTTGATTACGTCATCCTGGTTCATTACGGTGTCGACTGATTTGAAGAAAACCATCTGTCCTGGAAGAAAATTCTGAATGGTCGCATTAAGATCCTCGACATCTTTATTTTTCGCTGCTAATATTGCTCGTTCACCCAGCCAATTATGGTTATTGAACTTTTGCGCTATATCTGGGAAAACTCGCTGAATAAGCTCCACTTATGAGTCTGTAATGTGACAGAAATCTGTAGGTAATGTGATGAATCCGGTCGAGGTGTCCACTGCAACTTTATTATTTCCAACAACTGCTTCGCAAACACATTTGCAGTTTCATCTTGTTGCAAAAATACTCGCATGTTAGTTGTTAAGTGGAGTGTCTTTACGTACTGCCACAAATTTGATGATTTTAGGCATGCATTTAGTTCATCAGCAACAGTTGATCGGGGAATAACTGGAAGAGTCTGACGAAAATCACCTGACAACAGAATCATGGCCCCACCGAAAATATTTTGGTTGTCACGAAGATCTTTCAACGTTCTATCCAGTGCCTCCAGTGACCTCTTATGGGCCATTGTGCATTCATCCCAAACAATCAATTTGAATACCTGTAGGATCTTGGCCATTGCGCTATTTTTGGCGATGTTGCAAATTGGTGTTTCAAGGCAGAATGTGCAGTTCGCCCGCCTTCTAGCAGAGTTGCAGCTATTCCAGATGAAGCCAACGCTAGAGCAACATCATTTCGCGATCTGATCCTCGCCAAAAGCAATGAAATTAAAAACGTTTTTCCGGTTCCTCCGGGAGCATCAAGGAAATAAATTTCACCAGATCCACTGTTCACAGCTTCTATCAAAGTGTCGTACGCAATTATTTGTTGTTGATTTAATTGTGGAACATTTGTACGAATTGTTTCGGCCAATGCTTCAATGTCGTACTGATGTTCTCTTTGCCACTCGTGGTTTAATGCATCGTGCATATGACGATTGGGTGCTGTCATTCCCAAACACGACAATACTTTATTTACCATCAATAAACACATATCTTCTATCATGATCAATGTGTCATTGTAAATTTCTTCAATCATTTGTAGTGTAGGATTCAAAGTTTGACGGCGCACACGATGCAAAACATCCTCAGACATGTCATCTCTATACTTAACCCACAAATCTTTTGGATTCGAGGGGAAACATGTCGATATGATAATCGCAAACAATGTACGAATTTGATGCGGCGACGAAGATATTACGGAATCCTTGAGCGTATCATCCCAGTGCGAATCGTTCTCAAGTAAATATAATAGTTGACATGCCTCACGGTAAGTCGCACACAGCTGTCCATTAACTGTTCTCAGTTGTTTAAACGATGTCGGACCACGAACATTCACCAACAACAACCGCAAATAATAACATTCATCGTTATTTGGATGTACTGTGTAGATGCGACCCAGAGCATCTGAAGCAAATACATTTGGATGTCCTTCAACTGGTGTTCCTTGTTTTCGGCGCTGAAACGATTTCGATGATGCGTTCCATGTGTAATAGCGTGGCATGTCAGCATACAGCAAAGTGCGAGCAAAATCATCAGTTTGACAGACTGTGAAGAAACTTGTTAATGTTGTCGACGGTGGATGTGCCGCCCTGTCTGCCGCGTTAGATTCATTAAAATAAACTCGTTGACCATTTTCTAAATGGACTGCCAAATGGACTACTGTAGGGTGTCTTTCATGGATCGTAAATGAAAAGATACGCCAAATAGCTTCGTTGCTACTTACATAGCGACCCATCTGGTACTGTGATATTTCATCATTTGCATTGGTTACACCGAAGACAGCCATATCACTACCTTTATTAACATATTTACATATGTACTTTATCGACTTCACAGAATTACAATATTCCACATTGATGTGATTCTCAAAAGCTTTGGACAATATTGGCGAGTATGGCACAATCCAACGATTGTCTACCTCAACATTTTGTCCTCTTACCTTCACAACTACCGATCGCCCACTGTCTGCAACTGATCGCCGACGATACAATGGGTATCCATCATTTCCCGTTATGGTTTCAGCAAGCAGGTCTCTTGGGTATCGCTTGGAACACCTACCGTCGACCATACAGGGTGAATTGTTGTTGAAATGTCCGCAAGGTCCATGTATCATGTATTTGGTAACTACTGCATGCGATTTTGGGTCAACTATTTCATCTGGAATTTCAGCTGAAATTATGGAATCAATCTCATCTGGCCTTATTTTGTCCACTAACCAGACTAAAATATGCGCATGTGGCAATCCACGCTTTTGCCATTCTACAGAGTACATCCAACAACGGACTCGGCCATACACTCAATGCTTTATTAAGAAATTCATGAGAGATTTTAATTTTTGTTTAAAAACTCTGGCAGTTATGTCATGTCTATCAACTGGTGTTTGGCTATGTAGTAATTCCTTCTTGATTTCGGACCATTTTGGGTTACATGTGAATGTAACAAATAAGTCTAGGCGGCCATAATGCCTAACATATGACATAGCATCCTCAGCATATTCATGCATGTGGCGTGGGCTTCCTATATAAGTAGCTGGCAAAATTGTCATTCCTCCTACATTATTCACATTGCCATCAGCATTTATAGCATCGCGGAGATGGATGTATTCCTCTGACCGTAGCCGTTGTTGGTTCAAACGGATGTATGTCAATCGTTCAGTCTCAATTTTGACATACATGTCAACTGCAAACTGATGAAAAAGTCGTTGACACATCAAAATATGATTTACTTCACCTTGACGGATCATGAGTCTGTATGAATAGAAATTCATAGCACTAACTTTTTTGTTGGTTTCAGCATGTTATTTTATTTATAATTGTATCGACAATATGACTAATTCATACAAGTGCTGCCATCTATCTTTAAGTATGTAATATTGTGTGTCAAGTGTGTAACAGAATGTCAGTTTTTAAATAAAGTTAGTTCGTATCCGTGTGACTCAAGCGTTTCATTAATTAGAGGTTATGTGCCCAGTATTTTAACAGTATTTTAATAGTTTTGTTAGTTTTACTCGCAATTTTCTTGGACATCCGTAGTGATAGTGATCCGTAGTAAAATAGACTGCAGATTGAGATAAACTGTGCTAATTAACGCTGTAATTGTAAAAATGGCGACGAACTATCTTGTGGGCGTGCCTAAACTGAAGGGGCGGGAAAATTACAGTGAATGGGCTTTCGCGGCTGAGAATTTCTTAGTTCTGGAGGGAATGTCTGATTGCATTAAGTCGGAGACAGTGCCAGTAGAAATAGGAGCAGCAGGTGACGCGAAAACCAGAGCCAAACTTATTCTGACAATAGATTCGTCGCTGTACGTGCACATAAAAAGTGCGCAAACGACTCATGAGCTGTGGAAGAAATTGAAAAACCTATTTGATGACTCAGGATTTTCGAGAAGAATCAGTTTGCTGAGGAGTTTGATTTCCATTCGACTCGAGAATAGTGTTTCAATGACTTCGTACGTGACACAGATAATTGAAACAAGCCAGAAATTGTGTGGTACCGGTTTCAACATTAATGATGAGTGGGTTGCATCGCTTTTATTAGCGGGATTAACAGAAAAATATTCCCCTATGATAATGGCGATCGAGCATTGCGGCATACCATTGACAGCAGACGCCATTAAAACGAAGTTGTTAGACATGGAAGAAAGCGGAAACGGTAGCGAAAACAGCGCTTTCAATTCCAGTGGTGCGTTTGCGAGTTACAAGAAGAACCGGAATGTTGGTAGCACTTCGACCACAGACAAAGCACAGATGTCAAAGTTAAAACCAAAAGTCATAACATGCTACAAATGCAAACAAACAGGGCATTACCGTAATCAGTGTACATTTTCGAACAAAAATTCATCGAATACAAATAAAAATGAACGTACAAGCAGTAATGCGTTTAGCGCCGTGTTCCTGAATGGTGAATTTTGCAAAAGCGATTGGTATATTGACTCTGGGGCGAGTGTTCATCTTACCGCGAACGAAGAATGGTTGTCAAATGTGTCGCGGGATCTTATGATTAAGGAAATTGTCGTGGCAAACAAAGATAAAGTACCTGTATTGTGTACTGGAGATGTGCAGATTACGACAAAGACGCACGCCTGTGAATACGACATTACAGTGGAAGGTGTATTATGCGTACCAAAGTTGACTACAAATCTGTTGTCTGTTAGTCAACTTCTATGCAAAGGAAACAAAGTTTTATTTGACAACAATGGTTGTCAGATTTTCAATAAGGCAGGAGTACTGGTGGCTACAGCATGTCTGTTGAATGGTGTTTATAAACTGAATATGTCTGAATATTGCTCAGCAGCTGCAATGACAGTGTCCAGTGAAGTTTGGCATCGACGTTTGGGTCATGTCAACAGCCAGTATTTGAACAAGATGCAAGGTGCTGTAGAGGGATTGACAATTGATAGTAAGTTTGATATATCCAAGTCATCATGTGTCACATGCTGTGAGGGCAAGCAAAACCGTTTGCCTTTTCCCAAAGAAGGTAGCAGAAGTACAGAGTTGTTACATATTGTGCATACTGATCTCTGTGGACCGATGGAAAATCGGTCAATAGGTGGTTCGAGATACTTTATGCTGTTTATCGACGATTTTAGTCGTATGACATATATTTATTTCCTAAAAACAAAAGATGAGGCGTTGAAATGCTTTCAACAATACAAAGCAGAGGTTGAGAATCAACTTAATTGCAGGATTAAGATTTTCAGAAGTGACAATGGAACAGAATTCTGCAATAGCAAGTTTGATGATTTTTTGATGTCGCATGGGATAATACATCAGAAAACCAACCCATACACGCCGGAGCACTAACTACTATCAGAACTATCATTGAGAAAGCCAAGTGTCTGTTGTTCGATGCAGGTCTCGAGAAAAGGTTTTGGGCAGAGGCTGCACACACTGCAGTGTACTTACAGAACAGGACTGTGACTACATCCTTAAATTATAAAACTCCTTTCGAGATATGGACAGGCAGAAAGCCTGATGTCAGTCACCTGCGTATTTTTGGTAGTCCAATTATGGTACATGTGCCAAAACAAAAGAGATTGAAATGGGACAGAAAGGCTGAAAAATGTATCCTTGTTGGCTATTCCAATGATGTCAAAGGGTACAGGATATATAACCCGAAGTCTAATATCATCACTACCAGTAGAGATGTTATAGTATTGGAGAAGATAGAGACAGAGAATAATGTTCTGGAGGTACAGGAAAATTGTTCAGATAATGTGAATATAGTTCCAGTAGGGGATGAAGATTTGACACTTCTGGAAGATTCACATGAACAATTGGAGAACTTGAACATGGATGACAGTAGTGAACTGTATGTACCTTGCGAAGATGAAACATTAGATAGCTCAGAGTCTGGTGCAATGGACAGTGATGACTCCATAATACTTAACAATGTCAATGTAATAAGTGGTCCTCGGCGTAGACAGCAGCCTGACAGATTTGGATTTGCAAGTGCTCACTTAGAAGATGGCCAAATGTTCACGGGTGAGATATTGTTGCAAGAAGCCTTGGAAGGACCTGAGAAAGCACAGTGGTTAGCGGCAGTGCAGGAAGAGCTACAGTCGTTCGAGAAAAATAGTGCGTGGGAACTCGTAGATGTTCCAAAAGATGGTACCATAGTGCAGTGCAAATGGGTGTTGCGAAAAAAGTACGATAGTAAAAACAATGTGCGTTACCGTGCTCGTCTAGTCGCAAAGGGCTTCACCCAAAAACATGGTGTGGACTACACTGAAACATTTTCGCCTGTAGTGAGACATACAACTCTCAGACTATTATTTGCATTGTCTGTTAAGTTAGATTTAGATGTCACCCATCTAGATGTCAAGACTGCGTTCTTAAATGGTGACTTAGAGGAAACCATTTATATGAAAATGCCAGATTGCTATAACAAGAGTAAGTCAGTTAATAAAGTGTTAAAACTTAAAAAGGCCATTTATGGACTTAAGCAGGCTTCTAGAGCCTGGAATAAGAAGGTAGATAATTGTTTGATCAGTAATGGTTACAAAAGGTCAAAAATAGAGCCATGTATGTATATAAAGGATAAAAACAAATGTAAGACCATTGTAACAGTCTATGTCGATGATTTCTTTATATTTTCCAACGATGAAACTGAAACTAAGAGCTTGAAACAGATTTTATCTAATAAGTTTAGCATTAAGGATTTAGGTGAAGTTAGACAATGTCTTGGAATGAATGTAACCATCAACAAAGATAAAGGATTTGTAACTTTGAGCCAGGAAACTTATATTGATCAGTTATTGAGCAAATTTAATTTATGTGATTGTAAGGTTATTGATACACCTATGGAGGTCAAATTAAATATAAGCAAAGGCGAAGTAGGCGTTTATAATTGTGTGCCCTATCAACAACTAATTGGTAGTTTGATGTACCTGTCGGTCTTAACTAGGCCAGATATTAGTTATGCTATAAGTTTTTTGAGTCAATTTAATAATTGCCACACTAAACAGCATTGGGAATATGCAAAAAGGGTATTAAGATATCTTAAAAGAACTAAATCTTATGGAATAAAATATTGTAAAGATGGTAATTCAGAAATCAGAGGCTATGTAGATGCTGATTGGGCTTCTAACTCTGAAGATAGGAGATCATATACTGGGATGTGTTTTTTGTTATCTGATGGTGTAAAATCATGGGAATGTAGAAAACAGAAATGTGTAGCTCTCTCCAGTACTGAATCAGAGTACATTGGTCTATCTGAGGCATGTAGAGAAGCATTATATATTAAGGCATTACAGTATGAAATAACCAATAAGATGTACACAATAAGCATATTCAATGATAACCAAGGGGCACAGAAACTGTGTGCAAACCCAGTCTTTCACAAACGTACAAAGCACATTGATATCAAATATCATTTTTGTCGTGATTTAGTGAAAGATAAAATTGTTAAAGTGCTGTATGTGCCAACAGCTGATATGCCAGCTGACATTTTAACGAAAAGTTTATGTTCAGCAAAGCATTATAAATTTATGTTAATTCTTGGCATAGTTTGTTTAGATTAAGATTGTATTTATCTGTAATTATATATTGATATAGAAGATATTGCGATAAGTAGGGGTGTTATTTTATTTATAATTGTATCGACAATATGACTAATTCATACAAGTGCTGCCATCTATCTTTAAGTATGTAATATTGTGTGTCAAGTGTGTAACAGAATGTCAGTTTTTAAATAAAGTTAGTTCGTATCCGTGTGACTCAAGCATTTCATTAATTAGACAGCACCTGCAATCAAAAATGATAAATGTTTAAATTGTTACTTAGATGAATTGAATTTAAAAATATTATTTAATCTTGTTCAATTCATTTACCTGTTACTTGATTTACCATTTTGATATTAAAATGGTATCCATCTTCCCCCTGCCAGAAGATCAAAGGATATTGTAGTGCATCATAACTCCTGTGTGTTTCAGATACACGTTTTAAATCACTATTCCGATGATGAAGCACAATATCTCTAGATTGTAAATTTTCTCCCACAATGACAACAGCCACTTCATCAATGGTAAGTTTTTTTTTTTTTTTTTTTTTTTTTTTTTTTTTTTTTCTTTATTATCATATAACATTTGGTAGGTACTTACAAATATAAGTCACAGTACACTAATATTATAAACAACACTTTTACAGGCTAGAATCACCTTTATAAGCATACAAAACTGATGGCTACAAACTAATTACATCATGGTCATTTAATAATTTAATCTTATAATAACTAATGAAATTATTGTGGTAATTTCATTTCTTAAACAGAAAAGAGAATTAAGGGGTAGAAACAAAATCACAAGTACACAGTGATCGCGCCAGGTCACCGGCGGCGCACGAGCTACCGCGCCCCCCGCGTACTCAGCTGTATACGGTGAGCGCGGGGAAGCGCTGGCGCATCGTACGGGCCCAGCTATGGCTCTTTATCAGTATTGTGCGCAAACAATACGTAGTGATGGGGAAGCTTGTATGTACCATATCTATCGAAACGTCGCAAGTCTTTTAATTCAATTTGACCAATGTTAGCAATTAATGTATTTGGATGACCTTTATTTTTGTTGTAAAATTTGCGAGTCAATTTCAAGATAAATTGAGTTATGGTAGGTAATTGTATAGAAGTGTGAAGTATTCTGAGATTAGTTTTAAACGGAGTATTGTAGGCAATTTTTACAGCTTTATTTTGAATTATTTGTAATGACTTATAATTAGACTGACAAGTGCTACTCCATACCGGACACGAATAAGTTATGCAAGGTCTAATTAGAGTCGTGTATATCCTAAGTTTTGTATTAGGGTTGAGTTTACTTTTACGGTTAAGTATAGGACTAAGAGAACCAAGTGCTTGGGCACCTTTAATGCGTAATTTATTTACATGTTTTGTCCAGTTAAGCTTTTTGTCCAATACAACACCCAGGTACCGAACTTCAGTGCTCCATGGGATTAGTTGTCCAGTAATTACCAATTTTCTTTTTGGAGTGGCACGTTGGCGTGTAAAGAGTATCGCTTCAGTCTTGGATTCGTTCAGCTTCAACTTCCACTTGTTGAAGTATAATTGGAGTAGGTCAAGCGATAACTGAAGTCTACTAATTATTATGTCAATGTCATCATCGCTTGTGTACGATGCTGTATCGTCGGCAAAACAGGCCAGATGTGTACGAATCTGCACAGGAATATCACTCACAAATAATATAAAGAGGTAGGGACCAAGCACCGAACCTTGAGGCACTCCTGCCGGCACCGACCGGGCCGAAGAACTCTCAGAACCAATGTGAACCACAAACTGCCTGTTATTAAGATAAGATTTAATGAGTTTTACAAGATTTATGGGAATGCCGTAAGTGATGAGTTTGTATAACAGGCCCTCGTGCCAAACGGTGTCGAAGGCTTTCTCGATGTCCAGTAGGAACATTCCAGTAGACTGCCTAAGATTGAGATGATAAGAAATATGTTCAGATACTCGAGCCAATTGTTGTACAGTAGAATGAGTGGAACGAAAACCAAATTGTTCCATCATAATCAGCTGATCCGAGCAACGCAGCAAGCGATTATAAATCATAACCTCAAATAGCTTACCTAGTACAGGAAGAAGGCTAATAGGCCTATAACTTACTGGTAGAGAGGTGTCTTTTCCAGGTTTTTTAAGTGCAATAACTTTAGCAGTTTTCCACATATTGGGAAAATATGCTAATTTGAAGCAACCGTTGAAAATTTTAGTGAGGAACACCACACATTTCTGTGACAGATTTTTAAGCATAACGTTGTGTATACCATCATTCCCTGGAGCCTTTCTGGTCCTAAGTTTACGTAAGACTTTCCAGACTTCGGTTGGCCGCACAGATAGATGTTTATCATCTATGGCAACATCATTTAAATAAGTAATAGCTGACTGGACGTCCTTCTCGACAGACTCACTCTTCCAGTCACGAGTAAGATTTATGTTCATCTCGAAAGCATCTGCTAGAGCATCGCATTGTTCAGGGATGTTGGTTGTTAAAGTACCCTCGTGTGTTTTGAGTGGAGGTATTGAGTGCGATCTAGGTTTCAATGATTTAACTAGTCGCCAAATATCGTTGCTAGGATTGTCAACTTTTGAAAGTTTAGTGTTCCATATTTTATCTTGATGTTTTGTTATAGCCAATTTAATCAAGTATTGTAATTTATTGATAGCTGACCGTAAAAGCCTTTTTTCAGGAAGGGACACTTTTTGTTCCTTTCGACGAAGTTGATTTTTATACTTGATCATTTTAGCGATGTAATTTGGTAGTTTTATGTTAGTATTTGCGTGTGCTTTACTAGGAATAAATTTGTCTCTGGCAGCAGTAAGACACTGTTGTAAGTAGTTTACGGCGTAGTCGATTTCCCCCTCGGATTTAAACACCTTTGAGTTTAGTGAGATCTTTTGGTCAAGAAAGAACCGGTATTTATCCCAGTCAGCGTCGCAATATAGGTAGTGTTTGAATTTAGGTTTGCTAGAGCATTGTCCATTTACCGTAAAAAGTATGGGAAAGTGGTTTGAGGAAAGGGCAGGTATTGCTCGAACATCATGTATACTATTTACGTTATGAGCTAGAATCAAATCAGGATTAGTAGAGGTAAGGTCGGGTCTGTAGTTGACCTGAGTAGGTGAGTCAGGGTAATGTATCACATAATCATGGTCAAGCATATGACGAAAGAGTATATTACCGCGAGTATTAACATAACTACTATTCCAATACCCGTGATTGGCGTTAAAGTCACCCATTATTACAACATGATGCCCCAGGGACAATAAAATATCTAGATCGTATGATTCAAGTTGCAAATTGGGAGATTGGTAAGCTGACACAAAGACGTAGTTTTTCCCGCTAATTTTCAAACCTATAGCAACCGCTTCAATGTGTTTTGTTTTGGGAACAGTAATTGGTTCACACTCGAATCTTTCGTTCACCAGAATGGCTACGCCTTGTCCACGCCCATTGTGGTGTTTGTCTTGACGATAGCATTTAAATCCCGGCGTAGCTAAGGAAGTATTATAGGTAAGTTTGGTTTCACAGACCGCTATTATATCAATTGATAGGGTACATACAGCTAATTCAAGTAGTTCATGCATTTTTGAACGAACTCCATCGGAGTTCCAAGATAAAAGCCTTAACTCATTTTGATTATACATAATGTCCAAGGTGGGTCAAAATTAACATAACTTTATCTAACATAGATTCACAGGCAGAAAATTGTGGTTTAAGGTTTTTAACACAGGTAAGTATTTCTAACATTTCTTTTGTCGAAGGATCATCCGGTGGTAAATTCAATTTCTCATTATGAGCAGAATTGTGACTGGTATGTGTTTTAACAGTAGCAGCATACGAAAGTTTCTTAGATGAGGGTGGTAAAATAGTAGGAGGTACAGCCTCATATTGAACTGCAGCATGCAACGGCCTAGACTGGCGCTCACGCCTAGCTTGGGTTCGTTGCAGGTAGGCAAGACGGGTCTCGCATTTATGATAGTTAGCAGGGTGGTTCTGGTCACAATTACAGCAACGTGCAGGTTTGAGGCGGTCTTTTTTAGGACATTCTCTCGTTGCGTGCGGTTCCGTGCATTTGACACACCTAGCAGGCATATTGCAATTCCTCGAAGCGTGCCCGAAGCTTTGACATCTGTAGCATTGCGTCCCAGCAGTCTTTATGGGCGTAAATTTTTGAATCGTGACCACACAGTTAAATAAGTATTTAATATTGCGAAACTTTGCCATATCCGCTCCAGCAGGAAGAACTACTAAAAAAGGTGGACAAGATAATGTACTCACTATTTGTGTCTTCATTTGTGAGACTGATGCACCTGGAAAGCCTAGCTTTTCAAGCTCGGCAGGTAACTCATCTTGAACGTAGGATGGTAAACCTTTTATCACCATTTTGGGGACTTTTTCGTCTTTGCGTGTGTAAGTTAGGAAAGCAGCATTTTCTTTGCGGAGGCCTTCCTTCAGAAGTTGATGACATTCTGTTGTATGACAACTTACTGAAACTTTGTTGTTTGCTCTGTACTGAAGATGGAATTTGTTGGTGTAACGGGAGATGAGGTTTTTGATGGTTTCATGTGTCCAATCTTTCTGTATCTCCAATATTAAGGGTGGAATATGTCCATTTTTCTTTACTCCAGTTGATGCATCTCTGTAGAAGTTATTCTTCGATTGTTCACTATTGTCGTCCACAGTGAGATCATTGAATTGATTGTGCAGAGGTAATTTCCGCGCTTCATCAAACTTTTCAGAGTTTCTCGAGACCGCAGGACGTTTGGCGAACTGCCATGGGCCGGATATATCTTCACCAGGTCTTTTGGAATTGAGATTTCCTGTAGATTCCGATCGCACTAGGAATCTATCCATTTTAGTGGAACCACAATATCGATAATCGAAGAATATCGATACGATGGCGTGGCATCACTAGCGGTGGTAAACAGCTAACGTGGTGGGGTTAAGGTAACTACGCGTGCGTGCGAACAGTATGCGCGGCGAACGCAAACTGAATCAATGGTAAGTGAATTGAACCTCCTTGTGTGTTCACCGGCAGGTGTTTTGTCAGCTCGAATAATAATATTATGGCTATCAGATGGCATCCGATCCAATGCTATTTTGAACCTGTTTACTAAATTGTTATTTTGATGAAGAAACATTTGTAATTGTTGGACAATGGTTCTCTTCACTGTTGGATTGTGAGCACAACGATTATTAATTTCCGCATCTGAATTGCCCATAAAATAAATTTGTAAAAATTGATGATCTGCATCAGGTAGTGGTAACAGAGTTCCCAGTAAGTTATAAATTTGTCCTTGTATCTGTAATTTTTAAAAATTTGTCCATTAATTATTTCCGATATATATATTTTAGTACAAACTTGAATAATATAAAAAAATATTCTTATATAATACCTTGAAAGTGGGCATGAAATTGTCTTGTATAATATGTGTAGCACCAAATGATGTCATCTGGAAACAGTTGTTATATTTCTGAATGTTGGTCAAGAAGTGCTTAGAATCATTTCCAATCCCAGAAACCAAAGAGCGTAAAGGATCTGGTGGTGGGACCAATTCTGGCAATTTTACTTTGCCTTCAGCACAACATAATCCAGTAGATTCACCAGTGTATTTTAACGCCTTACAGTATTTACAAATTGTTTTCATTTCCCCAATTGTTACCGATTTGTCGGCACAATAATCAATTGTCGGATCATAGTGGAATGCAGCTCGTTCAAGAATCACAGGAGCACTGCGTCTGCGGATTCGCTCAATTTCATTATGTCTAGCTTGCTGTTGTTGTGTTTGATGTGCACGAACTCGTTGCATTCTAAGCATATCTCCTACATTGTCACTCACTAAAGAACGTAAGTCTGACATAGCAATACGACTATTTTCTAGATCTGTCTGTCTCTGGTCATCAGTGCGGTTAGCACGTGAGGTAGCTCTTCGCACATTTGATTGACTACGATGACCTAAGTCAGGTCGTCTTCTCCTCGGCATCGTAAATTGTAATTAATCAAAGTGAGATAATTTCCCGCTCATTTAGCAGTAAAGTGTCACTATCACAAAAAAGAGCACATTACTTGGAATGTCTCGCGCACGTAGCCACAAAGGTAGATATAATATCGTAATACTTTTTTCCGTGCTCTGAAATGCGACAGGATGGATTGACAATCTAATGTCAAATATTATGATTGCGTTCAGAAATTTAACTTATGATTTATTTTATCTTTCGATTTCTATATAGTCTTATTAAAAAAAAATAATCGGACAGATTAACAACTGAAGTTAGCTAAAATTGAGTTTCTCGAAGCCGACCACTAATTATGTACTATATGTATTTTGAGACTATGCAATTTTGTCGCGTTCGCGATTCACTTTCACTTTTGTTGAGTTTCAGAACGCGATATTAGATCTTCTAACGCGCACGTGAATTTGAACTTTATGCAGCGGTAATAAATTACAAATTGACTCTCCATTTTATTTAGGAAACGTTTGTATGGGAAATAGAAAAATGCTGTTTTGAGGATTTTCCCGGCAGTTATTCGAATTTTTCTCACCTTTTAAACCTTCCCTAGACCTCCACGTATAATTCAAGACCAAGATAAGATAAATCCGTTCAGCCGTTCTCGAGTTTTAGCGAGAGTAACGAACAGCATTTCATTTTTATATATATAGATTTAATCAAAATATTTACACAAAAACCATAAGAGAGCAACATTGAACAAAATTAAGACTATCTCAGGTATTTAACACAAACAAAATAAACATAATCAATAGTCATTTGTTCAGCTTCCTTCGCCCCACTCTTTGTCTGTTTCGCACACAATACATTCCTTTCACTTCATTTGCTTGCTCAATCGACAAGAAAGCTCGATATGAAGCGATTATATACTTCTACAGATTTAGCAGCATTCAGTCACAGTGTAAAATTACTTATTGGTTTAAAACACCGAATATAAAAGACGGACAATAATTTGGCGGTGCCGTTTCTGCTCTGTGGCACAAGGTTGTCAAATTCAGTACCACATGTAAAGATGAGAGTTTACTTGGCTGCAGAAATTCAGAATTTCGACAAAATTGTACATTTACTTTAAGCTCCATGTGGCTTCCATGTTTTCGTTCGTTGAAAATGTATATTTCGTTTACGCTCACAGAATAATTTTTAAATTTTTCACAGATTTTTTAATGAACTGAAAATGTATGCGTTATCGACAAATGAACCTAGACAGGCTGTCAAACCTCTCCTTCATAAAGAGGCTGGCTTCCAGCCCAATCGATCGTGTACAGACCAGACCTTTTGTTTGGTAGGTGGTAAATCATCAAATGACCTTTTCGCTCTGGACGGAGCAGAAGGGCGTGTCAGACTTTTAATGACTAAAACCCACCTGTGTGCCTTCACTTACCTGTGCGCCATTGCCACGGTTTCTTTTTTAACCAACCCGCAACCTTGATCCAGGATGCATCGGTCTACGTAGACCCCGTCACGATGTGCTGACATCTTTTTGAGGCGCCCGTAAAACATAACGCGCCGTCGATCTGAGCCTGATCTTTGCCGGGCGGCGCTTTGCCCACTTCTTGCCGCCCGCAAGACCGCGTCTCCGGTGGCCGGGAGTATGATGTTGTCTCCCGACCAGGGCTTTGAAATTTATGGAGTTTGAAAAAGTCTTCGATACGCTGAGGTGGAGTTTCCCTATGAGACCGGATGCGTGATATTGGTATCCTCAAGAACATCATAAAGTTAGTGAAGGCAATCTACAAGAATTAATCTCGTAAAGTAACACACGATGGCCCCATCTCGGAGGATATACCGGTGCATTCAGGAGTATGAAAGTGGTGCCTTTTCTCACCTCTCCTCTTTCTGGTTGTCGTGGATGGCATCATGAGCAACGTTGCAAAATCAAGCGCCGCGGCATAAAGTGGGGAATATGCAACGTCTTGGAAGAATTACATACGAATAACTCTGTACAGTACAGTAGTGTCTGTAGTCTGTACAGTTACTGGAGTCGCGCCGCAACGTCAACTTCAAGGCTTTCGTGGTGCGCATACCGAATTATTTTCTGCCTATCGTCATGGAAGAGGACAAATACCACAGAACAGCATAAGAAAATGCTAGTAGTAGCGAAGCACTATTTTTATAATATAAATATATGTATGTTTAGGTTAAGGTATTTATGTATGGGCCTGCGTCGCCTGAAATAAACAAATAAATAAATTATATTTTATATCTCCTGTGTCTTTCTGACAACAACTGTAACTGACCTTTGCCTGCTCACACTAGCCCACATGCAAGCAAGCCCAGCGGAACGGCCTACAACGAGAGGCAAAGGAGACGGCACTAAAAATTAACACTCGAAGACCTAGGAAATGAGATGCGGGGCAACGAGCTCTTTGCAGTTATTCATCAGCACAGAGGCTGGGGAAAGGTTCCATAAATTCACTTACCTCGGTAGTATTGTATCTAAAGCTAGAGGGACGGAAAGAGATATCGCTTCGAGCATCGCCAAGATAAGAGCAATCTTCTCACAGATTCGTCTCGTGTGGCAATCGCGGAAACTGATCAGAAGACTAAGTGCAAAATTTTCCGGTCCAACGTAAAAACCCTATTGCTATGTGACACGTAGAATCTCATAAAAGAGAGCTCGCCTAAACTCCACCTTAACTTATTCACACACTTCACAACTTTTAAAAACGTAACTTAATTAAAACTCCAACTTAATTTAATAATAACTGAATGTGGACATTATTTCAAAATTCCATGGCTTAACAAGTATAAGTAAAATCAAGGTTAGAAGCCGAATACTGAATTTCTTTCAGGCATAGTAATTGACATGCTTTAGCCGAGTGTTAATTACAACGATATTTTAGAATATTGTAAGGTGTCGTAGTCGATGTGGACTTAGAACAAAGGTCAGTTTCGCGTAGGAAGTAGCACGTAGCTCGGTTTTTCAATACAGGTCGTGGGTTTCCAATATTGTAACAGTTCCATGATAGTGCCAAGCGCCGACAATCGTGTGCCCTCACAATGCGACGCAAGTGCACCGCTACGCGAAAAACTTTGTCGGTAGGTTGGTAGTACCGGGACAGTTGTGCACTCGTGGTTTTAGCACTATAATACGGCCCTTAAAGATTTTGCAATTTAGTTCAATTACCGCTATACTTTTTTTTTAAATACAATTTTTGTTCCACTCTAAAATTTCTCCTGTATTGTGGGTGTGTTTACAAACATAATAAACTCAGAAATAATTTATGTAAATTAAACTACTTATAGGTCATACAAATATTTGTTCTATTAATGAAACGAACTCAACAGTGATATCTCAAGTACAAAAATCAGTATATTTCTTGCGTCGCGCCAGCAAATATTTCGTTTCAGTACACGCCCCTTACCACAACACGCTCGTCTTTTACTCGTACAATCGCTGCACTGCCAAACTCCATGCAGTGTTAATTCCGCCAGTTTTTGTGCCAGAATGAATGGAGTATGGCCGGCTTGGCAATCTGGCAGGCTGTCAGCTTGGCGAATGCAAGCACACACAAGACTTCACGGGCTATTTAAAATTATTTACTATGTATCTACTGAACCGCATTTTTATGTGTAAATGCACTTCGGTTCAGCTTCCGAAACTACTTTCAGAAATGAAATAAGAAAGTTTTAAGTTTATTATCATCGGTTGATAGAATAACAGAATACACCTTAATGATAGCTTAATTTACTTTTAAAACCTTACTTTTTCAAGTTTGGCATATTATCGGCACCTAAATATCTATAAGTAGAATATATTTTTATAAGAGATTACAGAACATATTTTTTTACAAAGGGTGACACAATGGGCAGTCGTATCACTAAGAAGGATCTTTTACAGACAGCTTTTGGATGGAATACTAAGGGAAAGGGGAGCAGGGGACAGCCTCCGTGGCGTAGCGGTAGCGGACGCGGCCGCTGCGCAAGGTGGCGCGGGTTCGATCCCCGCACAGTGCGACAATTGTTGGACAATTGTTGGTTGTGAGTCAGATGCGACTGGGATTAACGCTGGGATGATGATGACTACTTACCTGAATTGTGGATCCCAGTGGTTACGTTTATATTAAGAAGTACGTCATGTATTGATTGTATTGTATGAAGTTAACTTGCGTGCCGCAAAGCCGAACACACCGGTGTATATCTCACGCCTACACTTCACCACTAAGGCGGAGGACATCGTGGAGTACGTACGCCAGAAGACAAGATAATCGCCGAGGGTACAGTTACTGGAGTCGCGCCGCAACGTCAACTTCAAGGCTTTCGTGGTGCGCATACCGAATTGTTTTCTGCCTATCGTCATGGAAGAGGACTTCTGGCCGCAAGACGTGGTTTTCCGTCGCTTCCGTGGACAAATACCACAGAACAGCATAAGAACATGCTAGTAGTAGCGAAGCACTATTTTATAATATAAATATATGTATGTTTAGGTTAAGGTATTTATGTATGGGCCTGCGTCGTCTGAAATAAATAAATAAATTACATTTTGTATCTTCTGTTTCTTTCTGCCTATTTAGTGCATTCATTTTCTCAGTGTATTGATTACAGACTACAGACCATCTGTCGGCCATCTTAACTAATTGTCTAGTACTTGGAAACCAAAGCTTATAATGAATAACTAGCATTTAATTAGTTTTTTTAGATATTAAGGTTTCAGATAGATATTTTAGATATAAAGATAAAAGTTTGTAGCATTTCTTATTTGCAATGAACATGTTTTTTGTTTTATAATGTATATTTTTTCTTTAACGTAAAGAATAGATTTCATAATTCTCTGTGATTTGAAGGCAAATGAGGCGCGACAAGAGCATTTCTGTAAGGTTTAAAATGTCTTTATTTTACGACATGAGTTAACGAGTGAAATGATGATGTTGGTAAATTAATCTATACTAATATATAAAGCTGAAGAGTTTGTATGTTTGTTTGTTTCTTCGCGCTAATCTCGGGAACTACTGGTCCGATTTGAAAAATTCTTTTTGCGTTTGATAGTCCATTAATCCAGGAAGGCTTTAGGCTACATAACATCACGATGCGACCAATGTGAGCGGAACATAACTAACTCCACGCAAACGAAGTCACTGGCGGCCGCTAGTATTTAATAAACTGTCACAAAAAAGGCATGCAACATCTTAACGTTGAGCAATTTTAATGTAAAAAAGTCGGGCAGTGGAATCATAGTGATTGACACTCCACTGCTCAACTTTCTGACTGTTTGTCACCAAGCTGTATCTCATTAGCTAGACGCACTGTCACTGATAATGTATTTATATTACCTCAAATAATAACAGATAATTAAAAAAGAATATTTAAGTTTTTCCTATTTTGGGTACACAGTGGAACGAGCGGAACCTTCGTACCATCATTATCTCTACCATTTCTAAGTTACACTAAGCTATAAAATATTAATTTACGCCGATAATAAACCGAGCGATTGCAACTAAACTCTGCATAATATAGTTAAACTTCTGCAAATAAAAAAAAAAACCGCTGGGAGGCAAAAACTCTATTCTGTAGAATAGTAAAATCCGTTGCGAGAATTCTACGTTCCAATCTTCAGTTCAGTGAAGGAAAAGGGAATTTGACTTTAGTATTTGTTATTTACTTTTCTAAATAACGTTTGAGTGGAGGTTTTGTTAAAAAGTAATGAAACATGAATTGATTAAAAGTCATGGAAATTATTTCACGATGGATTTTCCTTTAGACGTTAAGTCGAATATTTAGTGGGCGTTAAATATATTTTAAACGTCTTCTGATTTTTCTAATTTCTTTTATTAAATTCCGAGATGGGTACAGATTTGTTTTCGACGACTTTGAACATATTTTCTTTAAATGTTTTGTTTTTACTCAGACCGCTGTTTTTAGCTAAAATAATCCGCCTAAGTTCGTACCAATTTATTCAACCTTTGTAAGTTATCTTACTTTGACTGTGTTTAAGGCATATGCATAAATGCCTTTCAACCTTAAAGTCTGAACACAGTCCAAATAAGCTCTCTAAAATTTCAACAAGTTCCTCAGATGATGTTTTATAACTCATATATATAATATTACAGTTAAGTTAAACCTAATACTTCTTGCTGAAAACATATTAAAATTAGGCATTAATTTGAACGTTAATTTCACTGCAAATTTTTTTACACACTGCCATATACTTCTGCGATTAAAACCTTTTCTAATGAATATATCTGGTCATAATTTTTTGAAACATAATTCTAATTTCGACATTTTAAGTGACATGATTTCATGAATAAAAAATCTTTAGTTATCGAACAATCGAACAGGTAACTTGACGTGGAATAATTTTAATGTGAACATTTCTATTCTATTTTCAGTTCGCTCCAAAGACTTCGATGGAGGATAATGGATGCCTGATTTACATTTGTATAACTTTCTCTCCTCTCCCCTCCTTCACACCGCTTTCAATTAAATTAATTGAATGATAGAAATAATTAGCCAAACTTCTTTTTTATTAACAACTTTATCTGTTTTTAATTAAACAGAGGAGCTTTTAGCGATATTCAGGACACATTATTGTTATTCTCTAATAGACTATCACTACAGTAGGGGGTTTTATTTTGACGGGTTTTTGATGTGTTTTCTCGGTGGTAGGCAACAACATCAGCCGCCGGCATAAGTTACCACCCACCAAACCACCCACCACCCACAAAGTCTTGCCGCCAAGCGATTCGTCGTGTTCCGGCATGATGTCTGGTGAAGGCGTACGGAGGACGCGTCTGAGCAGTTGTGTTGCAATGTGTACCGGGTATGATGTGCCTAATGTTGTTGTGTCGGGAGTTTGGTCGTGGAGGGTCTCCAGATCATCCTCTGGCGCAGCATCGTTGGTCGTGTTGTTGGGTTAAACATTGCATCACCTCGCTCAACTGCCGTCTTCCTTCCTATTCACTCAGTTTTTTTGAGTGAATATGCTTAATAAACTAGTGCGTTTTACCATTAACGATTGCATCACTGCTTACCATCAGGCGGGATTGCAGTCAAGCACTAGTTTATAACTAAAAATAATAAAAAAAAAAACCTTGCCCCACATTAGGAATTTCTAATGTATCGTGGATGCGTAAACATATAACTCACATACACAAACACACCCGGGACTACTTGTAGCTCATAAAAGTATTTGTTCCAGGAATCGGACCCACGACACGCAGCGCAGCTGTCAATAGCTGAGCCACTACTCAAACTGTGCATATTGACGTTGTTGAGCAGATACATTCTTCATAATTATATAGGTACATTTATGTAGCAATGGATTAGGAAAAACCTTAGAGATTTAAACCTATTGCTACTGATAGTATATTACGTATTTTCGGTGCATAACTTGATTGAGCTTTTTTTAGCCCTATATTTATTAAAATACTAGCTTTCCGACCGCGGCTTCGCCCGCGTGGAATTCGGTTATATCGTGCTTTTTAGATTTCCATCGGGAATATCATTTTTTTTTTTAAATAAAATGTAGCCTATGTCCTTTCTCAGGGTCTAAAGATAGTCTTTGCCAAATTTCATCAAAATCGGTTGAGAGGTTTAAGCGGGAAAGCGTAACAGACAGACAGACAGACTTACTTTCGCATTTATAATAAACAAGCTTTCCGCCCGCGGCTTCGCCCGCGTAAATTTCGGTTATATCGCGCTTTTTAGATTTCCCTCGGGAACATCAAATTTTTCCGGGATAAAAGGTAGCCTATGCCCTTTCTCAGGGTCTAAAGATTGTGTGCTTTCCGCCCGCGTCTTCGCCCGCGTGGTGTTTGGTTATATCGCGCTTTTTAGATTTCCCTCGGGAATATCAAATTTTTCCGGGATAACAGGTAGCCTATGTTTTTTCTCAGGGTCAAAAGATTGTCTGTGCCAAATATCATCAAAATCGGTTGAGAGGTTTAGGCGGGAAAGCGTAACAGACAGACAGACAGAGTTACTTTCGCATTTATAATATTAGTATGGATAAATAAATAAATAAATATATACCGACAAATCACACAGATTGAGCTAGCCCCAAAGTAAGTTCGAGACTTGTGTCATGGGATACTAACTCAACGATACTATATTTATAATAAATACATATATAGATAAACATCCAAGAGCCAGGTCAATCAGGAAAAGATCGTTAAATGATTATGGTATTTCAACAACTATGAGTTGTTCATATTATTTTATGAGTATATTGACCAAGACGAAGAGCAATTTCATTAAAAATTAAATCAGGCTCCTGTGCGAATACAAACATTTTGGTTTTGTTGAATTAAATTAAAAAATCTTGGTGTTTTACTGTCGCTTACTCTTTTTAAGGTTTAAATGCACCGGGATTATTATAGAAGATTTTAGGACGTTTTAGAGAATGGTATTTTCAAGTTGAGATAAATATAGAGAATAATAAACGAGGTTTTATTTGGGAAGAAAAAAATCTTGTATAAATGTTTTTCCGGTCCTCGTACTAATAAGTGAACCAAAACTGTTACGGTATAATACAGTTACGTTATTGTCGTCAATGTAATCTTCTGTGTCCTAACATTATAAACTGATTATGTAAGTAAAGAAAGTATGTCAAATACAAAGAAAATAATGTAAATTCTTTGGTCAAATATAACTGCTGCAGTGATTAAGTGATGGACTACTGCGCTGCGTGTCGCGGGTTCAACTTATGCACAAAAACAATTCTTTGTATAACCTACAAGTAGTTGTTTCGGGTCTGGTTATTTGTGTATATGAGATTTATACATTTGGAAACGTACCACGATACGGGAAAAAATCTTGGTATGGGGCAATGTTAAAAATAAATTGTAAATTTAGCAAACGTTTGGAACAATAACTTCACAAATTATACTCACGAGTTCAAGTATGTATACACTTGGATTTATTCAAAAGCGAATTACTCTTTTATGTGACAATAAATTTAATGTTGCTACTATTATAAGCAGTACTTTCGAACTCATAGTTTAATGCAATTATAATTGCTGATGTTCACCTGAATCCGGAGAGACTGGAAGCCGATCCAAACATAAAGATACAAGGTGAGACTATAGGTAGGTGAAGTAGATGATGAGGATTATGATAGGTCTTTTATTTCATTGTTGTTTTCGTTTTCACGCAAAAATCACTATTTTTTTTTTCCAAGAGTTGCTCTGACAATGGCAGAGTACGCAGTACTTAGTTTCATCTTTTGATAAGCTTTAATGTATGTAGGTGTGGAAACCGAGCTAAGTATAAATTTCGGCTTTTCCTAGCGCCGGTAATGGGACTGTCCGGGTCTATGTATTAACTGCACACTGCAGGAAATGTAGTCAGGTATTAGTACGTTTTTAGGATTCCATGTTTAAAAAGAAAGGTAAAAAGGGGCCTCAGTGCTAAGGGTCTCTCACCAGGCTTTATCTGAGGAGCCTTGATAGTTACACTTGACTTGTTTTGTTTTCGTTACAACAAAGAATTATTAAACAGATTTTTTTGCTGAACTGATACGGAGTTCTGTGGAAGGAAGGAATTGCGCTGGGGTGGTTTTTTAAAAGTTGTATTAATTAAACTGTGTGACCAATTCAATTTGAAATTGTTTTTTAACGCGATTGACTCAAATTAGAAAACTCTGATAGTGAAAGAGATACAAGTCTGTTCAGGCAAACGAGACCAACGGCTTAAAGTTTTTTCCGAGGCACGACCAGATCAGTGCAAATATTCATATTCATGCATACAAATATTTGTACTGCGCGGGGATCGAAGCCGCGCCTCCTTGCGCAGCGGCCGCGTTTGCTACGGCTACGCCACGGAGGCTGCCCATATAACCCTTAACTCTAAATGTTTGTTGCCTTTTCAAGAGCTCGCAGTAGAGCTAATGTAACACAACATGCTGTTTAAATTAAATTAAGTGTGCAACATGTTATATGTTGCACACTTAATTTCCTAGCCTGAAATTCTATATTACCTACGGATATTTCAGCAACAAAATTCCTAAATTATTGAACAAACCTAAAACGCAAGTGATATTATAAATGTAAATTGGTAACAGATTATACTGAACATGCAACCTTTCTAGCTCAGCAGTGGCCTTTAAAACGAACAGTATTAACTCCGGTAAATCCTATCATAAGCTTATTTCAATATCAGGATTGAATGTATTTAAATTTATGAATTGTAAACTATTTTGTGATGCGATGTACCTGTAAAGTAAGTTTGAATTTTGGATATGTCCATAATAATTTATTGGTCAGCGGTAATATTCTTCTTCTTCTTCCTTCTTCCTCAGCCTATAGATGTCCACTGCTGGACAAAGGCCTCCCCCAAGGCTTTCCACGATGACCGGTCTTGTGCTGCCCGCATCCATCGGCTTCCCGCGACCTTCACCAGGTCATCGGTCCACCTTGTTGGGGGTCTCCCTACGCTGCGTCTTCCAGTACGTGGCCGCCACTCCAGAACCTTGCTGCCCCATCGGCCATCGGTTCTACGAGCAATGTGCCCTGCCCACTGCCACTTGAGTTTAGCGACTCGCAGAGCTATGTCGGTGACTTTGGTTCTTCTGCGGATCTCCTCATTTCTGATTCGATCACGCAGAGAAACTCCTAGCATAGCTCTTTCCATTGCCCTTTGTGTGACTCTGAGCCTTCGTATGAGGCCCATTGTGAGCGACCACGTTTCAGTTCCGTAAGTCATCACTGGCAACACACACTGGTCAAAGACTTTCGTCTTGAGACACTGTGGTATCTTGGACGACGAGAAGATGTAGCGTAGCTTCCCGAACGCTGCCCAACCGAGCTGGATTCGCCGAGACACCTCTTTCTCGAAGTTGGACCTACCTAGTTGGACTTTCTGTCCCAGGTATATATACTCGTCAACAACTTCGAGTGCAGAGCAACCAACTACAATTGGAGTGGGTGCGACATGAGAGTTCGACATGATCTTCGTCTTATCCATGTTCATTTTTAGACCCACTTGTTGGGAAGCTCTGCTGAGGTCATTGAGCATTTTGCCCAAGTCTTCCAGGGTCTCAGCCATGACCACGATATCATCTGCGAAACGGAGATTAGTGATGTACTCGCCGTTGATGTTGATGCCAAGTCCTTTCCAGTCCAGGAGCTTGAAGACATCTTCCAACGCAGCAGTGAACAATTTAGGAGATATGACATCTCCTTGTCTCACTCCACGCTGCAGTTGGATCGGTTTCGAGTCCTGATCCTGGAGACGGACTGACATGGTGGCGTTTCTGTACAAACACTTTATCACCTCAATGTATCGATGGTCAATTTGGCACCGCTGAGAGACTGTAGCACCGCCCAAGTCTCAATCGAATCGAAGGCCTTCTCATAGTCCACAAACGCCAAGCATAGTGGTTTGTTATACTCCTCGGACTTCTGTATAACTTGCCGCAGCGTATGAATGTGGTCTATGGTGCTAAAGCCTTTTCGGAAGCCTGCTTGTTCGGGAGGCTGGAAGTCGTCAAACCTGCGAGCGAGACGATTCGTGATGACCCTAGAAAACAGCTTGTAGACATGGCTCAGGAGGGATATCGGTCTGTAGTTTTTCAGGAGGGTATTGTCACCTTTTTTGAAAAACAAAACCACCACGCTCCTGTGCCACGCCTTAGGCGTTTCGCCTTTAAGAATGACGGAATTAAATAGCTTCTGAAGCGCTTTAAGAACCGGTTTGCCACCCGCTTTCAGAAGCTCAGCCGTAATTCCATCATCTCCAGCCGCCCTATCGTTCTTGAGCTGTTTCAGGGCCATACCAATCTCGTACAGGCTGACGTCCGGGATATCGTCGGTGTAGTGTCGGGTTAGTCTGGCTCTAGGATCATTAGCCAGGCTTACAACAGGTGCGTGTGTTGATGTGTATAACTCTCCGTAGAATTTCTCGATCTCACCCAAAAGCTCGGGCTTGGAAGTGACGATCCTACCATCCCCAGTCTTCAGCTTCGCAAGTAGACTCTGTCCAACAGACAATTCTCGTGCGAACACTTTGGAGCCTTTGTTCCGCTCGATAGCCTCTTTAATACAATTTGTATTAAATTGGCGTATATCGCGAGTCAGAGACTTTGAGATCTGTCTGTTAAGGCATCTGATGCGCGAAGCGTCATCAGGGGATTTTAAGATCACCTCCCGTCTTTCTTCCATTAGCCGGCGGGTGGGACCGGAGATCTTCTTTTGTCTTTTGAACGGAGGGTTTTGTAGAACTTAGACCCTTCCGTTTGGAGAGTTTCCACAAACCTGTTGTTGTAGTCGTCCACATCTACGCATTCACCGAGGCATTCGAAGCGGTTTTGTAGTTCGATCTGAAAGCTCTCGGGGTTTTGGAGTTGTGTTGACGCTGGACGGAGCGTAGACTTCATAAGTCGAGAGCGTTCGAGCCTAATGTTGAGGTTCAAGATGCCTCTAACAATACGGTGATCACTCCCGGTTTTTACCGCATGGATCACGGAGACATCGTTGAACACTTGCCTTCTCGTTGACATTATGAAGTCTATCTCGTTTTTGGTCTGACCATCGGGGCTGAGCCAGGTCCACTTGCGGTGCAATGGTTTCCTGAAAAAAGAATTCATCGCAAAGAGTCCTTCCCTTTCCATGAAATCCATTAGCATCTGACCTCTGGGATTCCGATTTCCAACTCCAAATTGCCCCACTTTCGTCTCGTCCGCCTCTCGCATGCCCAGTTTTGCGTTAAAGTCCCCCATGACAACGGTGTAGTGGGTTTTGGAGGAATGTATGGCTCTACTGACGTCCTCATACATGGCCTCCACCTCATCGTCAGAGTGTTTAGACGTCGGGGCGTAGACCTGTATAACCTTTAACGAATATCGTTTTGTTATTTTCAGTACAAGGTACGCCACCCGAGTCGAAAGGCTCCCGACTTTAACCACGTTGTTCACGAGGGACTTGTGGACAATAAACCCGACACCACCCTGGGACAGCTGGTCGCCTTCCCGGAAATAGAGCAGGTTGCCAGACTTCAGGATTATCGAGTCCTCTCCCTCTCTTCGGACTTCAGATAACCCTACAATGTCCCAGCGCAACCGGCTCAGTTCTTCCTCCAGTTCGACAATCTTCTCATCGGTCCGTAGTGTGCGCGTGTTAAATGTTGCCAGGGCCAAAGGTCGTCGTTTGTGATGGTAGCCGGACCTCTGCCGGAGATTCTTAGCACCCCTTGCTCCGCCGTAACCGAGTCCGCTACCGTAGACTGGAATAGCGGAGCTGCCGGGGACTAGGGGCCTGGGCTGTATCGTGTGCATCATTGGGGGGTTTGCCATAATCCCCACGCTTGGCAGGCGGGTTGGGGATCGCAGTGATTTGATATTACACAGGAGAAGCGCTGCTGCCCACTTCCCTGGTGATTTCCCTTAGTCGCCTCTTACGACACCCACGGGAGGATATGGGTTGGTACAATTCTAGGCCCGGTACCACACGGGGGATAGCACAGCGGTAATATTGATGACTCATAAATACAGTCATCAATATTACCGCTGGCCATAAAATTTTACAGTTAATATTTTAGGCTTAATATTTTTCGATACTAAAAGGCCACAAATAAGTTTATTTGGAAATCTGATATTCCGGGATTATTTGACGCAAAACTGTTTAATATGCTAACGTAGTATCTATATATATTTTTACATCCATACTAATATTATAAATGCGAAAGTAACTCTGTCTGTCTGTTACGCTTACCCGCTTAAACCTCTGAACCGATTTTAATGAAATTTGGCACAGACCATCTTTAGACCCTGAGAAAGGACATAGACTACTTTTTATCCCGGAAAATTTGATATTCCCGAGGGCAATCTAAAAAGCGCGATATAACCGAATCCCACGCGGGGAAACCGCGGGCGGAAAGCTAGTTAATAATAAGAATGTTTATTCACAAAGAAACTGTTACATCCATCAACCTGCATTAGGTCCGACTCCGACCTATTCGTAGCATTTTATGTTAAAAGTGCAAAAAAAAATGACTTTGAAACAACGCTACAACACTACTTTATTGCGTCATCGTCGCCTACAAACCTTTGTTACAATATTACCATCGAAACTAATGATTTTTTGATTACATTAAAAATATCGATCATTAGATCACGATTGTTATAAAAATACTTGGATCAGTTGTTTGTAATAGTAATCTAATCTAAGTTGATTAAGTTTGCCAAGTTAGCAATTTGTGCGCAGGACCAGTTCATTCTCATTAAGTTTATAAACCCTTGAAAGCTTTATTAACCTGTCTAACGCTACTGAAGAGTGGGGCTTTATAAACGTCATAAAGTATCTGTAGTAGACTGCGGTGCATTTACTGAGGGGATAAACTTCGCCAATGAAGCCCGGACTGTGGAGATATCGTAATTTTTTTTATAGGAATAAAATAATAACTAGTTGTTTTTAATATATATTTGGTTTGGATTATTAAATTTTCACTGCTTTACACACATTATGTTTAAGAACTTTCGCATTCTAAACTCAAACTGGCAAAATCCTTCTTATGTATATTGGCGATTTTGTATTGAATGTTACGTTTTTAAGTAGGAAAATTATGCCTTCAGGCATTAAAATTATTATTGGTTAAAAATTTGATCAAAAATATAGGTCGCGTCCAACATGCATATTTTTATAAATAACTACATAGCAGGTAAAGATACCAGCACATCAAAATACTACAACCTGCCAAATTTCTTTAATAGATTTTCAATTTTATTGTTAAAGTATTAATGTTGAACATTAAGGTTAATCGGAGTTTTTTTACAGATTCGGGTAGCTTGACCTACTTAGATGGCATCTGTACAATTCAATACGGTACGGTACCTACGCTTCAATTATCCAATCCGACTCTACTGGGTAGCGTTTGAAAACTTTCCTGCTAATGCAATGACTCGTGATGTTTGACAAGCCACGAAAAGGCTATAGAGAGGCTATGCTTGGAGTTTTGCAACGTAATCGAATCAAAACTGAAGAGATCCAAAACCAAGGTAATCGATATTCCGAAGGATTGTCAAACTTAAAAGTGACGGTGGGCAGAGCACATTGTTTGCATAACGGATGGCCGATGGGGCCAAAAGGCTCTTGAGTAGTGACCGCGAATCTCATTCGTAGCCTTTCACAATGAGAACTTTGTAAAGGCCGCAGAGACCCGGAATTAATACGAGAAGCACAGAACCGGTCGAAGTGACTTGGGTGTGAATTTGCAATGGACGTCTTTTAACTAAAATTATGTTGATTGATGACAGTAAATCACAACACAATAGTGATAACTCTGCTGCAATCAACAAAGTTTTCCAACTACCAACATAAGCGCAACCAACAAAAAACACTATATTATTTTGATTTTATTACACGCGTACAATGGCCGCTGAAGGCTCACAGTCACAAAAAAAAACACAAGGGATATACAGAGTGGTGCTGACAATACGACAATAAATTAAACATCGTGTACCTCAATACATTCTCAATGTACCCATAAAAAATCGTATAAATATATCCATTAGTTTAGTCACAGGAAATTATATAATTAATTATGTTGATAAGGAAGCGCTTACAGGTTGATGACCGCCGCATCCAGCGGTACTAAACTTTAATAATAATGGCGCCAAAAAGCAAGTCGATATATTTATGAAAATCTTTTGTATGCTCATAAAAATATAAAATTGTTTAAGAAATACAGTGATGTCTATAATATAAATACTAGGAACAGGCACAAATTTATTGTACCTACAACAAGGCTCAAGAAAATAGGTGGCTCTTTCAGATGCCAATGTATACAATTTTACAATGGACTTCCAGAGGTGGTTCATGATCTGAGCCTGAATAAATTCAAATCCTTCATTTTAATGAAGGATTTGAATTTATTCAAAACTTTACGTTTACGTAAGCTGTGTCAGAAAGCATTTTATAGTGTGAAGGATTATATTGAGGATAAAAAGGCTTGGGCTTGAGCTGCGTCCGATTTCTATACACTGATTGTTCTTAGATTTTTCCTCTTGTAGTTTTAATATGTAATTGTTTATGTTATTAATTCAAAGCCTGTATTACACACTATGTAGCCAAGCATATTGTACGTTACAGAATTGTATCTCTGACAGAGGTGTTCGGCACTTGTACAGCTACACAGGAGCTAAACTTAGTATTCGGGAACACTGTTGGAGCTGCTGAACCTTGGACAATACTATCTTAGCATTGTGTAGATTCAATTTCTTAGTATTGTATAATTGCATGGCAAACGTGTGAGCACAATATACGAATGTGCTGTAAGGCATTTATTTGTTGGGTTAGTCTTTTTTATTAACTTGATTGTGCTCTGGCTGTTAAGAGTATGTCATGCTCACTCAAATGTCTCGCTGATGGTGGCGTGTGTGTTGGGTTATTAGGTTTCCTTCAATATAGTTGAGCTGAATGATGCTGATCCATACGTCATGTTCGTGAACGGACGCCGTTGGAGGGGACTGGTCTTCTCTTAGCTGCCACGGCGTATTTTAATTTCTGAAGTGATTTTTGTGTGTTTTCCATAATGGACGCTCTCAGCGTACAATATATTTCTGCATTGTTCTCACACGGTTGATTTCAACATGAATGATGTAATCATTAATATTTGTAACAATAGCTTGAAAATTTAAAAGAGTGTCCATGGAGATTCTTGCCCGTTCTTCTCCATAGGTACCTACTCTTTGGAATGGGCGACTAGCTTCATCTTATTGACTGACCGACCTTCTGACAATTCAAAAGTGCCTTTAACTGGTTTATTTGAAATAAATGATTTGATTTGATTTGAGATACAGGACCGCGCTGTCGCCCGCTGATCGGAGGCCATTGAACCAATATTTTAAAGGATGTTCTATTCTGTTTGCAATCTTACGCGATTCAGTTTGTTCGAAATTTTCTTTTTTTTTCTTTTGATGCTAGGTTTTTTTCTATGGTTTAGGATTTTTCCTATGAACCAGCATAGTCTGTGTTTTCATTTATTGTCGTATTATCAGAACCACTCTGTATATGAAAGTTTTACCATTTTCAACCGTTTCAAAATATGTGATTGTAAATTGGAGTTAAAATGGTAATAACACGGCATCACTTTAACAAATATCCGGTGTTCGCGTACCTAACCATTGCAGCAAGAGCTGCCTTTTCAGATAACCGGGATGATTGCATTGTATCTACGTTTTGTCGATAACCGAATCTGTTGTTGTGCTAAGGACTGGTTTCAGTCTGGTAGTTAAAACACCAGCTTCTCAAGTATGAGTGTGCGGGTTCGGTTCCAGATCAGGCAATGCCAATGTAACTTTTCTAAAGTTATATGTACTTTCTATGTATATCTTGGACACCAATGACTAATTACAAGGTGAAGGAAAACATCTTGAGGAAACCTGGCCTTGAAATCTGAAATCGAGCAAGCGTGATGATTACGCTCAATCGGAGACCTGTGCCCTGCAGTGGGACTATAAAAAGGTTGATGATGATCATGATGATGGACAAAAAATATTCACGATGAGCAAATTTTATTTAAAAAAATACGGTCACAACACTCCTTCTTAAAAGAAAAAGTGATTTCAGTATAAATACTCGTAGAAAAAAAAAAATGTGATACCTAAATTTAGATTAACTGAAACATGCATGTCATTCTTATAAACAGCATTCGCTTTTATAACAAGTTGCCGATGACGGTAACTGAACTTAGCTATGGAAAGTTCAAAACCCTCATCAAACGTACCCTTATCAATAAAGTATGTGATACGATTAAAGGCTATGTGGAAAACAAGGTAATTTGACAGTGATTCCTTCTGCGCATGTTGTTTTCCTGGCAACTCATTAACAGCACAACTTCATAAATTTCTATTAACTACTCCTAAATTTCTTATTTTTACTATTTACATACTTATTTGACATAATCTTTCTACTATCTGACATTATAAGTTATAGTAGTATTTATCTATCCTTTTGGTAGATTCTTCTTTAATTTCTTGTTCTTATATTTATCTTTATGAACAATATAAAGATTATCGAGATTTACATAGATATAAGCACGCACCTAACCACCTAAGCCTAACATAAGGTCATCTTGACTAATAAAATAATGTTGAAATTATGAACTGCAATCACTTGTGAGTGACAATGCTACATGTGTTTATTTTCTTGAAACTAAAGAACGAAAAAAGAAAGAACGTGAGTCGAATCAGACTGTTACTATGTGAGACTGCTTATTGACTTTGGTCAACACTGTACCCACGTCATCAGGTCTAGCTATCCGAAACTGTCAAAAATATTCCCAATCAACCTTGAGCTGTGATGCTTCAGAGATAACGTTAAAAATCTAATAAAGAAATCTGACATATTTTAGTAGCTTGATGTGCTGTTGTCTGTATCTGCCATTAGTTAGACCACCCCTTAAACTATGTAATGAACCAAACAGATAAACAACATCCTGTGCCAACATTACTACCATTGGCGTATTTAACAATTGTTAGGCACCAACCGGCGCGGTGTAAAAACGATACCTATACGATTGAATTACTGTTTTGTTTTATTTGGATAAATTATGATGTTACTATTTGAAAGTAGATACTACTTTTTTACAGAAACTTATATGGAAAAAAACAACAACCGACTTTCAAAAAAATACTGCAAAGTGAAAAATAACTAATTTCGGAAGTTTAAGTTTGGTTTTTTGTATATTCGTTTTTGACACCGACAGGGACAAGACAGTCGAGGACTTCCCTCGACTGTCTCTCAGCTCCATCAACAGATGTAATGCAGACCTTTATTAAATTGTAGTGCTTTAAAATATTTAATGAAAAAACTTAGAAATGCACTAGTCGCCCCTACGAGTTTTGAAAGTTAATGTCTCTGGTAAAAAGTTAATGTCCTCTTAATGTCTCTGGTATTTAATCATTAGATTCTGATCTGATGACTATGGGACCACCGAAGAAGCTTACCTATAAAAAAAAAAACAAATTTGCAAATCGGTCCAGGTGTCTTAAAGTAATCGGTGAACATACATAAAAAAAGAGTCAAATCTAATAATAAATAACAAATACAAATCTACTAAGAATTGAGAAATTCGTCCTTTTTTGAAGTCGGTTAAAAAAGGGCGTATGAATGGTTTATAAATATATTACGCCTTATGTAAATGGGATAATTACACTGAACAGTCAATGTTTTGCGAAGTTTACCGAAAAACCACAGTACTAAACCGGCCAAGAGCATTTCGGGACACGCTTAGAGTTCCGTAGTTTGCCATACCTTAAAATGAGTGTCCTCACTTAAGGCGGTTCCAGAGGAAAAACACACCGCAGGCCGTTTTTATGTAGTTTTTTGGAGCTATCTACTCTTTATCCAAAAGAAATATCAACTTACTAAAAATACACAAATTTTCTCCATAATCTTGGCTCCAAAATTGTAGTTTTTTTTTTTACTAAACATAATGTTTAAATAATTCCTTCACAACGAAACCTCTGACAAGAGAAATAATTATCAAAAAAGTGCATCTCCTCGAAAAGTAAGCATTATTTAGATTGCGTTCTTACACTAATGGATAGGCAATTTCATGACGAACATTATTGTAGAAATATTTTTTTAAAACGACCAAAACAAAAATTTTATTCAACAATCTGAGCGTATTCCCCATCATTTCTCTTGCCCGAGCTATTGAGATTCAGTATGCCACAAGCTCTCGAAGGGGGAACCCGTGTCGTTCGTCATCGCGCGGTCCGCTAGCATAGCGGGCGGCGCGTGAGCGAGAAAGCATCTGCTTGCTCGCTCACGCACCGCATGTCGCATAGAGTATAATACTATCATAAAGTGTCTCTGTTATTGATGTTCATTTTGGTGTTCGTTTTTTTAACCGATTTCAAAAGGGAGGAGGTTATATATTTTTTTATGTTTGTTTGCGGATAACTTTACTATAATATAAATAATAGAGTATTTGACTAAAAGAAACTAGTTAGTCCGTCATTCAGATTATAGAAAAATATTGGATAGGTTTATTATATACGTTTTACATTTCGTATATTTTGTTTTATTAATTCAATAAAAATTGACAAATATAATAGGCATCAAAAATCAGGAGTGATGGCTGGTGATGTCACTGGCCGCTAAAAAGTGTAGCGTGCAGTGACGTCACACGAGTTTTCAAAGCACTGTGTCGTCTTTATTTTTTGTTTATATGAATAAAGAAAAAAATATGTGTCTAGTATTTTTTGGCTAGGCCCCCGACAAGGTGGACCGACGACCTGGTGAAGGTCGCGGGAAACCGCTGGATGCGGGAGGCGCAGGACCGGTCGTCGTGGAGAACCTTGGGGGAGGCCTATATCCAGCAGTGGACGTCTTTCGGCTGAAATGATGATGATGATGTATTTTTTGGAAATCTGACTGACGGACTAATTAGGTTTTTTAGTCAAATACCCTATTGCATAAGTTGATAAAAAATGCTATGCAATAGCTTTACCGCGGCAGTTCCCGAGTGCCACATGTTTTTTTTTTAATTAGAAAGATTATATCTTCAAGGTAGTCTCATGTCAAGGAAATTAGGGTCTGATGATGGAAGACTAAGGAAACCTAGGAGAAATTTAAAAAATCATAGGGGCACCTAGGGCATTTCTATGTTTTTTTCATTAAGTGTTTTAACGCACTACAATTTAGTAAAGTTCGGAGTTGATGATGGAGCCGGGAGACAGCCGAGGGATCTCCTTAACGATTCACATCAGCTGCCTCGTGTTTATGCTTAATAAATTTATATTGATAAGAACTTTACACCTAAATGAGTTGTGATTGTCATTAAAGCTCTGATGATGAAGACAAAGGCCAGTTAAGGGAACTCCTCAAAGGTTTACAATAGTTACCTTGTGTTTTGACTTAATTCATTTATATTGATGAAAACTTTACACCCATATAGGTTTAAATGAAGGTCTGCAATAGATCTGATGATGAAGACCATAGACAGTCGAGGGAATTCCTCAACAATTTACAACACTGTACTTTAACATAGTACAAACACAAACTACTCGTCATGCTTATGCAAAAATCAACTAAAATCAAGAGACTGAATTTAAGTTGTGTTATTTTATTGCGTTATTTCTAGAAATGCTCATACTTTCATTATGGTCTTATAGGAATTAAAGCAAACGAAATACGTCGTTTGCTTGCAGGCCTTTTTCAAATATGCTGCCGTCAGCGTCCAGTCTGACCGGATATTGTATTAGTCAGATGTTTATTATTTTTCTGCAAAAGGAAGCTTTGTGTAAATAATATTATAGTACCTATATGTATTTGTTTTTTTTATACGATAGTTTTATTTTTTACAATTTACGTATTTGTTTTATTAAACGAGAATAATAATGTAATTTAAGTCTTGCCTGAGCACAAAAAAAAACATCAAATCTTTTTTTTATGTAGGTTTCCTGTCTGCAGAAATTTATTTGACCCTGATTACGCTTTCCCTTAAAATAATAAATAATGATAAATTAACCTTTATTATATTATTTTTCTATCCCTTTGACCATCTGACTTAGCCAACTTTCAATCTACAAAACTTACTTCCAACCCTGAAGTTACATTCATATTTAGTTGTAAAGGTCTAATCAATACAAATTAAGTAAGCCCAAACACATGACAGTTGTTTCTGATGTGGATTCCCTTGATTCTCTGTCATCTCCCTCATCAGGTCAGGCCCAAATCTTCACGGTTTTATAGTATCATCCGATATAAATACGAGTATCAAGTTTTCACCCGAAGCGTGCCTACAATTTTCGATAATTGACCTAAATTTCTTAGAATTTCCATTATCGACACTGACGTGGTAACAATGAGATTACATAGGCAGCATACTCTTTCATATAAATAAAGAATGGTCAAAAAAAAAGTTAAAAAACTAAAACCCAACTACGACAAAAAACGACGCTGAAAAAGTATAAAACAAGATTTTCAGAATACTGAACTGAACAAAGTTGCTAATGTAGTTGCAAGTAAATGGACACAGTAGTAATGTCATACAATACTATTTTGAAGTATGCAATATTCACTATGTAGAGATAAATTTTAATTTTTGGAAAGGCGTAGTCACACGTTACATATACCATACCATAGCACCCATACCACCACCGTACCATTTACCGTAGCATTTTGACAACGTGTGACTACGCCTTTCCAAAAATGAAAATTGATCTCTACATAGTGAATATTGCATACTTCAGAATAGTATTGTATGACATTACTACTGTGTCCATTTACTTGCAACTACATTAGCAACTTTGTTCAGTTCAGTATTCTGAAAATCTTGTTTTATACTTTTTCAGCGTCGTTTTTTGTCGTAGTTGGGTTTTAGTTTTTTAACTTTTTTTTATTTGTACTATTTTGGTGTTAAAGTGTATTTGTGGCGCATATTATTAACAAAAGTTAAACTGATGAACTAAAAACTAGGTACTTGACATATTACATCTACACGCACATATAACAACATAAGCCCGAAGGCATATAGTGCAGAGGCCTTTTTATGGGAGATTTAGCCAGTTATCAAACTGTTTCCGCCTTCACCGCGTGTTACTCCCAGCTTATGTCGTTTTCTTTAGTGCATTACATATTCTAATAATGTTCACACTGCTCTACATTGCATAAAGCGATTCACAGTTCCCGTGATCCGCGCTTTACTCTTATTGCTTATATTTAATATCATTAAAGCATTCTTGTAATTATGTACAAGCATAAAGCACTCGTGAAGCTCTTTCACGTGATACCAAACACGGTATATTTACTTTAAATTTATATTAACATAGAACTTTTTGTCCGCTAGAGGGCGCCATACTAAATTTGGTGACAAGCTTTATAGCTCATAACTAACAGAATATCAAGGCCCTTCTAATGGTACTGCAGTGGTCTTATTCTGATAAGTAGTAAAGAAGCTATGAACGAAAAGATGTGAATTATATGCAACCAGCCCATGAATACAGGTAAAGTCACACGCAAATGCTAGCAATATATATATATTCAAAATGTACAAGTAAAGCGCTTTCAAATGATACCAAACACGGCATATTTATCTTAACTTAATTTTGTTACTCTGTATGATTTGTCCGCTAGAGGGCGCCACAGTAGCTTTTGTGAAAACCCATATAGCCTATAACCAGCGGACAATTAAGACGCTTCTAATGATATATCATTTGTCGAATTCTGATCAGTAGTTTAGAAGTTACGAGGGAACAGATGAACATACATACATACATACATACATAGCCTGTCAAAATCATAACCCTCCTTTTGCTTTGCCGTAGTCGGGTAAAAATCGGTTCATTAACGATAAAGTTATCAGCGAGCACATAAATCGAATTGAGAACCACGCTTTTGGGAAGTCGGTTAAAAAATAAAATACACAAGATTTTTATTATGAAGTATCGTCAACATTTGTTTTAGTCTATAATAACCAAAAGTATTTGGGCGCACCAATAAACAAAAATAAAAGTGCCACGTCTGTTACTTCTGTGGTCTATGAATTTAACTTGTATTTGTAAGTACTTCGTCCGCCAGACGGCGCTAGTAATATTTTGCGAAGTATTGTAGAGGTAAGGCGCGGTGAAGAGGGAGCACATGCTCAAGGTCATTTGGTGAGGGTACGACCTTAAGAATTTAAAAAAATATGCTAATTCTTACATTAAGTTGACATTCATTGCTTGCCTGGAAGAGATTGCATTAGCCATAAGGTCGCCCATTGTATATTTTGTTATGTTGAATGTATTTTAATCATGTATATTTTTGGTGTACAATAAAGTATATCTAATTAAAAAAATACTAAGTACGGGATCCTAAAAACGTTTCCACAAAGGACGGTCACAACCAAATCAAAAGTTATAGATCCTGCTGTATCTATGCTGTAGCTCATAAACGTTTCGATCCCATCAACTCAGGTAAAATCTTAACAGTGCGAAGTAGCCAAAAGCACAACGTCATGTCTTGAGAATTTGAATTACTAATTTATACAAACTAGATACGTTATGTAAATATGTTGGATTTTCAGTGGTAATTTTGGATTGTGTGAACCGATATTAATAATTCTTTTTTAATTTAAAATAATATGCGTCTAGGATGGTAAAATATGTTAACCAAGACAGCAAATTCATATGCTAACATATACGGTTTAAGTAGAAACTTAGTTCAGAAATTATTTCGTTCAATTTTTCAAAAACCGATCAACCTATCAAGTTCAGAATAATATTCATTGAAAGTGTTTATAAAGTTCTACTTCTGTGATTTTTTATCGGCGGACGGACAGACACAGACTTGACGAAACTATACGGGTTCCCAGTTCACTACAGAACCCTAAAAACTATACGGGTTACCAGTTGACTACAGAACCCTAGAAACAGGAGAAAGTAATACAGTAAGTACATTTACGTTATTGTTTACTTTGGGGATGAAAGGGGAAAGGAAGGGAGTGCTACCCCAATTGTTATAAATTATTAAAGGCGTATATTTAAAGACCCATTTTCCTCGAAATATCAAACAACAATTTAGGAGCAAACAAGCCTCATATTTTGAGTGAAGAGATTGTGTTTTAATTATGATTTATGATAATTAAAGCAATTCGAGAGGATGAAATTGTAAACACTAGCGGCACTGTAGGTAGAGAGGTATTTAGACGTAAGTCCTTATACCAAGAATAAACCACTAATTTGTAAGTAGGTTGAATGGCAATTGGCACTGTAGTAGGTAGGTTGGTCGGTGGGAATGATTCGTTCCCAACTGGAATAAGTACTTCTGTTATTTTTACTCGCCCGATCCTACTCAGTCAAAAAAAAAACTGAGTGCATAGGACGGAAGACGTTGAGCAAAGTGATGCGATGTTACATAAACCCAACAACACGATCAATGGTGTTATGGGAGATGATTTGGAGACCCCCAACGGCCAAACTCCCACCACAACAACATTTAGCGCATTGTACCCGGCACACATCGCAACAAAACTGCCCAGACCCGTTTTCCGTACGCCTACACCAGACATCAAGCCGGAACACGACGAATCGCTTGGCGGCAAGACTTTGGCAGGTGGGTGGTAACTTATGCCGGCGGCCGATGTTTCTGATGGTTCTGATTTTGACCTATATGTGACATAGCCGCACACGTCGGTCGATACACTTGCCGCGGTTGCTCTGTGGATGGGTGACCATTTTTACATATTGAAACTCTTCTTATCACAAATATTTGTATGCATGAATATGAATATTTGCACTGGTCTGGTCGTGCCTCGGAAAGCACGTTAAGCCGTTGGTACCGGTTGCCATACGAACATCCAGTGGCAGTCGTTAAAGGGTTATTGGAGCCCTCAAAAAGCAACATTTGGTCAACTGCAATGCTTCGACGTCGCCTTCGGGTTGTGGAGGTCAGACGGCAGTCGCTACCTACCTAGTTGGACTGTTTGTCAGTTTGTTGTGGGTGCGACATGAGAGTTCGACATGATCTTCGTCTTATCCATGTTCATCCTTAGACCCACTTGTTGGGAAGCTCTGCTGAGGTCATTGAGCATTTTGCTCAAGTCTTCCAGGGTCGCCGCCATGACCACGATATCATCTGCAAAACGGAGAATAGTGATGTATTCGCCGTTGATATTAATGCCAAGTCCTTTCCAGTCCAGGAGCTTGAAGACATCTTCCAACGCAGCAGTGAACAATTTAGGAGATATGACATTTCCTTGTTTCACTCCACGATGGAGTTGGATCGGTTTCGACTCCTGATCCTGGAGACGGACTGACATGGTAGCGGTTTTGTACAAACACTTTATCACCTCAATGTATCGATGGTCAATTTGGCTAGAGAGACTATAGCACCGCTCAAGTCTCGATCGAATCGAAGGCCTTCTCCTAGTCCACACACGCCAAGCATAGTGGTTTGTTATCCTCCTCGGACTTCTGTATAACTTGCCGCAGCGTATGTATGTGGTATAGACTACATACATAGTCGGTCTCCGTGGTGCAGCGGTCAACACGCCTGCCTGCGACGTGGAGGCCCCGGGTTCGATCCCCGGCCAGGTCATGATGGGAAACGATATTTTCCTAATTGGCCTGGGTCTTGGATGTTTATCTATATATTTATCTATTATAAATATATTATCGTTGAGTTAGTATCCCATATCACAAGTCTCGAACTTACTTTGGGCCTAGCTCAATCTGTGTGATTTGTCTGTATATATATATAGGCTTTAGCACCATAGGGTGCTAAAGCCTTTTCGGAAGCCTGCTTGTTCAGGAGGCTGGAAGTCGTCGAACCTGCGAGCGAGACGATTCGTGACAATATTTCCTATATAATATTCCCTAGAATATAATAGCTTTAAATAGACATGGCTCAGGAGGGATATTGGTCTGCAGTTTTTCAGGAGGTCTGTAGTTTTGCAGCAAGCCTATTGATTAGTTGTTACTCTTTAAAATAAACACTTTTTATTCCTCTTCATTCTCTATAATCAGCATGCTAATGCATGTAATAAATCGAATCGTGTCTCTTTCGATTTAAAAAATATGTTGTATGTATTAGATTCCGTATTAAATAGACTGAGAGTGAACCGCAGTTCCGCCCGTAATCTCAGATGGCTTAGGCAGAGGTGTATCATATACATACAACTATTCAAATAAGTTTCTATTAATTTTGTATTTCAAAAAAGTATTATCATGTAATCCATCGCTATTTTGTAGGTTCGCATTTCATGTTTGGTCAGTATTTAATATTTGTCATGGAAACATTGGAGGGCCGGCGGCAGATGAGGTGGCTCAATTCGTCCGGTACGCAGTTACTACCAAATTGTATTTGCGAGTTTGTGCACCCATTTCACGGTACTGTCTGGTAACGTGTGTGCTCTTTGTATGGATTGAGCATTTGGTGCTGTTTTACAAATACAAATATTTTTATTTGTTGTTATGATTCGATCGTTGAGGTACACGGTGATAGTATAGTGGTAATATGTTTAAATTAGAAAAAATCTATTTAGACACTCAATAAGCATGATCTAATATTGCTCCATGAGTTGCTTGCTTGTCAAAACAAACAAAATACTTTATTGGTTAGTTATCACTCATCGCATTTAGAAATTAATATAATTTAAATAGACGTTCTAAAGGAATAGTGATTCAAGTACATAATTATTACTTAGTATGGTTAAAATGCTAACAACAATCATTGATTAATTTTCTGTAGGTACTTCGATAATAATATCGAGTTATTTTTTTATAATAACGTTAAATATAATAAATCTTGCACACAAAAAGCGAACTTTTTGAAATATCATTTAGATGAAAAAATATCTTGGAAGTAATAATTCAGATATAAAAACGCAGAGACAATATTATAATGAAAGGAATATTTATCGAATTAAAAGAACTTCATAAATCAGTGCTCACCATAAAAAAAAACTGGAAGAAAAATTTTTATTACTCCTGAATTTATGATCATATTCTTTAACAAAATTGTTTTTTTTTTTAGTAAATCTATGTTATACACATGTTTAATAACCACGACCTTAATCGCGTATAATGATTTTGATCGGCTTTCTGGATCTCATCTCAGCGTTAATCTCAGTCGCATCCGAGCTTATTTCTGCTTTGGATTCCTGAGGTCCGCTTTAACAGTCTAACTGCTGATAATGGCTAAACTTCGATATTTTCCGTGAAGCGACTGCCGCTTGACCGCCACAACCCGAAGGCGATATCGAAGCATTGCAGTTAGACCAATTGTTGGACTTTTGAGGGCTCCAAAAACCCGTAACGACTGCCATTAGATGTTCGTATTGCAACTGGGACCCACGGCTTAACGTGCTTTCCGAGCCACGATCACACCAGTGCAAATATTGATATTCATGCGCAGCGGCCGCGTTTCCTACCGCTACGCCACGGAGGCTGTCGGCTTTCTAGATAAAACTATTAAAATATTTGATTAAATCGTCGGTTAAACCTCTTCTTTCATGGTTTTATGTAGTAAATATCTAAACAATTTTGAAGAACTAACAATCGAGGCTCCGGGTATAGTGTCGCGTCGCAACTATGTGTCGCTCAATAATCACGTACTACTCTCTCTGCCAACAAATCTATCTGGGTATATGTGCAGTGCTTAACCCATAGATAATTTACTAAAAAGCTGTTGAATAATTTTTCATACTAAATATAATCATGTAAAATAAAAGAGGTAAAGCCATTACATTGACGCGATGGCACTTGTAAGACTTATCAGTGTTTCAGATCACGCGTGTAGTGTCGCGTCGCAGCTATCTGCCGCTCAACTATCACGTTCAACTTTGTCTACTAACACACCCATGCGTGCCAGTTAGTTTTACATCATTAGTTATATTTATGTGCGTGACTTTGATCCTTTTTTGTGTACGTGTCTGTGATCTTAATTTTTCTCGTTTTGAATCGGCTCTCATACTCATTATCATAAACATTAAATCAGAAAACACATTGCGATGATAAGTTTATACAATATGTAAAGAAAACCCTGTCCGACCCATAAGGATAATAAAGGTTAGGTAAACACTTGACCAAATATAATATAAAATTTTACATAATCATCACAGTAACAATAATAATGAATTTTGAAATAATCTTTTTTTCCCGGGTATTAATTCCAATTTCCCCGAAATTTAGTAATTTTTAAAAAACTGACAACACCATTTGTGACGGAGCGAATAGCGATGCGACCACGTGCCGCATGCCCCGCCCCCCTTCACCCGCGCATACATGCGCGGGTGAAGGGGGGCGGGGCTATCGAGTTGCCTACCGCACATGCATTAAGTTACCTCGCTTTTTCGAAATAATATTTATTTTTTTGGGGGCTTTTTTTTCAAGTTTATCCCGGCTTTGTAGGCATTATTAGAATCAGTTAACGATACCTAACAATACCTTCACGGATCGGACAGGGTTTTCTTTACATATTGTATACGTGTCCTTTCTGTTTTATTCAAATGTAGTATCATTACTAAATGCTCTATTTTAAATAATAAATGTATTGACTAAACTGTTTCATCATTCATAAATAATATGGTGAACATCATCATAAATTTCAAAATATAAAAATTACAGTTCAGGCAAAACTAATTAAGTAGCTAAATACAAGTTACGAGTATATACAAAACACAATTGCAATAGCAATTAATAATTATTAAATGAAATCATCTAATTTCAGAATCAATAATAATATATTATTATTAGGTGTAACCAAAGCGAGAAGCGTAATTAAATTAATATCGATGCTAAGCAAAGTTTATGTCTACTAATAGGAGTAGAGAGCATAGGATATGAGGCACGCTTCCCTTCTGCCAGAGATGCCAGTTTAACCTCGGTTTAACATTTTCCAGAAACGTATGTTTCCCAAAAACTAACAAAGGTTGTATAATAGCTGTACCTATAAACAAAAAGTGTGCCACACATAGTGAGCACTAAACGCAAATGACGTTAAAACAGAGTACGGTTCGATGTTATATCCACCATGTAGGTAACATCAAGTGCTGACCTTGTAGAAATAAGGAGTTTTTATAGCTTCCAGGCACATTGATTGGAGTAAACTGAAACCCACGTAATGATGGACCGAATACAGACAGAACTAATGTAAGGGAATGTAATTACCAACATAAACAACACAGAACCTTCTTTTTTTGTCTACTAAATGTATTAATTAGATAAACAAAAGTGGACACGTACATACTTTACAGCGCCATTTTTCGTGAACGATCGTTCAGGAACGAAAAGTTCTGTTTCGCGAAAAAAACTATCGTCTTATAATTTAAAAAAATAGCAACATGTTTGTACCGCCTTATCGAGCACAAACCTAATTTTTACAATTGGCAGTAGCAGTCCATTTTTTAGAGGCCAACAAAAGTACGGCTTTAGACAACAGTTTTATATACCAATTACGCTCAAGCGTAAATCACCTGCACTGTTATCACCTAAAAGTTAGTAATTAAATAGTTGCACGTTTCGGCATCGTAACTATGTGTACAACTATGTTACTCGTCACGTGCGGATGCTCTCTGTAGCTGAACTCCTGTCACTTGAGCTGATTCTGGATGGTCAGATGAGAAACAAAAAAAAAAGACAGAAACAAGAAAAATTCAATGAATAATGACGTATAACATGAAGTTATTGATCTATGTAGTGCCGTGTTATGATTTGATTTTAAGACACATTTGAAACCGATGCTTTGATCAATTATAAGATTATTTTATTTTCAGTTAAAACCGCGTGTAACGGGAAGGGTATATAACCTTTCCCATCACACGTTGTATAGCAGTATCAATTGACTTGTTATTGATGTGGGGGTTCCTATTAAATCTGCCACATAACCCTCAAGATAAAAATCTAAACACCTTCCAATTTACATCCGTAGTCTTAATCCCTAAGAACAGAAACACAAGCCAACGATAACCGTTAGCCGCAAGTATTCAGGGGGCATGGCATTAAGGCCACACACAGCACAAGTTAGGTATTACGCGGGCAACGAGGGCAGTGCGGGCAACAGAGCAATATGATGCAGTTTGTGTAGAATTAATCCTTGTTGCTACACTTTGAGGTTTGCGCAAACAGTGACCACTGTTGCTAGTTGTCATTGAGGAAATTTAGGAAAGCGAGCAAAGTTTTGTTAGGGGCAGTTGTGGTTGGCAGCAATAATTAGGGTAGTGTGGTCAATTGGTCAGTTATGTTTTAGAGACGTCACACAGATGAGAAGTGATGGATCGAGTCAGAAGTAAACAACAGTTAGTAAATCATTCAAACGGGCATCATGTGATTTCTATGAGATCAAGAGCGTTCAGTAATTAAAAAGGTATATATATATACGGAAGGAGTAAATTCCAATATTTGGAAACTTCAGGAGTCAACGGATGTAGACAGACTGTAAAGACAGATGTCAGGTGCAATAGATAGCTTATCTCAATACTTTTATTTTTTCGGAACAGCAACGTTCAGTTTTTAATGGGAGAGAGGATAAAGGCGCTTTTTGTTAAGAGACAAATCTGATAAACTACATACAGAATTTTGTATAAAATATTATGACGGCTTTCAGTATTTGTTAAATATAGTAACAATATCAGTTAATAACTTAATGCGGTAAAATTAAATCAGCTCGCGACCCGTCACCGACTGATGGGACTCGATATCTAAACAAGATAAATCACTCATACATATAACTCGATCACGTCTGATCTAACTTTATCCATAAATATATTATCCTATTGTTGGTGGCCCAGCTGGACAAAAGTTTTATTTGATAAGTATGAATTTAAAAAAGTTTGTTTGTTGTGTGAATAAAAATCTTATCGAAGATTCCATTGTTATAATAAACAATAACATGAATACTATAGAATATCAGGCTCTTAATCATGTTTTATCAAACAAATTCTTTTTGCCCGGCAGATTTAAGGATGAAAATATTCCCACTCCACGCACAAAGGAAAAAAATAAACACCTTCAAACTGTACTCTTTGTTAGAACCAGTTTTGCAACACAAAGTGTTCTCCACCGCCTGATAACAAGAATATAGCTTTGTTCTATGAACAGATTTTACAAAAATACAGCTCCAATACATAGGAAATGGATTAGTTATTATAGTTACAATTATCTAAAGGATAACTGTTACTACGATAACAGATATTTATTTTAATAATCCTGAATACTCGTACGTGTCATGTAAAATGTGTTTATTTACATCCCTTTTAGTTTTTAAGTTTCGTTAATTTTGTTATTATAGCAGCGTACATGTACATCGTGAAAATGACAGTCTACCTATTTCAATTAAAACCACCCTACAAACGAAACTTCCTACATTTTGTGAATAAACAACAAAGTATAGGAAAATAATTACTAAGTTGTTATACGAGCAACATTTCATGCAGACAGAGTCTGTTAAAACTGACCATAGAGCTCAGTTTTGTTGTGCCGAGATACCTGAACGTCGGGCTACCGACTGACAACCTACCATGTTTTGAGATTGACAGCTTCGGCAGCTAAACTGAGCAAAAGCAATTACGGTACAAAGCCTTGTTAAACCTACGTGATATTTTGTAAGCTAGGGCGGAAAATGATCAGTGAGAAACAGCAATACTAATGGAAATGAAAAATGAATTTATTTTAATAACAAAAATTAGTTATACGTTAGGTAATAATACTAATTTCCTCATAAAATATTCAATTCAATAATTCTAGCCTATTGCAATAAAAAGCTCACTCAATTATTGCACAAAATGGAATTTAAATAAGTCGAATAGGTTGCTCTAACCACAGAAGTACGTTTAACAGAACTTCTGGATTTTTAATAATCTCCGAGTGTTTAAAACAATATGTTATTCTTATTCGACTCCTGCCGCATTTGTTCTAAATATGGCAGCAGTCGGCTTGTCTTTATTGTATTTTAATAGAACGTGAATAAAGTCATAATGTAATTAAAATGTTTAACCAATTTTGCTGTTTCTTTTTTATTTCGCGACGAAACGCGGTGCGCGTTTTAGTCAACTCAGTGGCCGGGTGGAGCTTGCGCGGGGCACCTTTTTCACAGCGGTAAGTGTGTTAAAAGTAGAGTTATACCTACACCGTACGTCTGGAGGACGTATAATTATCCTTTGGGTAATTTGAGCACTTGTCCTTATAATTGCTTATTTGACACTAATCAGTGTGATTTATTATTTCTAGGTAATTCTATCATCTCTGCAAAATGGCTAGGCGGTGTCCCTTATCTGTTAGTGAGAATGAGGATGCATTAGAGGCCAGTCATAACGAGATACCTTTAGAGAGTGGCAGTGAAACAGAACATGAGGCGATGATATTCACAGTAATGTTGAAGATGAAGTTATCGATTCAGTTTCGTCAGAAATGACAGATTCAATATCCAAAACCGTGCAGCCACCTATTTCCCCATCATCATTACTGAAAAACCCTGAAATATCTACCACAAGCTTCCGGATCCCAACACAGCGCATCCTTCGAGGGAAAAATCAACATTGCTGGTGTGCAAACAAAAGTCAAAGCAATGGAAGAACCTCTACCATAAATATTGTGCGAACATCAAGAGGGCCGACTCTCGTATGTTAAAATATTTTTGAGCCTATTTGGATGGCAAAAAGATTGGAAGCACTTACTCTCAAAAAGACATCTTCGTAGAAATATTCAACAGTTGTTGCCTCAAGATAGTGCTAGTGGAAGTCAGAATGCTGATCCAGACATCAAAAAGAAAAGATATTGTGCATACTGCTCCTCAGAAATAAGTAGAATGTCAAAAATAACATGTTTTAAGTGTAATAGCCAATTTACTGTGAACATAAAAATGACTTATGTAATGACTATGCCTAAATGTGATTTAGAGTAAAACCAAATTATATTTTTAGTTATAACGACTGCTTACTATGTTAACTTTAATATAATCAAAATAAATGTGATTTAAAATTAATAGAAAAAAGAATATCACAATAAACGAAGACTTAAGAGTTTATTGTTGATTTGTAAGAGGTTTACGACATTTTGTTTTTTGTTTTTCTTTTAATACATTTATAATAATGATTTTTGTGTTTTATTACAAGAACTAACTCTAAACTAATAAAATATGTAAAATATATAAGGTTTAACAAAGTTTTAGTGCTGATTATACACTCGTAAACTTTAGTGCGTCTAAAAGACGTATCATTATCTTTAATGTAGATCATAATATGATTATCTTTCTAAGGTTAAAAACATTTCACATATATAATAGGTGGCAGAGAGTTACTAATATTATTTCACGTGGCACGTGGAAGCTTTTTTTCAATGCATCCCACTCTACACACACACACACACACACACACATTACGCGCACACTGGGCAGTCATCATCGGTTGGATACTGTAATCATTGAATGATTTTTAAAAGTAGACATGACAAAATAAATTCAGAAAACATAAAAAATAATAGATCAAGTATAAGGAGCTACGCAAACACAATTTTTCATACACCGCATAGATATTATCCGGCAGACTTTTGTGCAGTTTGTCTCACTATAAAATATAGCTTTTCCTACAAATATATTACTGGGCGCTGTCATACGAACCTCGTGGAATATGAATAACAAATGTATTGGATTGTTCGGCTAACGAAACAATGCATGATACTCGCATTCGTTTAAATAATGCACCCTGTAAATATATGGGCTAACCATTTATTGAATGGTGCTCGAATTGAATGACGCGAAATTTTACAATCCAATTGGTTGACGGACGTCGGGTAATCAACTACAAAGTTTGATGTAGTGTTGAGGAGATTTTGTTAATTGTGTGTGTGTTTTTTTGTCTTATATGTTGAAGCTGGATGAGTTCGGTATCACGAAAACAGAATTGGCACTCTTTGATATTCAAAGTTATATCGATGTACACGGTATAAGGCCGCTGCCTCGAATCTTGCGGGCAGCGGGGCGGCGGCGGCAGCGGCGCGGGAGCCGGGCGGGCATCGAAGACCCGTTCTCGAAACTAGCGGGCAGATCGCGCGTCACTATAGGCGCGTAGTATTGTGTTCACGATTGTGTCGACGAGATACTTGTTTTTATTCACGAAAGAAATGTCTGAACAATGGCGGTAACATCTTTTTGATTCAAATTTATTACTAACGCTCGATCATCGCTCGCTGCCCGCTCGGCGCCCGCAAGATTTGAGCGGGAGAATTACACCGCTCGCTGCCCGCCGCCGCCCTGCTGCCGCGCCGCTGTTTTCGAGAACCGGTCCGTTTGATTGTACGCATAAGATCCTGCCGCTCACTCGCCGCCACCGCCACCGCCCCGCTGCCCGCAAGATTCGAGGCAGAGGCCTAAAGGAGGAGGCGAAACGCTTCGTCCGGTGGTGTTAACAATGTAAGGGCGGAAATTCGCCGTACGACGGCTCGTCCGATGGTGGAACGGAGATGGGGAATTAAATCATGCAATGCAATGCAATGAAAGGCTGGCTACTCTACGCCTGTGCTCTCTTAGCTTTCTCATTCTCTCTAGGCTTTGAAGATCGTCTCGAGTTAAATCAGGGTCACCAATCAGCCTCATCGCCCGCCTTTCCACTGAATCCAAAGTGGCCAGGTTACACTTAGTAGCACCAGCCCAAATGTGGCTGCAGTACTCAACACACGAACGGACCTTTGTATATCAGTAGAAGCTGCCCTGGTGTGAAGTACCGCCGGACCTTTGCGACAACGCCAAGTTTCCTGGCAGCCACCTTGGCCTTGGACTCAATGAATCGCTTAAAAGTTTAGGTTCGAGGAAATCTCAACTCCCAAAAGCTGAAGGCGGTCGGTACACTCCAAGGATACATTTCGAAAAGTAGGAGCCAAGGTGAACGGGCTCCTTTTGGCGGTGAAATGACACGCCTGTGTTTTGGCGGCATTGATCAAGTTTCAATGCTACAAGATTGGCATTGCCCTATTCGGAGACTGCGTGTAGTGCAACATTCGTTCGCTCTACCATGGCCCGTCTTTCGGACCAGATTGATTCCCTACTAGCCCGAGCATCCGGCAGGTATCTCTCCACAACTGTGCTGTCATCTGCATACCCATAGATACCGGACATCAGCAGATCTTTAATATGCAGCATGAATAGAGTTGCAGAGAGAACAGACTCCCGAGGAACGCCGGCATTAGTCGACATAGGCTCAGATGAGCATCCGTCGACAATTTGAGTGTCTTCAAGGCTATAGTAGGCTATAATAGGCTCTTAGGAAACTAATGCGCTGTACCATCAACGACTACGTCACTGCTTAATATCAGGCGGGATTGCGGTCAAGTGCTAGTTTATAATATTATAAAAAAAAGTTAAATTTAAAGTTGAATGTAGTCAAAGGAGAGAATATATAGGATAAAAGGTATACCAAGGTGAAGTGGACCTTGGACGAAGTTCGTCTTTATTTTTGTGTCAATGTTATGTGTGTACTGCAAGTATGGCAACTACTTATACCCACTTAAAAATTGTAATAAAAATAAAAAAAAATCACTTAAGTATACGCAGTTTTTTTTATATTTTGCCTTATATAGATAAGATGTTGGGGAAGATGGAGCTACTGTGATACCACCATCCAATCTAGCTGGTAAATTGCTTGAATAGGTCGAGAACAAAGAACAAACCTATTTTCAATATTACTTTGCCTCACAGAAGGATGTTGTGATACCTAAAGCTATGAAAATAACAAAAACAGACTGAACGACTTGTTGGCCAAAGCCAATAGTATCATTTCCAGATTTAATCCTGAGCATGTTTCCCCATTACAATTGTCTCGGCTGCTGAACTTACCATGATATATTTTTTTAATTCAGGCATTGTACATATCCACACACCCGCATACATTTCCCCGACCGTGACTACATGACACACATAATATATTGTGAAAGACAAACATAAGACATACTTCAACATTCTTTTTTGTTTGTGCGAAACCTGAACCACGATTGTAGTGATTCTGATTCTGACCATTTGTTCTTCGAAGACCACCCATCAATATTATTAATGTTTCTTATCTTGCAATGAAGCTGTTCGTGAAAATAATCGTATGTCAACTAGCCTTCGAGATCAAAGGCAACAACTCAGATGCACTGTTTATAGAATAAAATCCGCTGACAATGTAAGAAACTAAGAACTACTAAACAAGACTAAGTTAAACTGCACAATTCGTCCCATAAAAAACAGATACCTCTGTATTCTAAGGCACTAGTTGAAATAAAAACAGTGAGTGTATCAGCTTGTCCCGAACAAGTTTGAGAGTAACTTCACTGAAGTTAGTGAAACTGGGTTACTAATGTACTCAGTCGCAGAGTAACCGAGCAAATATACTCTTTACCTTGCAGTACATGTCTTGAGAAGTACATGTATGTGTGTCTGTTGTAACTATGAAAGAAAAATGTGGAAATATTTCTAGATGTTTTAAAGATAGCTATTTAGTAGATAGGTATTTTCTCTAACGTCGGAACCTATGTACCCATGTAAACACTCGGCAAGTACGATATTTTATTCACACATTTTTCTCTCCATAAGAATATAAGCTATGTTTTTCTACGTCAAACATGAGTTTTGTTTAGAACACCAAAAACTGAAAACCGTAATTATGTAATAACAATGCAGCTTGGACACGAGCAGACAATTTGTTAACTCCTGTTGGCCGTTCACACAAGCTAAATATGTCATACGGGCGAGGTACGGCTGTCGGCTATTAATTTACCTCTTCTTATGCTACACATGAATTAACTAATACCTTTAATTTTGACGATTTACGTAATCGTGTTTTTAGAACAATATTTCGGTTTAAATGGGAAAGAGATATGTATTAGGAGTTCTGCAAAATAATTCCCATTGACTATTTGTCAATGGGAATTATCAATTGATAATTATCGATTATTTGAATTAATTAAAACATAATTGTCAATAACAATTACATTAATTAAACATAAGTAATGATTTGAGCTAAAACATTAATTATAAGAAGAGTAAATTAAATCACAAATTTAAACATATTGATCTAACTTTCTAGGCCTTTCTACCGTACATTTCTAAGTTATGCGTCAAAAAAATAACTTTGGACAGAATCTAAATTAGTGTCTTATTATTGCTATTATACAACGTTATTGTTTTGTTAATGCGAAACCTGAATAGAGTTTGTTGATGAAGAAATAATTACTAGGTTCCTTCACAAACGTCAGATATGGGATCCGTCACTTAACACAATAAATTACAATAAAGCGTTTACGTCTGCCTAAATTTGTAAAAAAATGCTACCTGTTTGTGTAGCAACTATTTCAATAATATGATTTACATAAATAAACAAATGTTTTTTTTTTTTGTTATATATATTATAAACTAGCGCTTGACCGCAATCCAGGCAGGATTGGATGGTAAGCAGTGACGCAATCGTTGATGGTAAAGCGCACTAGTTTATTAAGAGCCTATTCACTCTAGCCTTGAAGACACTCAAATTGTAGTCCGACGGAAACACCGCCGCTGGCAAACTATTCCAGTCCCTCGATGTATGCGGTATAAAGGAGGAGGCGAAACGCTTTGTCCGGATCGTAGTGGTGTTAACAACGTAAGGGTGGAAACCAGCCGTATGACGGGTCGTCCGCTGGTGGAACGGAGATGGGGGAATTAAATCATGCAATTCCATCGCACACTCCCCGAAATGCATCCTATAGAACACCGAAAGGTTGGCTACTCTACGCCTGTGCTCTAGGCTTTGAAGACCGACTCGAGTTAGATCAGGGTCACCAATTAGCCTCTTTGCACGTCTCTCCACTGAATCCAAAGTGGCCAGGTGACACGTGGCAGCACCAGCCCAAATGTGGCAAATATATAAAATATGTAAAATATAAGTTTGTTGTCTAAGCAAAGTCAACTATACAATTACCTATTGTGACAATTACAATACTTGCATATTAGTAAAAAGTTTTTAGATAGCACCACACAAAGGAACTTTAAACTTACAAAAAAAGAAATAAAAATTAGTTCTGAGTTTTCTTAGAACAGTAGAATATGGAAAAAAGAACTTTTATACGAAGGGGTCCAATTATATAACGAATTACCAAATGAAATCAAAGAGTGCAAAAGTATGAATATTTATAAAAGAAAACTAAAGGATTTTAATTATGCTTAATGTACATTGTACACACTATAAAATACTAAGTAAAATACTAAAGTGTGAAATACAACTAGTATTTCTTGGTCTTTGGTTATATTTTTGGTCGTTCAGGGCAGAGTAGACGGGAATATACCTCGTGGAGGGTCACCGATGAGGTGGACCACTTAAATTAAGTCGGCAGTGGCAGAGGACCTGTAAATGAATGCTCCAGACTGTCGTCCAACTTGGATAGATGTCGAGAGATCGTGCGGCGAGCTACATCAACGTCTCGAAAACAGTCATAGTGATCAAGAAAGTTCTGCCAAGAAGAAAACGAAGAAGAAGAATCATTAATCAAGAAAACATAAGCATAAATAAACATGTATTTAGATATACGTGTATTTACACATATTTAATAATAAGTATACCTAAATAATACATAAAACTACTCTCGGTGGTAGGCAACAACATCAGCCGCCGGCATAAGTTACCACCCACCAGACAAAGTCTTGCCGCCAAGCGATTCGTCGTGTTCCGGCATGATGTCTGGTGAAGCCGTACGGAGAACGGGTCTGAGCAGTTGTGTTACGATGTGTGCCGGGTACGATGTGCCTAATGTTGTTGTGTCGGGAGTTTGGTCGTGAAGGCTCTCCAGATCATCCTCTGGCGCAGCATTGTTGGTCGTGTTGTTGGGTTAAACATTGCATCACCTCGCTCAACTGCCGTCTTCCTTCCTATTCACTCAGTTTTTTTTAATGAATAGGCTTAATAAGCTAGTGTGCTTTACCATCAATGATTGCATCACTGCTTACCATCAGTCGGGATTGCAGTCAAGCACTAGTTTATAACTATTAAAAAAAAAAAAAAAAACTAACACCTTTTTTATTAGATTCTCGTCGTCTACACGACAATAATAAAAAACAGGGAATCAGTTGTGATGAAGGATTAATTTACAAACAAAACAAAATAATAGTAATAAAAAATATGGGAATGATGTTAAGTGACATGAAATATATCTGACATGAAATGTGGATGAAATGAGGCGATAGAGGAAAAAAAAACGTCAGGGAAAGACAGCGGCAACGACGACCAAGTGATCGCAGGAGAGAGTAGGCAGCAGCAGCAATGGCCTCTCAGAAGCTGCAGACGAGCGAGGACAGTAGCGACAACGGCCTATCGAGGGCTGCAAACGAGTGAGGATGGCAGCGCCAACGGCCTCTCGAAGGCTGAAGACGAGTGAGGACGGCAGCGGCAATGGCCTCTCAAAGCCTTCAGGCGGATGAAGACGGGTGACCGGCTACGTTGGCCCACTATCAGGCACAGAAATGAGCCAGGTAGCAGTAGCAGCTCAGCGTCCTCGAAGACGGGAGAGGGTACATCCTGTTGGGTTTATGCAGTAACAGTGCTTCAGCGTCCTTGTAGGCAACAGAGGTTACCTCTGGGTAGGCTCTGGAGGCAGTATTGTATGAAGACTCTTATTTATTTCAAGCTTCTTTCTTGGAAGCCAGACCTTAACTGCCAAAAGCTCTGCGTGGATTTCTCGAAGAGGATAAGGCAAAAGGACGGAGTTTGTATAACAAATTCGATAAAAAAGTAATAAGTCATCAAGAATTTCAAAGAAAAGGTTGTCATTGTGACATCCATACTATCCATACTAATATTATAAATGCAAAAGTAACTCTGTCTATCTGTCTGTCTGTTACGCTTTTCCGCTTAAACCTCTCAACCGATTTTGATGAAATTCGGCACAGACAATCTTTAGACCCTGAGATATGACATAGGCTACCTTTTATCCCGGAAAAATATGATATTCCCGAGGGAAATCTAAAAAGCGCGATACAATCAAACACCACGCGAGCGAAGCCGCGGGCGGAAAGCTAGTATATTCATAATTATGAACGTTATCAAAAAGTGTTATAATATTAAAAATATAGTTATAACAATGTAATCGTAAATTAAAAAGTCTTGTGTTTAGTGGGAAAAAGTAATACCATCCAGCCTTCGAGCAACACAGGGAAGGGAGTGGGCATACGCAGCGTTTCCCCTCTGTCGAAGTACAAGCCCAAGTGAGCTACCCCAAGTAACAAAACTAGTTGCGCTTTGACTTCAAACTAGACCGAGTCGAGTCGCGCGAGTGAACGCTGCTGTCATCAAAATGCCGAATTGCTCTGTTTTCTGCTGTAAAAAGAGGTCTTCCACTTCAAATTTACAAAAAGATCGTGTAACATTTCACATGTAAGTAAATCTTTACATATTATTGTGACTCATTATCATTTAAACACTAAAATCTGATATTTTGTGCAATCGTAATCGTCGGATTTGTTTATCAACATCAAGTACGCAAGCTCGAGCTCTCTCGGTACAAATTTCGGATCAGTTGAGCAACAAATCCGACTACTCGCCGCCGTTAGACAACGTAGTGATGTTACCTCATACACATAATAATGTGTCGATAATTTTAATGCGATATATACGGCTTAACAAAATGTTATCATGTTTATATATGAAATATTTTATCGTTTTTATGTATCATGTTAAAAGTTCAAAGTAGCGGTATAAAATATAACCTAGGATTATAATTGGATTAATAAAAAAAATGTATTTGACAGAAACTTGTTTAAAACATTTTGATATTTTTGGGAGCCGTGTATTGGAAATTATAAGAATTATAAGTGTAGGATAAACTGCTACAAAATCTGCGTCTATTAAGGTATCATAATAATCAAACGGTTACCGATTGCCGATATCTTTGATGAGTATTGCGATAATATTTTAATTTTCATGATGTAATTTCTAATCAAAACTATTTGTGTTTACAGCTTTCCTAAAAATCCTGAATTGAAGAATGTGTAGAATTTTTTTGCAATAATAAGCAAACCTGGAATCCCAAGAGGACAAGTGTAATTTGCTCCACTGATTTCCGGCTATCTGATTTTAAAGTACTTGTACAACCATGTAATTGGTGTTGTACCGTAATTGACTGTAAATAAATCCTGTTTTAATTTGTTATTAGCCACTAACTCTATCGTTCGTCTTGCTAATAAAGAAATTTAATACTAGTCTAATGTTTCAGTTCTTTCTAGTCCTTACCTTTTATTCCTTGCGCCTCATTTAGTAATGTATCGATATTGCTGTATCGACATTTGGCCTACACTAAAAAAGCAATAAAATCTGTCATTAAAAAAGTGTCAATGTGTAGGTAGTGTCTCATCTGTACAAAGAAACAGATGGCGGTGTGCAGATTTTGTTGATGTGTTGTTTTATTTTCCATGTTTGTGTGTCGTCATGACAAGCGTGCTTTTGTGTGCAGATGTAGTAGTAACTGCACTTGTGTGCTCGACTCCCCCCGCAAAATATGCCAGAAAAATTTGTACGGAGAACAGACGGTAAGGATACTCCCTTCCCTGTGTTGCTCGAAGCATCCAGCGCAGGTACAGTTCCCTACTCTGTGATCTCTAAGTCTTGTCTCTAAGTCTTCAAAACTCGGCATTGAAAGTTGAGGGCTGTGTCCGTGAGCTGAATAATTGGTGTAGTGGATATTGATCAGAACAGCGCCCCATAGTACTGAAATGCATATTAAGACCTTTAGGATTGAATGAAATATGAGTACAAATAATAAGTGTGAGTATATGCGTATACGTACATTACATTACAACGTTATAATCAAAATGAGATATAAAATGAACATCATAAACAATCACCGGTCTCCGCGACTATAGGTACTTGTTGCACACATATGCATATTTCTACAATAATTTGCTCAAAAAATATATAATCGGTACATCAGAGGGGTACCTTGGTTTCAAATAGGCCAGTCATACAAACTTGTTTTAAAATAAATTATAATTATCTCTCTGCTTCGTCACTACAATAGACAAGATAATTTGTACGTTAAAACTTAAATCTCATGTAAGTCAACAATATTATGTTCTTATGAGAAAATAAAGATTCTTTAAATGTAAACGTAAACAGCACATTTATTGTAAACTTTGATATATCAAAGTTTACAATAAATGTGCTATTTAAATAAAATAAATTAGTAAATTAATAGTTAAAAATAATTAATTAATTAATAGTTATAAATAGTAAATTAGTAGTTTCTCGTGAGATTCTATAGAATCTCACGAGAAACTACTAATTTACGTATCACAATCTAATAATATTTAGCGAAATTTCGCTTCATCTAAACCAATGGTATTGGGTTTGTCGGTATTCAGTTCGGTGACAATATTGAAATTTCTAGAATTTAGGAGCACTGAGAAGTTCGTACAAATTCCTTGCAAAGGGGACGTTTCTATTGCCAACAATTCTAAGTTACCTGAAATACCTAAGAGTTAAGATTTGGAGAAATAGTTATCTTTATATATATAATTCTGCTGTACGTGTGTATGTCATTGAACTCCTCCTAAACGGCTTGACCGATTTAAATGATTTTTTCTGTATGGGTTTGAGTGGCGCCCTGGATAGTTTAGATTCACAAATCAGCCCGGCAGATGGCGCTGATTGCTTGAAAAAGCATGTGATCTCGGAAACGGCCCTAACGATTTCGTTAAAATTTGATATGTGGGAGTTTTCGGGGATGAGAAATCGATCTAGCTCAGTCTTATGTCTGCGGAAGCGCATGTTTTCGAATTTTCTCTTTCGCAATATTTCACGCATAACATGGGCGCTAATTTCGCGCAGATTGACATTGCGGCTGTGGCGTAGTCGATAGTGGTATGGTTCTTCTTGCGATAGCTGGTGTTCCTCGGTTCAAACCCAGGCAGACTCAAGTGTTTTTTTTTTTTGTTTTTAGATAAGTTTATAGTTCTTTTTTAGTTTTGGAGTCACATAAAAAGAAAATTGTAGGTACATAAGGACTGAAACGGGAAAAAAATAAAAATAAATAAATATTTTAATTTTTTTTATTGAAGTTGTACTTAAGAACTAAAAGAAAAAGAAATAGAAATAAATACATATTTTAATTTTTTTTATTTAACTTTAAGAGACTGAACCAAGAGCTCTAGGGATAGAGAGAGGTGTGATATCTTTGTTACATAATGTAGATGACAATGTTTTCCGTGGGTATATTCCATAATCTGCTATACGTGTGTACGCCACTGAAGTCCTCCTAAAGCGCTGGTCCGATTTGAATGAATTTTTTATGCGTTTAGGTGACACCCCGGATTGTTTAGATTCACAAATCAGTCGGGCAGATGGTGCTGCAGTCGGTGTCTAGGTTATTTATCCTAAACGGCTGAACTGATTTGAATGAATTTTTGTTTTTACATTCAAGTGGGGGCCTGGAAAATTAACATTCACAAATTAGCCCGGCAGATGGGGCTGCAGTTGGTATCTAGGTTATTTATCTATACCTACTGCACCTAAACGGCTGGACCGATTTGAATGATTTTTTTTTTGTTTGCGTTTGGGTGACGCCCGGTTTAGATTCACAATTCAGCCTGGCAGATGGCGTTACAGTCGGTGTCTAGGTTATTTATCCTAAACGGCTGAACTGATTTGAATAAATATTTGTTTATACATTCAAGTGGGGGCCTGGAAAATTTAGATTTACAAATCAGCCAGGCAGATGGCGCTGCAGTCGGTATCTAGGTTATATATCTATACCTACTGCAACAAAACGGCTGGACTGATATGAATGATTTTTTTTTGTTTGCGTTTGGGTGACGCCCGGGATGGTTTAGATTCACAAATCAGCCCGGCAGATGGCACTGCAGTCGGTATCTATGTTATTTATCCATTACGGCTGGATCGATTTGAATGAATTTTTGTTTATGCATATAAGTGGGGGCTTGGAAAATTTACATTTACAAAAACACAATTCGGCAGATGACGCTGTAGTCGGTATTTAGGTTACTTATTTATCTATACTGCAACTAAACGGGTGGACCGATTTGAAGGTTTTTTTTTTTTAATTTGATACATTTTTTATTATACCTAGACTATATTAATCACTCTGGCAACATATAGTAATTAATCAAACATCACAGGCGAACCCGGCTTGCTGATGATGTCTTGACTTGGCTCTCCGAACTTGACGGCGTGGCGGGAGGCCTCGGTGACTCGGACAAGTCTGGCTGAACCAGAATATTACCGATGTTGCGCGCTCCTGGCTTTTTTCTACCTCATTCAAATCGTTTAGTTCTTCGGCAGTTAAATTAAGCTCTGAAAATGTTATTCCCTCAGAAGATGATGGTGACATTGTTGAGATGTATTTCCGTTTTAACGAGTAGTTGCTTCACTCGATTTTTTTGTTCCTTAGTCCTACTAATTCGTATTATTCGGCTCAAATTGTGACCGCACTTGATGCAAAAGTTGAAGGTTTCAGCGGTTATTGTAAAACATTCGTCGCATCTTAACAAGGTTTTTGTGCAATTATTGACTACTAGCTTTCCGCCCGCGGCTTCGCCCGCGTGGAGTTCGGTTATATCGCGCTTTTTAGATTTCCCTCGGGAACATCAAATTTTTCCGGGATAAAAGGTAGCCTATGTTCTTTCTCAGGGTCTAAAGGTTGTATGTGCCAAATTTCATCAAAATCGGTTGAGAGGTTTAGGCGGGAAAGCGTAACAGACAGACAGACAGACAGAGTTACTTTCGCATTTATAATATTAGTATGGATAACGAATTGTTTTCGAAAAATTGATGTTATTTCAAAATCAAAAAAACAAAATCAAAATTGTTTATTTCAAATTAACCAACAGTGGGTGCTTTTGAATAGTCAATGTCGGTCAGTCCAAGAAAAGTGAAGCTAAATTGCACCTTCTAAAGCGTAGATCTCTATGGAGAAGAACGTGCAAGAAACTCCATGGACACTCTTTTAAAATCGTATTATGGATTACATGTCTTCGTTACATATTTCTGTTGCTTCTATCATGTGAGCACAATGTATAATTATAAAAATTAATGAAAAGATAGAAAATTAATTAAGTCCACTGGCAGCTAAGACATGACCAGTCTCCACTGACGGCCCCCGTTCACGAGCATCACGTGCGCATCAGCCCCGCTTAGCTCAACCATTTTGAAGGGAACCAAATGACCCAACAACACTTGCCACTGAATAATAATAATATTATTGATATTTCCTTTCACACACTTTTTAATACCCTAATCGCTTGAAATATCATATGCAGGACAACGTCTGCCGAGTCCGCTAGTAAAATATAAAAATAATGTAAGTGGTTTTAACTCTTTTGATAAAAATATGTAGAACTTTTTTCAAGTATAGTAAATATTAACAAATACTCTATTTAACACACGACAGCCTCCGTGGCGTAGCGGTAGCGAACGCGGCTGCTGCGTAAGGAGACGCGGGTTCGATCCCCGTGCAGTACTCATTTTTACCCGACTACGGCAAAGCAAAAGGAGGGTTATGATTTTGACAGGCTATGTATGTATGTATGTATGTATGTATGTATGTATGTATGTATGTATGTATGTATGTATGTATGTATGTATGTATGTATGTATGTATGTATGTATGTATGTATGTATGTATGTATGTATGTATGTATGTATGTATGTATGTATGTATGTATGTATGTATGTATGTATGTATGTATGTATGTATGTATGTATGTATGTATGTATGTATGTATGTATGTATGTATGTATGTATGTATGTATGTATGTATGTATGTATGTATGTATGTATGTATGTATGTATGTATGTATGTATGTATGTATGTATGTATGTATGTATGTATGTATGTATGTATGTATGTATGTATGTATGTATGTATGTATGTATGTATGTATGTATGTATGTATGTATGTATGTATGTATGTATGTATGTATGTATGTATGTATGTATGTATGTATGTATGTATGTATGTATGTATGTATGTATGTATCATCTGTTCCCTCGTAACTTCTAAACTACTTATTCGAATTCGATAAATGACATATCATTAGAAGCGTCTTAATTGTCCGCTGGTTATAGGCTATATGGAGTTTCACAAAATCTAATGTGGCGCCCTCTAGCGGACAAAATATACAGAGTAAAAAAATAAAGTTAAGATAAATATGCCATGTTTGGTATCATTTGAAAGGGCTTTTCTTGTACATTTTGAATATATATATATATTACTAGCATTTGCTTGTGACTTTACCTGTATTCATGGGCTGATTGCATATAATTCACATCTTTTCGTTCATAGATAGCTTCTTTACTACTTATCAGAATAAGACCACTGCAGAACCATTAAAAAAGCCTTGATATTCTGTTGGTTATGAGCTATAAAGCTTGTCACCAAATTTAGTATTACGCCCTCTAGCGGACAAAAAGTTCTATGTTAATATAAAATTAAAATAAATATACCGTATTTGTTATCATCTGAAAGAGCTTCACGAGTAGGTACTTTATGTTTGTACATAATCCCTAGCAATAAACGCGAACGAAGTCGCTGGCGGCTGCTAGTGAGCTATAAAGCTTGTCACCAAATTTTAGTATTGCGCCCTCTAGCGGACAAAAATTTCTATGATAATATAAAATTAAAATAAATATACCGTATTTGGTATCACTTGAAAGAGCTTCACGAGTACTTTATGCTTGTACATAATCCTGAGTAATGCTTCGTAGAAATTTGAATGTAAACCAGGATTTGGTAAACGGAGCGATGGGAGTGGTGAAGGCCTTCGAATGGCCTGCTCTTCGGCGCGATCAGTTGGAACAGGAGAACAGCCAAGCGCTGTTCTCATACAATTTGACGACGCATCCGTAAAAGCCGATATTAACGGACTTATCAAAATCGAGCCTTGCCTCACTGAATTTGACGGCTTGAGGGGTTCTGGGCAAATTCAGCGTAAAATGCTCCCGCTTATTCTTTCGTGGGGTTGTACTGTACATAAATTACAAGGTTGTACTCTAGATAAAAAAGTTACAGATCTAGGAAAGTCATTGTTTGCTAAAGGACAGGCCTATGTCGGTCTCAGTAGAGTTAAAACCATAGAGGGATTATTTATAAGTGCCTTGGATCTAATAAATTACTTAAAAATCCACATGACAGTCGATCGTTAGCAGAATTAGATAGATTGAATGAATATGTAATCAAATATTTGTAACAATAGCTTGAAAATTTAAAAGAGTGTCCGTGGAGTTTCTTGCCCGTTCTTCTCCATAGGTACCTACTCTTTGGAATGGGCGACTAGCTTCATCTTATTGACTGACCGACCTTCTGACAATTCAAAAGTGCCTGTAACTGGTTTATTTCTGCAATCCCGCCTGATGGTAAGCAGTGATGCAATCGTTGATGGTAAAGCGCACTAGCTTATTAAGCCTATTCACTCAAAAAAACTGAGTGAATAGGAAGGAAGACAGCAGTTGAGCGAGGTGATGCTATGTTTAACCCAACAACACGACCAACGATGCTGCACCAGAGGGAGATTGATCTGGAGACTCTCCACGACCAAACTCCCGACACAACAATATTTGGTGCATCGTACTCGCCACACAACGCAACACAACTGCTCAGACGCGTCCTCCGTACGGCTTCACCAGACATCATGCTGGAACACGACGAATCGCTTGGCGGCAAGACTTTGTCTGGTGGGTGGTAACTTCTGCCGGCAGCCGATGTTATGGCCTACCACCGTTAGAAAAACATCCAATTTATTTATACTAACGAGCTCATCCACTAATTCATGACCCATTCGGTGCCATCGACGCAAATGTGCGTCGCTACTACGAAAAACCGGGAGCTTCATACGGGGAAACCGTTGCTATACGCGCTGCGATCCAAGCGCTACGAAATAGTAAAATAGGACATCTCTACATATTACTATACGCCGATACATAAGTCAAAAGAGATGTCGTATGTTAACTACCTAGTTTTTAGTTCGTCAATTTAACTTTAGTTAATATTATGCGCCACAAATACACTTTAACACCAAAATAGTACAAATAATAAAAAGTAAAAAAACTAAAACCCAACTACGACAAAAAAACGACGCTGAAAAAGTATAAAACAAGATTTTCATGTTTGGAAAGGCGTAGTCACACGTTACATATACCTACCTACCATAGCACTTTGATAACGTGTGACTGCGGTTTTCCAAACATGAAAATTTATCTCTACATAGTGAATATTGCATACTTTAGAATAGTATTGTAAGACATTATTGTCAATTTACAACGAAGGCATCTTGGTAGAGTCTACTGTGTCCATTTACTTGCAACTATATTAGCAACTTTGTTCAGTTCAGTATTCTGAAAATCTTGTTTTATACTTTTTCAGCGTCGTTTTTTGTCGTAGTTGGGTTTTAGTTTTTTCACTTTTTTTGATTTTAAAATAATATGCGTCTAGGATAGTAAAATATGTTAACCAAGACAGCAAATTCATATGCTAACATATACGGTTTAAGAAGAAACTTAGTTCAGAAATCATTATATGCATGAATATGAATATTTGCACTGGTCTAGTCATACGTCGGAAAGCATGGTAAGCCGTTGGTCCTGGTTGCCATACCAACATCTGATGGAAGTCGTTACGGGTTGTTGTAGTCCTCTAAAGTTCGACAATCGGTATTACTGTAATGCTTCGATATCGCCTTCGGGTTGTGGAGGTCAGACGGCAGACACTTCACGAAAAATATCGAAGTTTAGCCAAAACAGCAGTTAGACTAGTAAAGCGGACCCCAGACTTCAAAGCTGAAAAGCTTCGGATGCGACTAGGATTAACATTGAGATGATGATGATGACTCTATTTAACAAAATAGGTTAAACTGTTGTAAGTTTTTGTGTTCAAAAGGTATTATATAATATAACCAGCCTGTAATGTTCTCACTGATGGGACTGAGACTCTGCTCTGTAATAGGAAGTTGACCATATTTCACCACCCACTTGCATTCAGTTCGCATTTCTAAGCGACATAAAAGCAAGTTACCGTAAACGATTTTCAGCATTTCCGTTCTAACGATTTCCCATTAAACCTTATAAAGGCACCCGATTACGCTCCTTCCATTACGGCTTAACAAACATCACGTGTTCAAACGAGTACAGATGTAGAACCGAGGCTCGTTTATAAAGCGCCCCACGTTTGGTTCCCGTGTAGTTATTTTGCTCAGCCGAGCTGCAATGATTCGATTCACCGGAGAGAATTACTGCTAGATGCGGATCTTAGTACTTTGTTACAGGAATTCTTTTTATATAAAGGTTACACATGTACGTAGTGAGGAGTTTTAAAAAGTGGTTTTTTGGAAGTCAAGGTTTGGAGCACATATTATTAGAGTAAGTATTTTTATCATCGCTCTTGAAACTTGAGAAAAAATCTGAATGTTCTAACGTTACTGAATTAAAAATTTGACCAACATTGACAAGCCATACTGTATTTAAATTGTAGATAATTCAACCTTACTATTACAATAAAATTACATTTTGATAGTTACTGTAATACTATATTTCGTTAAAAATGTTGCCAACAAAACTCATAAAAGGCTTACATATATTATATGCAGCCCGTATATTGAACCAACGCACGCATACCTGATGACGTCTGCAAACATACCAAACTTGCCATGGTTAAAACAAATTCATTCGGGAGCGCACACATTAAATTAATCCTACTGTAATTTACGTCGCAGTCGCGAACTAATTTCGACATTTCCTATATTGCTGGCACTTCCCCAAACGCCCGCACCATAATATCAGTTAATTCAGATGAATAAATAAAAGGTACGATTGATTGGGTCCCGAACAATAGACATAACACAAAGGACTGGATGTAAAGCAAACACAAATCAGTCCGTTTCACCTTGTTCAAGTATATCATCAGGTAGAAATTTGTCTGTAAACAAACCACAATATCTGGGAGCGTCGACCCGCATACTAGTGTTTGAACAAGCAGCTCCACAGCTGAGATGAATTACGATGTTTGATGCCTCATGACTATGCTACGAGTATTAAGAATGGGTTAGAACAGTGAACTGTCCCTGTTTTTTTTTTTTGTGTTTGTTGGCTGTTTTAATGACTAAATGTGGTAGCAGGAGGAATTTATCAAGAACACGTATTGTATCGTTTTTTTAAATATTTAATCTTTATCGCTGTACCTTTCGATTTTACAGAAATATTTTTTAATTGCAATCTTCACCGTTCAATATAAGTAAATTGAAAAGCCATGGATCAACTAGAACCCGTGTAACATTGGATTAGGTATGATCGAAAGAGCGCGGCTAGTGACCAGCGAATCCGTGAATTCGCGGACTTTTGATTCAATTACATTGTAAACGGCAATGATTGAACCTTCATCCTGTGTCAGATTAGATCAGATTTATATAATTTCATAATATTGTTTTAGGGGCAAAGGGCATCTAGAAAAAAAAAACACAGAAAAAATTACATTTGTTTATTGGAAAAGTTGTAATACTTATTGAAATACAATTATTTACGTACCTAACGTTAGAAATGAAGATGAGATTTTTTTCATGATAGGAACTCATCAAATTATCTCTCCCGCTCTGGGCGGAGCGGCAAGGCGTGTCAAACTTTTACTGACTAAAACCCACTAGTGTTTCTTCACTGGCCTGTGCTCCAGGGCCACGGTTTCTTTAGAGGGAAGCAATCCTTAAATAAAAGTTTTTTCTAGATAGTTTATAAAAAATCCAGATTTCACTAAATACATTGCCGTACGCTTTATTCGAAGTCAACTTCTGTGATACGCAGTTGATTGATGATGTTTAGAGAGCACACGCCGTGAGCCGGCTAATGTTACAGCAAACACCATTCAATAGTTTTGAGAATGTTCATATTACAAACTCCAACTTTGTTCATAATAATTCCACGCTAAGAAATTATTCATAAGGATTTTAATTATTATGCAAATGATTGAACATTTTTAAGAAAGTTTTTCCCTCTCACTTTTTTAGCAAATAGTCTCTAAATATCGTATTTTAACATAAACGTTTGATTATACTTAAAATACGATATTTTGATATTTAAGTATACGTCCCTTTGTTCTCAAAATATCAATCAGTAATAGAGCTTGTAAAACAATACACTGTTAATTAATTGTTTTGCTTTATGAAGATTTTCTTAGAAACACCAGTAATCCAACCTTTTAATGATAGCATAACAATAGAAATTATTTAAATAATTAACTGCTGAAACTCAAAGCCTAAGTAAACTACGAGGAATTATTAAGTAATAGGTATGCCACTGATTGATTGTGTTTGTTTAACCTCAAATAAGTTATCGTTGAACTAACATGGTTATTATAAACTCCATTTAGAAGAAGCTATTCTTATTTTATTTTATAAGGTTCACCAATAATTGATTAGGTACACAAAAGCTAGCACATAATATATTCTCAAATATAAAATAACAGTGCATCAACCTATAGATAAACACAACATACATACAAGAAATGAATCATGGAGATAAGGTACCTCACATAAAAATAAGCGTTAATGTTTATCAAATTAGTACATATTGGAATGAAATTACTTAGGTTTTTTTTTTTTTTCTTTCTTTGAATTTAATTCCAAACTCAATGTAGAATCACCACAGTAGTTTAAACAAACCTATTTTATATCCCGTTCTATCGATTTTGACTTCTATTCCGTAGTATCTGGTTAAAATAGTAACCATACAGAGTTTGCAACTGTTGCTTCTATTATATCTCAGCATAATGTAAAGTAATGAACCGGAAAATGAACCGGTGAATGTGAATTTGTGGTATGACTTCGTTTTCTGATGACAGTTATTAAAGTTGATACCTAAATATAGATGTGGTACTAAATAGTTCACCTTATGAGTAGTTGTGTAAGAATTTAACTTGAAAAGAGACTCTTGGAACAGACCACCGATTTACAGCTATGTAACCTTACTAATAATACTCATACACACAATACAATACTTAGAGTACTTAATACACAATGATTGATGATGTTGATCTTGCCGTGAACAACTAATGTTCAGACGCCGCGGTCCTAGTGCAGTCGGATTCAATATACTGTTATTGTGATTTATGATAATCGAGGGCTTGTGAGGGCTCGTGAGGGACCAATTGTAGGTAACGTTCACGGGGAAAGCACGTCACTAGTACTTTTGGTTCTTTTTGTTCTTCAAATATATTCATTTTATTTTGTTAGTACCGAATACTTCAATCAAACCATACCTACGTACTACGAGTTTCAGAGCAATGTTTTCAAAGTACTTGAAAATAATGGTAAAACTGACTTTAACATTTTTTTTTATTTTATTAAAATACTAGCTTTCCGCCCGCGGCTTCGCCCGCGTGGAGTTCGGTTATATCGCGCTTTTTAGATTTCCCTCGGGAATATCTTACGTTCACATCTTCCCTTTCTTTGCTTCTTTCTTTGCTCTTTCTTCGTTACATCTTCGTTACGATGTAAAAGCGGAACAACCAAACAAAGAAACTCACTTTCCGATTTATAATATCAGTAGGTATAGATTCATTGGTAGGACTAAGACTGGTTGTCACATTTTCGATCTCCTGGCGATCCGTAAAGATCCACGAATGACAACGACACAATGGCTTAATGTGTTTTCTAAGGCTCGGAGAGGTCTTGTTATTTGATGCTCATCCGTAGCTTAACCTGATCAACGACCCGTGCCACTGTTATTACTTAGCTACAGGTACAGGGTAGTACAGTCCAGGTACATAAACCCCTCAGGGTTTGTCGTTGATGAAAAAACAAGGCAGTATATACTGAAATATAATATCTCCTCAGTGAAGAACTATATTCTAGATATTTAGCTTTATATTTAGTTTTTTTTTTTTAAATATTTAGCTTTGTTTATTTTTTTGGTTTCCTAACCTTGTTTGTGGAAGTATTGAATAAGAATAATAATATACTTATTTGCTCAAAACCAAAGGCTCTTAGGTGAGCTTGAATTGGCAAACTTCGAGTTTAAAACTCGTTAGTCAATTGAAGCCAAGATTATAAACGGACAATAAGCGATCTAAATGGACATCCGAGCCCATCTATAGCCATCAAAGGCAGGGCAGAAATGTTTATTTGATTAACAACTGAATTACTTCAGACTCATTTACAACTTATTAGACAAATGTGTCCTAAATGACACGATTCACTGGAGATCGAGGAAAATGCTATTTATTATCACAAAAGAAATGATTGTAACTAACGACGTTCAAAATCCAGGCGAGATCTCATACCAGCGGTAAATATAATAAAAAAATGGGAATTTAGATGTGTTATTAACAGATTGTGACTGAGATTAGATTGAGAATGATCTTAAAATACAAGAATGACCCCTCTGAACTGAGCTGACAGGAACAAATGAAAATTGTGTAATTAAATTTAAATTTTTGATCCGTGGTAGGCCATAACATCGGCTGCCGGCAGAAGTTACCACCCACCAGACAAAGTCTTGCCGCCAAGCGATTCGTCGTGTTTCGGCATGATGTCTGGTGAAGCCTTACGGAGGACGGGTCTGAGCAGTTGTGTTGCGATGTGTGCCGGGTACGATGCGACAAATGTTGTTATGTCGGAGGTTTGGTCGTGAAGAGTCTCTGACACACGTACACACGACCAATTGTAATGTTATGTACATATTCAGATATACTTACACTTATTATTTATACTCATATTCATACTTATATATGTATCATTCATTTCCACGGTCCATAATATGCTTTCCATTATTATGAGGCTCTGTTTTGATCATATTCCACTACACCAAGACTCATTTTTCTGTTTACAGACTCAGTCCTCAACTTTACGCCTAAGTTTCGGCGACTTATTGACCCCTTAGCGTAGGAAGCCGTACCTATGCAGGACTGTATCACTTTTTCCTATCAAACACTGCACTTTTTAATTTAATACCATTTATATTTACATTGTTACAGAACATTTTCATTATTTTGACATTTTTTGACAACATTGTTGATGATGTATCTATGACAACCTTCTCATCAAAATTCTTGTTGGTCTGCTATTTTTATTTTATAATTGTTATTCGAACTCTTTTATGGTAAAATTATTTACCGTTCCTCGTCCATATTTTCGAATATTTTAAATTTCGACCTCCAACCGTTCTCCGAGGTTTCTTTAGAAATCATCGCAGAGCAGTGGTCAGTCGAGCTCTGGCTTCCAAACAAGCCTCTTAAAAGTAGGTCTCCAGTAAACGCTGCCTCGAGAGCCCTTCTAGGGTGTTTCCTGCTGTGCCAGTCTCTATATAACTGGTGCGCCTGGAGCTGCCTGGCCCTTTGCCGCCGGAGCCCTCGACTGCTGCCGGCCTTGTGACGCCGGGGCAGTCCCTCTTCCGTAGCTGCCGCCGGTCCACCAGGGCCGCTCCTCTGTAGCTGCCGCCGGTCCACCAGGGCCGCTCGTCCGTTGCTGTCGCCGGTCCACCAGGGCCGCTCGTCCGTTGCTGTCGCCGGTCCACCAGGGCCGCTCGTCCGTTGCTGTCGTCGGTCCACCAGGGCCGCTCGTCCGTTGCTGTCGCCGGTCCACCAGGGCCGCTCGTCCGTTACTGTCGCCGGTCCACCAGGGCCGCTTGCGTCGCCGGTCCACCAGGGCCGCTGTCCGTTGCTGTCGCCGGTCCACCAGGGCCGCTCGTCCGTTGCTGTCGCCGGTCCACCAGGGCCGCTCGTCCGTTGCTGTCGCCGGTCCACCAGGGCCGCTCCTCCGTAACTGCCGCCGGTCCACCAGGGGCCGCCCTTCACCATCACTCATCAATCATTAATCAAATCAAATCAAATCAAATCAAAATATTTATTTGCCAGAAAATACAAAATACATTGTTCAAGGGAAGCTCTTAAAGCCCAGAAGTTCTACAAAATCTACATTATTCATTTTTACACTTCCATCTTGTCTTTAAATTTCTGTATACTTAATAAATACTGTCTCCCTCTAAAGTCTTTTCTTGTCGTTACCTGACAGTTTGGCGCCCAACTAAAATTTCCTGCACCCCCTTAATTTCCTAAATTCAAAAAAAACACTTCGTCTAGTGTCTTTTATTCTCAGCTCTTTGGTAAAATATTTTGGCTATTCTATCCCTTGCATTTTCTCTTAACACACACATAACTCATTCACTCATATATACTTACTACATCTAACTTAATTTTCTTTTTTTTCCCTAACAGGAAAACAAGGTATACTTTTTCATACTTCAACTAGCTTTTTTTTCTAACTTACACTTAAATATGTCTCGTCCAATCAAATTTGAACTCTTAAATAAAAACGAGCTTGAATATGAAGTTACAATTAGACTGGAGGAACCAGCAAAAACTGTTATATTATTAAAGAAGCAGATACTTCTGCTAGCTCCCACTACACCATCGGAAGATATTATAACTTCGAAACTTTCGATTCTTTGAAAAACGATTCTTATTATTGTCAATTACCTTTATGTAAATATTACTTGTTTACAGCTGCACATCCTATTTATTTTTTATATTATATGTAAACATCACTCACTACACAAACATTACATTACATTTGCTCGACCCTACTCTTCAGTCTCACTCTTTTACCGTATGGAGCGGATTGCAACTCATTAAATAAGCCTATGCAGGAGCGGTTGGTTACTCCTAAAATAAGCCTAAACCAAATGATAACTCTTTCGCTCTCGTAGGAGCTTAAATTTCTACTTACATTAGCTAATGTTTCCTTTTTTTTCCTTCCAGTCTGGAGCGGCTGACAACTCCAAAAATAAGCCTTGTCGTCATTCTAAAACACACTTCTATGAGTGGCAGTCATCAATTGTGAACTCCACCCATACCTGTATGAACAAGATTGCTTGAAAGAGATAGGTGGTATGAATGGGTGAATGGAGATGGATGAATGTGTGAAGTGTTGTTTTACAGTCCCTACTTGAAATCTTATTAGAAAATTTTCTACAGTTGAAAATTTTTCCAGGGTCGGGGGAAAATGTAATGTTATGTACATATTCAGATATACTTACACTTATTATTTATACTCATATTCATACTTATATATGTATCATTCATTTCCACGGTCCATAACCACTGAAGTGCTCGTGTAGCTACAGCTACACAAATTTGCAACGCCAGGACTCATTTTTCTGTTTACAGACTCAGTCCTCAACTTTACGCCTAAGTTTCGGCGACTTATTGACCCCTTAGCGTAGGAAGCCGTACCTATGCAGGACTGTATCACTTTTTCCTATCAAACACTGCACTTTTTAATTTAATACCATTTATATTTACATTGTTACAGAACATTTTCATTATTTTGACATTTTTTGACAACATTGTTGATGATGTATCTATGACAACCTTCTCATCAAAATTCTTGTTGGTCTGCTATTTTTATTTTATAATTGTTATTCGAACTCTTTTATGGTAAAATTATTTACCGTTCCTCGTCCATATTTTCGAATATTTTAAATTTCGACCTCCAACCGTTCTCCGAGGTTTCTTTAGAAATCATCGCAGAGCAGTGGTCAGTCGAGCTCTGGCTTCCAAACAAGCCTCTTAAAAGTAGGTCTCCAGTAAACGCTGCCTCGAGAGCCCTTCTAGGGTGTTTCCTGCTGTGCCAGTCTCTATATAACTGGTGCGCCTGGAGCTGCCTGGCCCTTTGCCGCCGGAGCCCTCGACTGCTGCCGGCCTTGTGACGCCGGGGCAGTCCCTCTTCCTTCCACCAGGGCCGCTAGCTGCCGCCGGTCCACCAGGGCCGCTCCTCTGTACCTGCCGCCGGTCCACCAGGGCCGCTCTCCGTTGCTGCGCCGGTCCACCAGGGCCGCTCGTCCGTTGCTGTCGCCGGTCCACCAGGGCCGCTCGTCCGTTGCTGTCGCCGGTCCACCAGGGCCGCTCGTCCGTTGCTGTCGCCGGTCCACCAGGGCCGCTCGTCCGTTGCTGTCGCCGGTCCACCAGGGCCGCTCGTCCGTTGCTGTCGCCGGTCCACCAGGGCCGCTCGTCCGTTGCTGTCGCCGGTCCACCAGGGCCGCTCGTCCGTTGCTGTCGCCGGTCCACCAGGGCCGCTCGTCCGTTGCTGTCGCCGGTCCACCAGGGCCGCTCCTCCGTAACTGCCGCCGGTCCACCAGGGGCCGCCCTTCACCATCACTCATCAATCATTCATCTACATTATTCATTTTTACACTTCCATCTTGTCTTTAAATTTCTGTATACTTAATAAATACTGTCTCCCTCTAAAGTCTTTTCTTGTCGTTACCTGACACAATGATGCTGCGCCAGAGGGAGATTGATCCAGATCAATCTCCCTATGGCGCAGCATCATTGGTCGTGTTGTTGGGTTTAACATTGCATCACCTCGCTCAACTGTCGTCATCCTTCCTATTCTAAGTATATCGTCTATTAAATAGTCGTAGTATATAGTCTATTCTAAGTTTTTAAGTGAATAGGCTTAATAAACTAGTGCGCTTTACCATCAACGATTACATCACTGCTTACCATCAGGCGGGATTGCAGTCAAGCACTAGTTTATTATAATTAAAAAAAAATACCTACGTGCAACATTACTAAATAGAAAAATATGTCAACTACTTTGAAAATATCTACCATCTCGTTACTACCTCGCTTCCTAATGAACCACCACTAAGTTTAGCTAAGTCAGCACCTACCAGAACTGGCGCCATCTAATCTCTCTGTTCATCTTTCCCGCCACAAACACTCTTCAGTTAGAAGACACATGTCATGATGACGTCACATGATCGGGGAAGAAATATCTCTTGACCAATTGAACGGGAAGACTTCATGGAGTTTGTTATGGTTTGTCTGTCTTCGATAAGACTTTTTCTGTGTTCATAATCAAATTTATGTTCATATTTCGCCTCCAAAATAAGACTCACGCTATTGAGTTTTCCTTCTTCAATATTTTTAAAACTTCTAATTACTCCAAAAAGTAAGACACCATTTAGATTTGAATAAAATTTGGCATAAATCCTTACTTCATATTATAAACTTGCGGCCGCCAGCGATTTCGTTCGCGCGGAGTTAGTTATGCTCCGCTGCTATGTTATGCCATAAGTTTATGCGGGTGAAACCGCGGAATCCAGCTAGTAATATCTAATATCAAATGACTCAAACTTGAAAGACTGCTTTCTGAAAGGCGAAAAAATATTCGCGCATGCGTGGCTTGAATCCCTCAGCCTCCGTTCAACCGTTCCGTCAGAACAGTTGGTCCACGATCGCCGCACCGAATCAACCCGAGCCAATTGCAAACGTCATTGCGCGCTCGATTAAGAAAACTTTTTTGAAAATGCTACGTTTTAGAAAATGAAACGTTTTTTGAAGTTTTGTTTTTTCTGTTACTGTATTTGGTGAAGAATACTTTGTTAAAAAACTTAGTGATGAAGTGGTCACAGTTGTTGGTACTCGGAGTTTCAGTGTTGTTTCGATGTACGGATTCTGTCGGTAAGTTGTAGAAAATAGTATTAATATACACGAGAAATTTAGCTACATAATAAACTATTTTGATATTTCAATATCACAAACTCTGAGGTATTTAAGGAAGCACCCGTGTATTTAATAAAAGCACCTTATTAAAATTTTTAACCCGTCGACTCTAATTAATCACGAAACTTAATTCAAAGTTAAGTAACATAATTTGTCAGCAGTTGCTCCGTTGTTTGTGGTAAGTAAATAGCTCACCGTCACTTGATAAAGTAGCGTGACGGATGCAAATTACAGGAACCTCGATTATATGTACTGGTATGCTGATGTCGTAAGATGAATTTTATTATCATTAAAGTAAGTAGGTGGCTGGTAATTATTTTTCATTTCTTTAAAAAAAAAAGAACGTTGCCACACACTAGGAATTTCTCCTGTATCGAGGGTGCGTTTACAAACATATAAAACTCACATACTCAAACGGCCAGATCTGGTCTGGTCTGGTCTGGTCTGGTCGTGCCTCGGAAAGCACGTTAAGCCGTTGGTCCCTGTTGCCATACGAACATCTAGTGGCAGTCGTTACGGGTTGTTGGAGCCCTCAAAAGTCTAACAATTGGTCTAACTGCATTGCTTCGATATCGCTTTCGGGTTGTGGAGGTCAGACGGCAGTCGCTTCATGGAAAATGTCGAAGTTTAGCCAAAAATCAGCAGTTAGACTAGTAAAGCGGACCCCAGATTCCAAAGCTGAAAAGCTATGGATGCGACTGGGATTAACGCTGAGATGATGATGATGACTCAAACGGCCAGATCCGGAACAACTACTTGTAGGTTATACAAATATTTGTTACGTGCGGTAATCGAACCCGCGACACACAGCGCAGCAGTATACAGTATGTTAAATAACAGAGGGCGTTCCCTTAAACTCGTTAATATATATCATTAATAGATTAAAATAAAAATATCAGCATAGAAAAATAAGCATAAAAAAATCCGAATAAAAAAAGTTCTAATTGGAAATAAATTTGAAACCTCCTGTTTTAAATCAAAATAGTAGTCGTCATGTATAAATAAATTGCGACGTTGCCGTCTTTCATGTTCGCGTGTACAGTGTGTTTCTTTTACATGTCAATTTAAAAATTTTATTGAATATTTTCTTATTGGAAAAATTTTTAAAACATTTTGTTTTCGAATGGGAAAACCCAAAACCACTAACAAAAACTTTAGTCTTAAGTGATCCTTTATTAATTATACTTTTTCTTAATATATCTATTTTGGTAAACACTTAAGGTATCAAGTATTTGTTTGTTTTCTTTCCATGATGATTTCTTATCTGTGGTATTATCAGTTTGTTTTCTTTGACCTCACGTGTGTTTTACCTATTCATAACATTAACTTGTTGTTCCTCAGTGTACCTAATAACATGCCTATAGTTGTCCAATGCTGGAAATAGGCCTCTCCCTATATTAGTTACTAAACTGGCTCTAAAAGTTTAGGTGTTAATAATATGAAAATTAATCTTTGGGATGACAATACCTCTGATATATCAGGTGTCCGTCTGCTCGATAGACGTTCCCTTGTTCATTGGGCTTCACTATAGTAGGGTAGAAAACCAACTAGCCCTACGTCAGCAGATAAAGCGAGGCACTATTACTAATTAAATTTTAAAGCTTGATAACTTAAAACAGTTGGCACAGGGACAGGACATACTTTTCTGTGAAGAGCCTTAATGGCAAGTTCTAATTAAACCCTTTAGACCGGTTAATCAATTGATCCTCAGGGAAGGATCTACAGCAGTTGGATCTCTTAGACCCATGGGCGACCCACCTAGCGGTTGATCTTTGAGGTTGCAATATTTTCCAGAGCCCTGAACCGCCATGAAAGGATGACATGGTTTGTTACGAACCGCAAGGGTGTGGAGTTAACCAGACGGGTATCGAGATGCTGAGAGGCCGAAATTGAGTTCTTAATTAACCTATTCAGTAAAACCTATATGTGGCGGGTACTACCTGTTCATTTGATAAATGTTTATACTGATTAATTATTATTATTTATTTGATAACTATGGTTCAATGGTTAGTATTTCAATAACCTATCAAGTAGGGGTTAGGTGTATTCAATTATATCAAATTACATTAATTGTTGATGAAACCTTTTCTCTTTTCTTTTTCCGTAATGCTTGGATAAATAAAATAAAATAAATATAGGTACAACGTGTAACAAAAAGGGTATATACATACCAAGGGCACGGCATCTTTAGATGATATCAAACGATATCGGAAGGGTTTCAACTCAAAATAAAATACTCAAAAAATTGGTACCAAATTTTCGGTTTTGTGTGTTTTTTAAAATCAAATCATAACAAACGTGGCAGCACACTACATACGTTAATAACTACTCGTTACCCGTCACCTTACTTGCCAAAATCCGATAAATGTCTTCAATATCTCTGTACGACTAGTATGATAGTAGCCTATCACAGGCGGTGTTTTTCCTCATAACTTCCTAACATAAAGGGATAGGATTAAAAAAACCCTTCCAATATCGTTTGATATCATATAAAGATGCCATGCCTTTGTTAGTTATATACCCTTTTTGTTACACGTTGTATACGAACAAATCACACAGATTGAGCTAGCCCCAAAGTAAGTTCGAGACTTGTGTTATGGGATACTAACTCAACGATACTATATTTATAATAGATACATATATAGATAAACACCCAAGACCCAGGCCAATCAGGAGAAGATCGTTTTCCATCATGACCTGGCCGGGGATCGAACCCGGGGCCTCCACGTCGCAGGCAGGCGTGTTAACCGCTGCGTTACGGAGGTCGAAAATGTGACGCATGTTCAACGTTATTTGCCTCAGATATACCTATTTTCTTTCTTTTTTCTTTTATATGTATATTAATTCCGTGGATTTATTACACAGTACCTACTCTAATATATTGTTATACTAGCGACAGCCAGCGACTTCGTTCGCGTGGTTTAGTTATGCTCCACTCCTATTGGTCGCAGCATGATGTTATATAGCCTAAAGCCTTCCTGGATTAATGCGCTATTCAATACAAAAATAATTTTTCAAATCGGACCAGTAGTTTCTGAGATTAGCGCGCACAAACAAACAAACAAACATACAAAAAAACTCTTCAGCTTTATATATTAGTATAGAGTATAGATTCATTGTGTGATTTTTTTTTATAAATTCTTACATTAGATAATATTATAAGGGAAGTGTGTGTGTCTGTTTGTTTGTCCATCGTTCACCCCAAAACGGAGCGACGAATTTAAGTGATTCTAACCCCCACTTCCCTAAAATGGGGGTGGAAGTTTGTATAGAAATTCCGCAATTTCCAAGGTAGCAATTTAAAAATCGGTACATAGACTCTTTGTTACTAACGAAAAATACCTGTCTTATTTCTCTTGCCCCAGCTCCTAAAATAGGAAATAGAAATTTTGGAAAGGACAATCGTGTTACCCCTAATTTGAAGCGAGCGAAGCCGTGGTTAGTACTTCATATCGCAAATTAAAGTTAAAGTTATTCTACAAAATAGGCTAAAGATCATTGAAGTAATTATGATATCTAAAGTTGCCGAACTTGGGAGTCATGAAGTGATAAACTGGATCGGCCTAATAACGGCCATTAACAGACTGAGATCAGTGATGTTATTATTAAACTAAGTATTGTTAGTTACGACGGCAGCTGGAGGTGGCACTTCACATCTTGGTGAGTTAGGAAACCTTTGTGTCGGTTTTGGCAATTAGTCAATTTGTCTTACAGACTATAGACATCGAAATTCTTAGTAAAAGACATCAAAAACTCTTTGTGAATATTGTGTTTATTACTGTACCTAGTAGTAGTATTGTATAAAGTCCTGTGTTTTTTTAATGAACAGGCAGTTGTGCTGCTGGGGAGTTTGTTCCGCTACTTCTTCTTCTCAACGAAAGCACCAGGAAGTGGCGAAGGGCGGGCGTTTTGGGGATACTGCCTTGTGTAATATTGATGTGCAAAAAGTGCTGATGCTCAGCCTAATTTGAATAAATAATTTTGGATTTATGCTATTTTTTTTTTCTTGTCGCTAATCGTTTTTTTTTTTTGTTAACATTCCTACAGGTAAGTCCAACTAACCCATATGATCTATAGCGAGCACTACATGACTAATTGATCGTGTAAGCTTAAGGTAGTGGATTGAAACGAAGAACATTCTTTAACATATGTATATACTATATACACATTTACACAACCAGCGCCTATAGCTGGCTTAAGTCCTCCTCTAAGAGTAGAGTGCGGCTCGCCTTGGGGTTCGCTGTTCGCGCTGCGGCTGCTTGCTGCGTGCCCGTACGATGCATTGGAAGTCTAGCCATCATAAGTCTATAATGTTCCCATTGCTGGCCTATAGGCCTCATCTCTGAGAGAGGCTATAATCTACCCCGCAGGCCTAGTGCGTGTTGCCAGATGCCACAATTCTTTGCCACGTTTTGTTTCGAGGACATGCCGGTTTCGTCTCGGATTTAGGATGCCACCGGGCTACCAAATAATAACCAAAGACTTTTAATAAGAAATTTCTGTTCAGAATACAATTTTCTATAGGAACGATAAGCAAACTATATAAAACATGACACTTCAACATTATTAAAAAAAACATAATAATTTGGTATCTGAAATTTGGTATCTGAAAGTTGTTTCAAATCACACAGATTGAGCTAGCTCCAAAATAAGTTCGAGACTTGTGTAGGATACTAACTCAACGATACTATATTTTATAATAGATACATATATAGATAAACATCCAAGACCCAGGCCTATCAGGAAAAGATCGTTTCCCATCATGACCTGGCCGGGGATCGAACCCGGGGCCTCCACGTCGCAGGCAGGCGTGTTGACCGCTGCGCCACGGAGGGCGATAATAATTAACTAAATCCTGCTCCATTAAAACAGTAATACGAGTTATAATTAATAGTAAGTAAATACGATTGGAATGGTAATTCAGTACAAAAACAGATTTATCAATTCCGATTGATTTGCATTAATTCATTATTAAACACAAATAAACAGTCATTCGAATCAACATTCGAACAACACGCTGAGTATTGCCAACTTATTTTATTCGGGTTTCATTTTCAAACTGTTCCTGTTTGAACACGCTTTGAGGAATAAACTTATCGTGAAATAATAACTGGCTGTTGTTATGAAGGCTCTTTTTATTTAAATTATCTTATGCCTGAGGGAAAGACGAGGTGGCCTAGTAGTTAAAACACAGCCTCTCAAGTCTCAAGTATAAGTGTGCGCGTTCGATTTCAGGTCAGCCACCAATGTAACTTTTTTAAAGTTAGTACTTTCTAAGTATATCTTGGACACCAATGACTGATTACAAGGTGAAGGAAAACATTTTAGGGAAACCTGGACTTTAAGTCTGAAATCGCCAACCCGCATTGAGCAAGCGTGGTGATTGCGCTCAACCCTTCTTTATATGAGAGGAGACTTGTGTCCAGCAGTGGGACGATAACAAAAAGGTTGATGATGATATTGTGTGAGGGTGGGTAACGCACTTAATGCCAGAGCGGAGTCACCCCACTCCGAACCTCAACTCTGTTACTAAGCGCGTAATGTTCTCAATGCAGGTCAACTGTCAGAGCCCGTGGATGGCTATTCACTACGCAGGCCCTTTTCTTACACGCAAAAGCGATGGTGGTAAAATATTTTACACAAAGTAAGGCACTTGTCTAGGTTCAAAATTACGACCTTCTCTTGAGTCAGTCTATTACCACTGAGCCATCACTACGGTTGATAAATGACTGAACCCATTAAACGCTCATTGAGCGGAAGCTTTTACATTTTTCCAGACACGTATTGATTCTTTTCTTTCTTTTTATTATTTTGTTTTCATGAAGCAGTAGGTGAAATAAGACAGAAAATTAGATGACGTTTCAATTTGCAATTCATTCAAGGATAAATCTGAACCTACATGAGTCATCTTCTATATTAGACCCGACCGATTACCGACCAAACCACATTCTAATTCTATCAGCACCTATTAGCTCTCAACCACAAAGTTTGTAAATCTCTAATAAATAACATATCCCGTGCTAAAGTTAGGGTTCCACCACATATTCAAGTTAATATCAGTTCAATAATGCGGCAGAGTTCGGTGTTACTGCTACTAAATCGTTAATATGTTTCTCCCGGGAACCGCACGAAACCGTACCGCACTGCATAAGGGTCCGAGGTGTGCCTGTATGTACAAGTTCTGGTTACGTGAAACATCCCGTAGTACTGTAGTAGTATTTTATTTTCACGTCCTGGTTTCTTCGCAATTTTTTACGTATATGCGCTTACATTTTTGTAACAGATTTTACATTGAATGATTCCGGGATGACCACCAAATATTTGACACTATTTCTGGTCTGCCGAATGCACGTTTGGTCCCTGCACTGGTACTATTATATGCTAGGTGTAGGTATACATTAGTATGGGGGCCAGGTGTTTATGAAGGGATAAAGAAATATCAAGAAACTTACTTAATCAACTTTCCTGAGGGATGGGTCAGCCTGCTATTCTAATGAGGTGACAACTTTGTTTCTGAAGTCGTAGAATTATTCCAGAACAAACTTGCTTAACAAAGCCTCTGATATCCTATTTAGAATTCTGTAAACTAATTAAAGCTGATCCATTAATTGTATTACCTTAACAAGCCCTCTCGATTACGCACACTTAGCACTAATAAAATGAAGCATGTTCAATAGAGTGAGTCTATAAAAACCACATCTTCAGTTTCTTTTGAAAATCCCCATCAGTGTGGATACCGGGTATAATTGGGTTCTATTGAAGGCGGGTCGGTTCTCGAGTATTGAAGCAATTAGGTATTAATTTGCTTAGGAGTACCGTCCGTAGAAACAATTGATGTGGTTACTGGGAGCGCAGCCATATTGGTAAGATATGTTAGATTAGCTTCATCAGGGTAGTCTGTTATTTGGTTGAGGTGTGTTTAGAAACCTGGCAAGTAAATTGGAATAACAAGGGACATGTTGAAGATCTTCCTATTTGTTATGAATCCATAGATATTATTTGTAATTGATCAAATAATCCTACGTTCTCTGAATAATAATTAATAGGTCTTTACCTATGAAATTGCCGTTCTGTAATACTGGTCATTTCAAATCAAAATAATTTTTGTTTGACTAAGAATTTGAATTTCAAATTATGAAGATATGTTTTTTTTTTCCAAAAGCAGTCATTTATTTATTGATTAGTTTTACATTTTTCGTCATCATGGTCCATACGTTAAAAATTCAAGTAAATATGGAATATGAGTATCGTTGTGGCAACAACGCGGCACACGCGGCACACGCGGCACGCAACATCAACGACTTTTACTTATTTATATATTCTATTATTTGTTATTGGTTTGCTCGCTTCCGTTCTGGGAATTCTGACCTGAAAAATGTACGTCGCGGTAGTCTTAAAACTTTGATACTACGGCTGAATCAGCAGCAGTTTTCGACGTTAGCGTCCAAACAATATTGGTCAATTTGCGTCAAATTGGCAAGGTAAAAATACTTGACAAATGGTCTCCAGAGCGAGAGTGCTTGGCAGGCCGTCAACTCCTATTGTGAAACAATAATGTACGCAAAGGAGGAGACGGAGCGCGTGAGGGAGAGGTAATCCCTGATCTCCTACGAACCTGTCGCCGTAGAGGCGCCCGAGTCATCAGGAGACAGCATCCAATTCTCAGCCGCCGTAGACGCGGGTTTGCGGGCTACGAGCAGCGCAATGCTTGTCGCCTGGTAAGGACCGGGTCGACAACGCGTTGTTTTGTACGCGCGGCTAAAGAAGATGTATTGTCATTTTAAGGACCATGAGGATCGATGCCTACCATGGATATGGGTTATTCGAAAGATATACTATAGTCCCTGGCGCCCAGGAAAATTAAGGAATACTGATAGGTTTTAGTCAGTAAGAGTTTAACCGTTTGATCTTCCGCCCAGAGTCGAGCGAGAAGTCATTTAATGAATTCCCACAAAAAAAATGTGTAGGTATTTGGTTTTTGTAACAAATCAGTTAAGATACGGTGAAATAACATCAAAAATTTATTTTTTAATTGATAAAATATTCCAAATTGATTATGTTCAATCAAAAAAAGCCATCAATCTACTAAATCTACTAGGTTTTTTTAAGTGAGTCACTTCAAAAGGGTTTTTGACAATTAAAATTAATGCTATATAAATCTTGTCTAAATCTGATTTAAAAACGTTTTCGTACACACGTCGTCATCGTCATCACAGCGTTAATCCCAGTCGCATCCGAAGCCTTTTCAGCTTTGGAGTCTGGGGTCCGCTTTACCAGTCCAAATGCTGATATGGCTAAACTTCGACATTTTCCGTGAAGCGACTGCCGTCTGACCTCCACAACCCGAAGGCGACATCGAAGCATTGCAGCTAGACCAATTGTTGGACTTTTAAGGGCTCCAACAACCCGTAACGGCTGCCACTAGATGTTAGTATGGCAACCGGGACCAACGGCTTAAGACCGTACCCTCACCAAATGACCTTGCGCATTTGCTCCCTCTTCACCGCGCCCCACCTCTACAATACTTCGTAAAATTTTACTAGCGCCGTCTGGCGGACGTAGTACTTACAAATACAAGTTAGAAACATAGACACAGAAGTAACAGACATAGCACTTTTATTTATGTTTATTGGTGCGCCCAAATACTTTTGGTTATTATGTACTCAAACAAATGTTGACGATACTTCATAATAAAAATTCTGCAGTGTTTATTTTTTAACCGACTTCAGAAAAAGGTGGTTCTCACACAATAAATCGAACTGATTTATTGTGTTCGCTGATAACTTTATGGTTAATGAACCTATTTTGACCATTCTTTTTTATATGAAGGAATATGCTGCCTATGTAATCCTATTGTTACCACGTCAGTGTCGATAATGGAAATTCTGAGAAATTTAGGCCAATTATCGAAAATTGTAGGCACGCTTCGGGTGACCACTTGATACTCGTGTTTATATCGGATGATACTATAAAACCGTGAAGATTTGGGCCTGACCTGATGATGGAGATGACAGAATATCAAGGGAATCCACATCGGAAGCAACTATCACGTGTTTGGGCTTATATAATGTGTATTGATTAGACCTTTATAACTAAATATGTTATGACTGTAACTTCAGGGTTGGAAGTTAGTTTTGTAGATTGAAAGTTAGCTAAGTCAGATGGAAAAAAAAAAAAAAAAATAATATAATAAAGTTTAATTTATCATTATTTATTATTTTAAGGGAAAACGTAATCAGGGTCAAATAAATTTCTGCAGAACTGACACCTTCAAAAAAAAAAAAACATGTTTTTTTTGGGACCAGGCAAGACTGTGAAATTATATTATTATTCTCGTTTAATAAAACAAATACGTAAATTGTAAAAAATAAAACTACCGTATATCAAAATAAATAACAAATACATATACTATAATATTATTTACACAAAGCTTCCTTTCGCAGAAAAATAATAAAAATCCGACTAATACAATATCCGATCAGACTGGACGTTGACGCCAGCATATTTGAAAAGGCCTGCAAGCAAACGACCTATTTCGTTTGTTTAATTCCTTTAAGACCACAATGAAAGTATGAGCATTTCTAGAAATAACGCAATGAAACAACGCAACTTAAATTCAGTCTCTTGATTTTAATTGATTTTTGCATAAGCATGACGAGTAGGTAGTGTTTGTAGCATGTTAAAGTAGAGTGTTGTAAATTGTTGAGGAATTCCCTCGACTGCCTATGGTTTTCATCATCTGATGTACTTCAGACTTTAATTTTTACCCATATGGGTGCAAATTTCTCTAAATATAAATGAATTAAGTCCAACCACAAAGCAGTCTATAAAGTAAGTAAAGTCCAAACATAAGATATCTATTGTAAACCTTTAAGGAGTTCCCTTAACTGGCCTTTGTCTTCAACATCAGAGCTTTAATGATAATTACAACTCATTTAGGTGTCAAGTTCTTATCAATACAAATTTATTAAGCACAAACACGAGGCAGCCGATGTGAATCGTTAAGGAGTTCCCTCGGCTGTCTCCCGGCTCCATCATCAACTCCGAACTTTACTAAATTGTAGTGCGTTAAAACACTTAATGAAAAAACTTAGAAAAGCCCTAGATTTGATTTTTTAAATTTCTCCTAGATTTACCTAGTCTTCCATCATCAGACCCTAATTTCCTAAACATGAGACTACCTTGAAGATATCGTCTTTCTAATAAAACAAAAACATGTGGCACTCGGGGCTGCCGCGGTAAGCAATTTTATACTAGCGGCCGCCAGCGACTTCGTTCGCGTGGAGTTAGTAATGCTCTGCTCCTATTAGTCGCAGCGTGATGTTTTATAGCCTTAAGCCTTTCTGGATTAATGATCTATCCAACGCAAAAAGAATTTTTCAAATCGAACCCGTAGTGCCTGAAATTAGCGCGTTCAAACAAACAAACTCTTCAGCTTTATATATTAGTACTTGCTTTCCGCCCGCGGCTTCGCCCGCGTGGAATTGGGTTATATCGCTTTTTTTAGATTTCCCTCGGGAATAAAACTAATTAAATGACGATTGATCAGTGTTTAAGGATTGATCGTAGAACGGTGAAAATTTAGGACTGTATGTATTTTTGTATGTTGTAAAAAAAATAGAAACTAAAAATTTTGTGTAAAAATAAAAAAACAAATAGGTCTGCATGAAAATGCAGATAAAAAACGCAATCCTGCGCGTAGCTGCGGGGTAAATCGCAAAGGTGTGCACACCGAGTTCCGCAGTATGTAGTAAGTAGGAATTTTTTTATTAGTTATTTATGACATAGTATTTTTTTATTTTGCCAATTAACGTATACATTTGTATAAGTATGTATTTTCTTTTTTGTAGTTTATTTATTTTTTACCAGTGACGTCATTGAAGGAGTGCGAAAAACGATGGCGATTTAGCGACTAAACTATATTTGATGTTTTATTTTTGACTTTGATAAAGAAATAGAAGCTATACCACAGCTTATAATTGACGTCATTTTCGTGATCAGCGCCCCGAAAACCCGTCACGATACCCAAGTCAAAATATCATGAAATTGAATTTCGGCCACCTTGGATTTCAAAAATGACGTCATTTTAGTGATTAGCACCCGCGAAAACCCTTTTCACGACACCCATGTCAAAATATCATAAAATTGGTGTCGGCCATCTTGGATTTCAAAAATGACGTCATTTTCGTTATCTGCACCCCCGAAAACCCCCATCACGACACCCATGTCAAAATATCATAAAATTGGTGTCGGCCATCTTGTATTTCCAAAATGACGTCATTTTCGTGATTAGCACCCACAAAAACCCCTTTCACGATACCCATGTCAAAATGTCATAAAATTGGTGTCGGCCATCTTGGATTTCCAAAATGACGTCATTTTCGTGATTAGCACCCACAAAAACCCCTTTTACGACACCCATGTCAAAATATCATAAAATTGGTGTCGGCCATCTTGGATTTCAAAAATTACGTCATATTCGTGATCTGCACTCCCGAAAACCCCTATCACGACACCCATGTCGAAATACCCAAAAATTCATCGAAATACCAAATTTTAGGCGAAGTTATCCGCAAACAAACATAAAAATAAAAACTTTTTACAAAAAAACAACCGACTTCAAAAACCACTACAAAGTGAAAAATACCTAATTTCGGAAGTTGGTGTCTTTGGTTTTGTATATTCGTTTTAGACACCGACTTCCGAAATTAGTTATTTTTCACTTTACATAGTTGTTTTTGGAAGTCGGTTGTTTTTTTGTAAAAAAGCTTTTATTTTACATTTTTTAGTTGTTAAAAGTACTACGTATTCAGTTGCATCCGGTCAGACTGAAAGCTGACGCAAATATAGTTGGGAAACAACGTACTTTTGTTTACTTTAATTTTTACCCGTAAGTACCTATTCCCTCAACTGCCTATGGTCTTCATCATTAAATTTACTGTAGACTATTATTATAACCTAATCGGAGTAAAGGTCTTATTAATATAAATGAATGAAGTCCAACCACAAAGTAGCTACTGGAAACCGTTGAGGAGTTCCCGGAACTGGCCTTTGTCTTCATCATTAGAGCTCTTATGAGAGTCGCAACCCATCTAGGTGTAAAGTTCTTATCAATACAAATTAATCGAGCCCAACCACAAGGTAGCTGCTGTCAATTGTTGAGGAGTTCCTTCGACTGTCTCCCGGCTCTATCATTAGATCTACTCCAGACCTTTATTAAATTGTAGTGCTTTAAAATACTTAATGAAAATGCTAAGAAATGCACTAGTCGCCCCCCAATTTTTGAAAGTTCCGCTTGTTTTCTCTGGACTTCCACCATTAAACCCTGATATCCTTATCATGGGACCACCTTGGGAACGTCTTCTTTCCAACAGAAAAAGAATTATCAAAATTGGTTTATAAATGACGAAGTTATGCGCGAACAAACATAAAAAAAACATATACGGTCGAATTGAGTAACCTGTTTTTGAAGTCGGTTAAAAATTGCACATAAAAGACATAATAATACACATACATATAATTGACATATATTGAGCAACCTCCTCCTTTTTGAAAACGGTTAAAAAAACGAACACCAAAATAAACATCAATAACAGAGACACTCTAAGATAGTATTATACTCTATGCGACATGCGGTGCGTGAGCGAGCAAGCAGATGCTTTCTCGCTCACGCGCCGCCCGCTTATGCTAGCGGAGCGCGCGATGACGAACGACACGGGTTCCCCCTTCGAGAGCTTGTGGCATACTGAATACCCTATATACAACGTGTAACATAAAGGGTATATACTAGGGTGCTTCTTATTTTTCGACTTTTGAAAAGTAACTGCGTCAACCCGCCATTCGCTTCTGTCATCCAAAAAACGAGCTCATTATTTTTATTTTATTTTTAAATCAAATTTTAGGGGTCGCTACCGAGCATTAAAGTTTTAATATTTTGTTTAATTTGTCAATTTTTATTTCATTACTTTAAAGAGACATATAATAGTTTTAGGATTATTGAATCAAGATAATTTGCTTTTTCAACTGTCGACGCATGATTCATCACAATAAACACTCAATTTACACTTGCCCCCCTTCCCCCGTAACCTTCAGTATGCGCTCGATCGCCGCGTACAGTCGTAATACCTACTAGTACAAAATCAGCACCAAGGAATGATTTGTGCTTGCTAAAAGACCTCCAGAGTTTTGAAAAAATAAATAAATAGAATATCGAAAAAAGCTATAACAAAGTTTCTAGGGCATTTATGGTACCTCTCCGAAGAACTTGTTGCATTTTCTTTTTTTGATGACGAAATTTTAATTGGAAAGTAAACAAAATATGGTTATTGCACTAAATGAAGAAGGTTTAGAATTTAGCCCTAAGCGGATTACCTTAGATGTAAGTCACATCGAAGAAAAAAATTTAGAAGATTTTGTTACCAGCAACACCTTACGGTTTTTTAGAATTCTCGATATTTCATCCGCATTTTTAAAAAAAAGATCTTTCTCTTTGGGAGGAAGATGAAGATTAAAAAGCTTCTAGAGAAATTATATGCTCTATCAAAGTAGTGAATGATTTGGCGGAGCGGGGAGTGGCATTAATGGAAGAGTACAACAAATTAATTACCAACGATGAGGAACAAAAACAATACCTTCTTTTAGTTGTGTAAAATTTTATACAGAAGTACCCAAATACAAATAAAAATACGTTGTTATCATAGTTAATTTTCAGTATCATAACTCCCTACTAATTATATGATTTAAGAATTATTATAATTTTTTTTACTGAATAAAAGTTCTAATCAAAAATACATATTTTTTTTTTATTTTGCTGGCCGGTAGCGACCCCTAAATATTACTTTAAAAATCTGAAAAAAATAATTTACTACTTTTTTGGATCATAGAAGAGAATGAATGGGTGACGCGAGAATAAATTGTAAAAAATTTTTTTTTGTCCGTTTAAGAAGCACCCTAGTATATACATACCAAGGACATGGCATCTTTACATGATATCAAACAATATCGGAAGGGTTTCAACTCAAAATAAAATACTCAAAAAATTGGTACCAATTTTCGGTTTCGTGTGTTTCTTAAAATCAAATCTTATCAAACGTGGGAGCACACTACATACGTTAATAACTACTCGTTACCCGTCACTTTACTTGTCAAAATCCGCTAGATGTCTTCAATATCTTTGTGCGACTAGTATGATAGTAGCCTATCACAGGCGGTGTTTTTCCTCATAACTTCCTAACATAAAGAGATAGGATTAAAAAACCCCTCCAATATCATTTAATATCTTGTAAAGATGCCATGCCTTTGTTATGTATATACCCTTTATGTTACACGTTGTATATAATGTACTCTGTGATACTGAATCTCAATAGCCCGGGCAACAGAAATGATGGCGAATACGCTCAGATTGTTGAATAAAATTTTGATTTTGGTCGTTTTAAAAAAATATTTCTACAATAATGTTCGTCATGAAATTACCTATCCATTAGTGTAAGAACGCAATCTAAATAATGCTTACTTTCCGAGGAGATGCACGTTTATGATAATTATTTCTCTTGTCAGTGGTTTCGTTGTGAAGGAATTATTTAAACATTATACTTAGTAAAAAAAAAGAAATCTACAATTTTGGAGCCAAGATTATGGAGAAAATTTATGTATTTTTAATAAGTTGATATTTCTTTTGGATAAAGAGTAGATAGCTCCGAAAAACTACATAAAAACGGCCTGCGGTGTGTTTTTCCCCCGGAACCGCCTTAACGTGCTTTCCGAGGCACGACCAGACCAGTGCAAATATTCATATTCATGCATACAAATACTTGCACTGTGCGGGGATTGAACCCGCGCCACCCTGCGCAGCGGCCGCGTTCGCTACCGCTACGCTAGGGAGGCTGTCAGATTTTCGTACACACATAGTACCTTTTTATGAAATTGGCAAATAAATGGCGGCACGTCTGAGAGTATCTATGTGGCGGATATGTCACCCTGTACACCATAGAATTTTAGATAGCAAAATACAACTTCTGAATAATTTAAAAATTAAAATATTATGAATTATTAGGACGCGTTACTTATTTTGAAGCACAGTCCGCGTCTTGCGTTCCAGTTCAAGGCACGCGTATTCATCCTAGCTCAAAAATTAATAATAATATTATATTTCCATTTTTTTTTCATCAATATTTAAAAATCATTTTTATTTTACAGATATAATAAAGCTGTCACTATGTCCTTATAGTTATTTTGCGCCTACAAAGACCACCAGTACCACAAATTTTCATAAAACTGAAACTGAAATCAGACTGTGAATCTGATTTCATATTCAATATGTCAAAAATACCTCTAATTTTGACAAATTTTTGTCATTTAGATTTTTCTACAAACTTGCTTACAGAAATAACATTATGTATTAAGGTATTAGTCTTCACAAAGGTATTTACTACTATTACTTTACTGAAATGTAACCTAACCTACAAAAGGTATTGTCCATACGCAAATTCTAAATTATAGCTTAAGGATTAACAAGTAATGAGTTTACGTCTCGTGCGGATTAAAAAGGAATTAATTAATGTATTCTGATAATGTTTTACGTAATTATATTTGTTATTGTAATTTCCCATCATATCACAGCAGGCTCTGTCAAAATGCCAGCGCTGCCAAATTTACTTTTTAAATATCGAATCATTTTAGCCTTTCATCGAATTTTCTGATTCATTTTCCTTTTTGTATTTTTTTTTTTTATTTAAAAAGAAAAACATTTTTTGTAAAAGTTTTTATTACGACTGTTACAATAAATATTTATTCTTCTTTTTCTTTATGTCAACAAATATTTTTTTCTCTTGCAAAAGAAGTAACGAGATACAGAGAGAGAGAGAGTAAGTACATTTGTGTAACAAACAATGTGTCTCCTCCTGGTGTCAAGAAGTTTGAGTTAGTCCGTGTGGATGTTAGACAATAGAATTACATTCGTCAATATGATGAAACAAGTTCATGATTAATTCGATTTCTACAAACCGGGGGTAAATCAGGGAACTGCAAATTAGATTAGTCTTAACTCAGAATAGTAAGTCGAGCGTAAGTCAGTCAAATTGAGATTTAATTTTTGGGTTCTAATGAATGTAGCAGTAATAATTACACAAAAAACTGTCAGGAGATATCAACCTTTTCTCACAGAAAACCGCAGACTCAACCGACCATGATCCAATTCAAATGGAATTACTGAAAACCCGGCACAAAATACCGCTTTGAAATTGGTGAAAGATACCGCAAGCCGCAGGCGGTACTTGTTGATAAGTACCACATCGATGACACCGGTAACACCGGGCTTAATATTAAGAAAGGCGTCAATTATTTAAAAAAAAAGTGGTTATTTTTTGTCAACATTGATGTTGACCACATTAACGTCAAAACATTAGATCTTTTCTTATTTTCAATTAGCTTTTACCGCGTTTTTCGCACGTCGTTATAGTCGGAAATTGTTTCTATCTAAATTATTTCTATAATTTAAAAGGATATTTATTATAGAGTTTCAAAATCAAAGTATTTTGTTTCAAGTAAACCAACATGGACACATTTGAAACGTCAGAACTTAGATGTACGGTTACAATTGGTCGTTTCCTGTGCAGAAGAGCCAGCAAGAAATTCCACCACTCCAGGCAACTCTTTTAAAAATAATTGGCTTTTACAATATCATCGTATCACAGTGAGTATTGGAGGATACCATAAGCCCGTTAATAAATACCGATCAGGTATGTGAAAAATAATAAATGGTCTACAGATCTTAAGTCTACAAGGCCTATAAAATCATCACGTTTACAAAAAATAGAAGAATCTATCAGAAGGAAAGATAAAATATAAAAATCTTTTTTTTATTATATAAATTATAAACTAGTGCGTGACCGCAATCCCACCTGATGGTAAATAGTGATGCAGTCATTGATGGTAAAGCGCACTAGTTTATTAAGAGCCTATTCACTCTAGCCTTGAAGACATTTAAATTGTAGTCGGACGGAAACATCGCCGCTGGCAAATTGTTCCAGCCCCTCGATGTACGCAGTATATAAGAAGAGGCGAAACGCTTTGTTCAGATCGTCGTGGTGTCAACAATTTAAGTGTGGAAACGACGGGACTTCCGCTAATGGAACTGAGGTGGGCTAATTAAATCATGCAATTTGCTCGCACACTCTCCAAAATGCATCCTATGGAACACCGACAGGCTGGCTACTCTTCGCTTATGCTTCCAGGCTTTGGAGACCGTTTTCAGCTAAATGCAGCGCAAATGCTTAGAAGGTAAATCTAATCTAGCTTTTTTGATGCGAAATCATCAAACGATCCCTCCCGCTTGATGATTTCAAACGATCCCTCCCGCTTGATGATTTTTGAAAATGATTTTAACTGAACAAAACCCACCAGCCTACTTGTCGTTACGATCTTCGTCCAACAAACACTGTTTCGCTAATTTATTTGTTAACTTGTTCTGTTCTATGTATTTATTTATGTATATGTATGTATTTGTGTATCTATCTTAGTATGTTGTAGTAATAATATTTGCACCAACGACAGTCCCATTTGTGGTTCGGAAGAATCTGTCCATTCTTTGGTTGCCTGGAAGAGATCGCATGAGCGATAAGGCCGCCCATTGTATGTTCTTTTTTTGTGTTGATTGTTTTGTTCGATATATGTTTGGTGTACAATAAAGAATATATAAATAAATCAATAAATAAACCCACCAAAACTTTCCTGTGCGCCAAAAAAATCCTTTTCGAACAACCTGTAACCATGACAGGCATCGGTTTTTGTGAATCCCGGCATTGTGTACCGACATCCGACATATCATTGAGGTGCGCGTGGAACACAATACGCCATCAACCCTGCAAGCTGCCCACTGCTCGCCGCCCGAAAGACCGCACCTACGGGGGCCGGGAACTTGGTTTGCTAGCGACTAGGGCATCTCCTGTGGCAGCCGGCAACATAATCTACTTGAAAGAGCTTTAATGTATGCACCCCATTTTGTTATTTTAACTGAAATAAGTGATTTCACTTTGGGCTCAGTTGAAACTCTATATAAGGTACTTTGCATTGAGTCAAAAAATATCTGAACTTTTTTTTAACTCAAAAGTTCAGATATTTTTTGACTAGAATAGTAACTACTCAGGAGTTTTAACTCCTGAGTAGTTACTATTCTTTCTCTCCACTCACTATGATTAACGCTTGCTTGATGCACACCTCACCTGACCTCATCCTATTACATCGTTATACCACACTAATCCTGTAAAGACGACAGTTGGTGAGCGAGTGTTTGTGCGGTGAGACCACGTACCTACATCATTACTAAAAGACAAAACGATCAGTGGGTCGCGATAACTGTCTATGATAAATGGCAGGTATCTTCTCGATAACATGACGAATTTATGAGGCGTTATTAACTGGGGTTGTGTTGAACAAAGATGAACAATGTGAAGTGATGGAGAAGAAAAAGATAAAGTTATTGATGCCGTTCTGAAAACCAGGAGGTGGTGGGATACTTCCTAATTTCTAAACGAATAGAGTCTATTTTTTATCAAAAATCAGTATTATTAGTTCTTTAAGAATTTGACTACTATCGTAATAGAACGAATGAGGTGGAAAATAAATGGATACAGTATGTGTGTGTGTTAAGCGCTCTACATACCAAAGCTCGGCGGCATATGTCGGCAAAATTTTGCCAGCGGGTTAGGTTAGCGGCTTCAGTCATTGCAAATCGTAAAACTTTGCCGGCTGCATGTCGGCGGCTCGACATTAGAACCTTATTTGGCAGTTAAAATACTAACACGTCACTTCAGCTGAAATGTCGCCGGGCAACTAAGCGCTTGCGTACGCAAGCCGCCGACGCGTCGGCGGGCAACACGCGCAGGCGGAGGTTGCCGACATGCTTCTTTTAACATAAGCATATGTGTCGGCGGGCTGTGTTTTGTGGGCTTTGGTGTGGTAGTACGGGTTCCATTTCGTAGGTGAGTTTTTAAATTAAAGCACGACGTGTAGATATACTCTCCGATCTTGATAATAACAATTTAAATAGACAAATCGACAGTTTTGGCCCGGAGAAGTGTCTGCACCTCCAAGCGAAGTGACCGTTCGACGAACTCCACTTTCCAAAGTGATTCTAACCACGTGCCGCCATCACAAAATAACGTCACAAGCGTTTGCCCCACTACTATGTAACTCAAATGAGCAACTTTTCTTCACAAATGATCTCGATGATCTACGACATACTATATGTTAACGGGGTTCTTCCTGTAGGTGTAATATTGAGCCACTACAGAATCCATTTTGTTCCGTAATTTAAACATTAAATATAATGTAACTTATTCAGATACTAAAACTCACATTTATTTTGTTGATCACATCTATACATATAATATATGACGTGGCGACTGGCAAAAATAATTACTTCAAATGTTCGCGAAATAAATAAATTACATATAAATAGTACGTGGAATGATTTGAACATGGATAAGACGAAGATCATGTCGAACTCTCATGTCGCACCCACTCCTACCACCTACACCTGGGAGTCTAACTAGGTAGGTCCAACTTCAAGATGGAGGTGTCTCGTCGCATCTAGCTCGGCTTGGTAGCGTTCGGGAATCTACGCTACATCTTCTCGTCGTCCAAGATACCACAGTGTCTCAAGACTAAAGTCTTTGACCAGTGTGTGTTACCAGTGATGGCTCACGGAACTGAAACGTGGTCGCTCACAATGGACCGCATACGAAGGCTCAAAGTCACACAAAAGTCGATAGAAACAGCTATGCTCGGAGTTTCTCTCCGCGATCGAATAAAAAACGAGGAGGTCCGAAGAAGAACCAAAGTCACCGACATAGCTTTTCGAGTAGTTAGTGACTCGTAGATAGTAGTTAGCAGTTAGGTAGTTAGTGGTAATAAGTGGTAGTAACTAATGCTAGGTAATTAGTTAGAGCCGATCCACACTCACTTCACTTTAGTAGCCATGTTTTTAATCATGACTGAACTATCTGTGAAATATGTTAATGTTTCATGAAACCTGTATCTGACTTTACGACTAATCCATTAATATGTGTTGTCAATATCTCACGAGACAAACGGCGCCAAACTATTGGATGCTGCAACGGCGGCAGAATGATATCTCACCGACCTGGCGAATCTGATAAATTCAATTTGTGTCACATTACTTTTGAGTACCTTCGGGGATGAACAGGTTTAAGCTTCACTTTCTGCTGCATACCTACTGCCATCTGAAAGTCGCACATTCAAGCCTTGATCCACAGAGCAACAGAAAGAAACCTTATAAAACATTTCGAAATGTAATTAAGGGATTCCCAGAATTGTAATTGATACGCCTCAGTAGTAAACTTACATATTTTTATTAATCTACGATTATAATAGCTGTCAACGTTTTGATAAATCTATTTGATTTCAGAAAGTAAAAAAAAAAATATGAATGAAAAATAAATATTACTAATATTAAGTTAACGTGACCTGAAATTAGTTTTTAATATACACACGTGTGTTTCCTAAAACACAGTAAATAAAGACTCGTAGCGTACTCTCATAGACTAATAAAATGTAGCACAAACTAGCATTAAACTAATTGACCCGTAATTATTTGATCTGATTCCTTGAGATTCTGTCTGTACACGAAGCTAGCACAGTGCTAGGCCTACAATGTCGGTAAAAAGGACTGGGCAGGCCTATTGTGCGGCAGTCCATTATTACGGGGCGCTATTGTGACTCCGCTAGCCGCAATGCCACGGTTATTGCTACCTAATAATAAAATTTTCCGGCGAGTGGCTCTTCGCTAACCGGATTTTTATACACTTAGGTAGTTGATATTGGTTTGTAAAGGTTTTGCTCTATATAGTAAATGGATGCTCTACATAATAATGGGAGAGGGGTATCCCGCAGACAACGTTGCTTCGTAAATCTGCAAAAAGGCTTTTTACTTAGAATTTAGTCAAACCGCAGCGAGCACAAGTTTTGTGGAATTATGGCAATTCTCCTTTTTTAAATCTTAGTTATACGATATTATGTTTATTCTTTTAAAAACGTTGCCTCACGTTAGGAATTTCTCTTGTATCGTATTTTAGCGCCCAATAGTTTTGTCTTGTTTCATTTTGACGTAATACACACAGTGTCAGATTTTGTGATAAATAAATTATTCAATTTCAGTTTTCCTACTAACATTTTCATTATACTCTGCATGTGTGAGTATGAAAAGGGCTTACGAAGATGGTCAACTAACTGTTCTATTTTATACTGTTTGTTGTATGAATGATGTGTTTGCAGCGGGCAAAGTCCACATGGTGTGTGGAGTCAGCGCTCGCGGTCTGTGTTGACTGATCGTCCCGTGTAAATCAAATACAGCCTTTGTTTGAATGTTGTGTGGTCACAGAATTGTAGTAGTATAAGAAACTTTTCCATACCCATCCTAACCATAGGAGGAGCTAACTGTTACCATCACCATTGTTAAATAACACTTCCGTTCGCCCATAACTCCGACATTAACCCCATAGCCTTCAACAAATTACTTTCACCCGAACGGATCTTAACAATAACACGTGCAAACGAAGGACGTGTGTTATGGAAATAATAATAGCAAGGAGAACGTCACAGAGCCTTTGTTGCTCACAATAAGGAAGAGGTATTGTATTATAGTATATTATTCGGAAATAAAAATGATTGAATAGGATCGTTGAAAGACGTTCGGCCAGGTGAGGAGTGACGTCATGATGTTGATTGTGTCACACGTGGAAAGGGTCATCTTTCTTTTCTGTTTATGCGAGAATTCGAAAAGATATAATATTCATATAAATATGTGGCACGGTACATTTTATGACACTGTGACGAATCACAATGTCATAAAATACATAAATGTAGGTGTTGGTTGGAGGTTTCCCGTTTCTTTTTTTTTCATATTTATTTATTATTTGCTAGGATACAATTTCAAAGTTTTTTCCAGTTGTGTTGTTATCTGTCAAATGTTCAAAGTAATATATTTACGTGCCACGAAACGTGGGTTAAAATAAATTACGCAGAAGCCAACTATTGGAAAAAATAACTGCTCAAAGGAAAATAAGACCCCAAACAGCTGATGAACCATTTGCAAAAACTTCATCAGCAGTCTGCCTAAGCATTTCAATTATTAGAATTGAATTCCCTTGTAGTTGTATTAACCACAGAAACATAATGACAAAATTAAAAACAATGAGCCATAAACAAAGTCGAAACGTCACATCGGCCTTAACTTATTTATCTTCTTTCAGAGTTATAATATGGCGCACTTGAAATTTCATACATTTCCTTACATCACTCACTAGACTTCATTTGCCAAATTTAAACAGAACTCCGTTATTCTGAGATATTGGCTTGTCCCGCCTACCGCTAATTGAAGACGAAATTACGCCAAGAATTAATGACAGGCCGCACACGAGGCGCGCAACAATCCGTTTAACTTATCATTGTGGTTCCCAGACAAGTTTCGTGTGAAGGTGGCATGTAAGTTAGAAGCGGGCAGCGTCTTAGGTCACGTCGTATCATTACCATAGTCTGCCTTGTTATTTTTTTTTATTATCATAGTTTACCTAAATATCTAAAACAGCCTTCGTGGCGTAGCGGTAGCGAACGCGGCCGTTGCGCAAGGAGGCGCGGGTTCGATACCCGCACAGTGCAAATATTTGTATGCATGAATATGAATATTTGCACTGGTCTGGTCGTGCCTCGGAAAGCACGTTAAGCCGTTGGTCCCGGCTGCCATACGAACATCTAGTGGCAGTCGTTACGGGTTGTTGGAGCCCTCAAAAGTCTAACAATTGGTCTAACTGCAATGCTTAGATATCGCCTTCGGGTTGTAGAGGTCAGACGGCAGTCGCTTCACGGAAAATATCGAAGTTTAGCCAAACTCAGCAGTTAGATTGGTAAAGCGGACCCCAGACTAATAATAATAATAATAATAATTTATTTCCAAAAAGCTTATTACTATTACACATGACATGTGGCAACAATTTCAATTAAAATATGAGAGTTTAGCGTCTGTAGCCGAACTAGGCATAGCCTGTATTTCGGCTATCAGCACCATTCCCCTCGTGAACTACAACAAGAATGTGCCAATCAAAAGGCATATACAATTACATTATTGCTGTGTAAAATACAGAATAATAAAGAACAATAAAATAATAATAATTGATTAAGATGATAAAGAAATACAAAATTATAATTTTTGAGTAATTTAGAAATTAATTTGAAAAAAAAAAAATTAATTTGAAAAAATAATTAATTTGAATACATCGATTAAATGGAATAAGTTGATTACATACATATATATGTTTTTTATTGCATGGCTGTGTGAGTGGCTTACGTATATGATAATGTGTGTGTATGTGTGTTTGAGTAAATATGCAGTGACATGTGGATATGAGTGTGAATGTAAGTGATGAGTGTGTAGGTGAGCTGTGTAGTAGTTTTATCTTTGTTTTCCGAGCTCTTCACTGAACAGTATTCCTAAAGAGGTACGTATATTAATTGTTCCGTCTCCTCGTAGTTTAAATTCTGTAAGAATTGGGATACTTTAATTTTGCATTGTTTTGTAGTCAATGTGTATATATTTATTGATTTGTTAATTTTATTGTAAAGGAAAGGGCCTAGAAATCTTAGAAATCTTTTACCAAAGGTTGTTTTAAAAGTACTTATGTAGTCGCATACATGATGTTTACGCCGTTTCTGTAGTAACACCGGGTTGTAGGGCTGTTTTTTTATGTTCATGTAGGACAGTTTTAAGTATGTACAGTTGTCTTACAGTCAAAACCCCGCACAACTGGAACAGTGTGCAAGTGGGAAAGCGCATTGGCTTGAATGTGCTTACCTTGAGTATAGCTCGCTGAGCGACCTCAGCTGACTTTAAGGTGGTTTTGCAGATACCTCCCCAGGAGGAGAGGCAGTAGGTAAGGAGCGACTGACAAAGAGCCTGATATATTCGCTTCAGCAGCGGAGGGTCTGCGACATGACGTAGATTTTTAAACACGTATATTAATTTACGCACTCTATTGCAAAGAGTTTTGACATGTTCTTTAAAATTTAGATTTTGGTCTAAAGTGATACCAAGGTACTTCAAAGTGAAAACGCGTTCTAAAGGTGAACATGAGCAACTTTGGATTCGGTGAAAAAGCGTGCGAAGAGGCAAATTAGCTACCCAGATTTGATTGAAAACGGTCTCTAAAGCCTGGAAGCACAGGGGAAAAGCCAGCCTATCGGTGTCCTATAGGAACTATTTTGAAGAGCGAGCGAGGGTATTGCATGATTTGATTCGCCCATCTCCGTTCCATCATCAAAGACCCGTCGTACGGCGAGTATCCACCCTTATGTTATTGACACCACTACGATCCGGACGAAGCGTTTCCCCTCGTCTTTTATACCGCACATCGAGGAACTGAAAAAATTTGCCAGCGGCAGTGTTTCCGTCTGACTACAATTTAAGTGTCTTCAAGGCCAGAGTGAATAGGCTCTTAATAAACCAGCGCGCTTTACCATCAAGGAATCGTTTTTTAATTATAAAAAATATAAGATTAATCTGAAACCAGTATAAGATGTGTATTGTACTCATATCAGAAATTGAAACAATTTAGGCAAATTGTTTGTCGCCAATCTCTTTCATCACGCACCCGACGCGACGGTCGGATGTATCCCAGACGGATTGCGACCATTCTGCATTGTAATTTTAACATATACTGCTGCATAATGGTTACCATTTGTCTGCCACTTCACGAATTCAGGCTTTGTTATATATATTTGTCTGCCGGAATTAGATCCTTACGAATTTAAAACATTCAGGTTTTTCGTACATGAATACTCAATATCAGTTTGGAAATGACTGCTTGTTGTATTGTTGATAGACCATTGATGTTGTTTTTATTTGATATACCTACTTATCATTCTGAAGAGGAAAATTCTTTGCATTATTTAAGATGATAATTACGATGATAATGATGATTATTTTCAAAAATTTAGCTTTGTGGAATGACTATTCATAAATGATATAACCTAGTTACTGCACCTTATACTGTTTCGGTTTGGCGCGAGTATTAAATTTCGTCCTATCCAAATACAGTAAATATACAAACCCGATCTTCATAACACTTAATATGTATTGTAAATAGATAGCTGTGGCGATACAGCCTAACAAATGCGATGGGACAACAACCCGGAATCCCGTAGTTACTAAAATATGGCAGCAATCTATTTGAGAGTAGTGTCGTCGGTTACGTTACCCAAAATGTATGGGTATCACCTCTCACACGCCTCGTGTTCAAAACACGTGTGAGTCTGAGCAACAATGAAAAGCCTATGAGAAAGTTAACGAATCAGAATAAGTAGAGTTTGAAAGAAGTAGGAAAGAGTATTGGTTAAAACACACATATTAAAATATTATTAATTGAAAGGCCAGTTATGTCCTCCGATATAAATATGTATCTTACTAATTACAAGTCACTCGTCGTGTGCTTCTTTGTGGCCGCCCTAACTTAAGCAACGAAATTTCAAGTACTACCAGTTACGAGTATTTATTCCGGACGTTTGTGCTAAATAATTAAAAGGAAATAAGTAAGTAATAAATAAAAAAATAATGCATTCGATAAACTGCATCAAAATTATTATTTTGGAATTGTGTTTGTTATTGTTATAATTATAAAAAAAATACTAAAATCAGATTATAAAGACTCAAAAAAGGTCCGTGAGCGTGACAGAAGAATGACGTTCGGAGATTCTTGACGGAAAATGAACGTCAAGTTAACAGTTTTGTTCTGAAGCCATGATGCAATAGGATGTTAATTATAAAATCTCAAACTGTACCTGTACCAGAAATACTTTATTTATTAATAACGACAATCTCACCGCTACTTTCGTATGCCTTAGCCCATGTGAGAGCGATTGCCCTTCAGTGTTGGTTAGACTGACGGACGGTCGTGTTATCAAACGGCTTCCTGGTACACCGCCTACGTGGTTACGTATTTAAGCTATTTGTCTTTCTAGCTAATTACCCATTCAGGCATAAAAATATCTCTCGAAATCAGTAGGTAGTAATATTTTAATCTTGTAAGATGCATGACTTTCCAAAATATTCTCGTCTCATTACAATTTAGTGTCTTCAAGGCTAGAATGAATAATGCACTAAGAGAAAAAAAAAGATAGAATTCGCTAAGTATACACAAACTACAAATCAAAGTGTTTTATTTCAATAATAGAATTAAATGTAGATACAAAGACAACTCATGTCTTTCATAAATAACGTTCCTTACATCCACATAAAAGCGAACTATGCTAAATGAAACCTCAGTTCTCCAGCAGATTTTTCATAAAATATGTAAGGGACACAACGGCAGCCATTTTTCCGCTTAAAGCCGACATTCGTCACGCGTCACTAACGTATGTAGTCGCCGTCGAATAAACACAACTATTATTTGACAAAGACCTTATTTCCTTTTGATTGCATTTCTCTGTTATTCAGACCGGGGCCTGCTGGTCCCGACCTGAATAATAAATGAAATTGTAAGGATGAAACGCAACGGATATGGTTTAGTTTACAAAAGTCTGTTTAAAGCAAAGGATTTGAGAAAGAAAGTGTTCGTATTCTCTCGTTTTTAGGATTCCGTGGCCAAATGGCAAAAAAAAGGAAACCTTATAGATTCGTCATGTCATTTTTTTCCGAAACTATAAGAGCTATATTGTTGAAACTTGGTAGGTGAACCGCATTAAGATTTTCATGAAAAAATATTAACAAATATTAGGGTACATTGAATTGAAACACAATTTTTTTTTTTCGTCAAGCACATGCGTGTAGTGTATCTATGGATAGGTCTTAAAAATTATATCGAGGTTTCTAAAATATTTTTTTTTCTAAACCGAATAGTTTGCGTAACAGACGCTTCTAAAATGGAAAAAAGTTGGTCACCAGCCCCTAACTTCTAAAATAAGGAAATGAAAAATCTAAAAATAAAAACCATATGATGTACATTACTATAAAAACTACCAACGAAAATTGTTTCGAACGAGATCTAAGTTCTAGTTTCTAGTTTGATCTAGATCTAGTTTTTTTAGTACCTCGGAAATCGCTTACCGCCTAATCTTTCATACAGATAACTTAAATCCTTTAATTTCATAAATCAATGGTACGGAACCCCTTGTATGTGAGTCCGACACGTACTAGGCCGGATTTTTTCATTTCTTGTTTGCATGAATACTACAAACAGCCAATTATAATTGTTTTTGACATTAGGGTTAAGTAACATTTTCAGAAAAGATAAGCATCAAAAGCAGATGACAAGTCAGACATATTAATGTGGAAAAAAATAAGAATTTTGGAGTTTGTAAAACAAAGGTTTAATTCGTAATTGAGGTTTTTATCGAGCCTATTAGTATCAATTTTACAAAAGTATCCTCCCTATCGTATTAAATCAAGTGAACGCGCTCTCGTGGTCTATCTGACGCTTACCTTTCTCTACCAAATACGCCTTTTATCAAATGGCCGGGACCCACCCTTTCACTGTCACCAAATTACCAGCCATTCGACGTTCACATATACTGCGGGCTAAAGTGCGCTAGATACCAAAATTTGGATGTGCTTCCCCTAACAAAGTGCTGGTTCTTTCAAGTGTCCTAGGTTTACAAGGCGATATGCCCTGTTATTGTTTCTTGATGTCCTATCGAAATTGAAGATTTCATGTAATAACATGAAACCTTCAATTTACACATACCATAAATATATGGTATGTATAATTATCACAGTACTATGGAGGACCGAAATGCGTCTCCTTAACACAGGTCATACTACAGGTTACAACCTAGCTAGGTGAGAACAGTGCTTCACCCAGTCGATTGTAGACGCAACATACACATAAAGCCTATATTGTTAATACTAAAATGAAAAAAGGTCACATGGCTAGAATATTTTAGCGTAACAGGTATTATTTTATAAAATAGTGTAATATAGAATTCGTAGTTTCAATTATGTGATTGCATCGTCTCACATACTTAATATCGTAAAATAGATACGGATCACATTGACCCCATTACTCTATGCATCCCGGATCACTCATCACAAAATAACCTATTACCAGAGATTGTATCAGGATATCCATTGTACTATGAACAATTAATAGAGTAAATGGAATCCCTTTGCTGAGAAACTCCGTTGCAATGGAGATAAGATTGTCTTTGTGAGCAATCTAAGTGAAATCCATCGTGGTCCCGCCCATCAAAATATACCATAATTATCTCAGAGGTAATTCTCTTTTTTTCTCGTTTCACCTCATGGTCAATAAATCGTGAATGAATTATATTTAATATGACGATTTTAAGACAAAACATTTTAGGGATAGAAGAAGTTTGGGAGTGACCGACAAAAATCCGGAATTTATTTTGGTCCTGAGTTCATCGTTTGAATTGAGACCTCCTTGACGTAATTTTCTCGAAATAGAAAGTTTGTCTTTGTAACAAAATGTTCACACCTTCGTTTCTTCTCATAGTTTTCCAAGTAAATGGTTAAGAGCAAGGCGAGGCCGCATTTTGCGGCCGTTTTTTACAACTTCACGTCACTTTTCAGGCGTCGGGTCGCGACATTAATTGTTTTTCAATATTTCGATTCGGTACACTTCGGTCGACTTCGAATATCCTCCTAACAAATTCGTACAAGTTCGCCGATGTACACCGCATTTCGAAAAAACTTTGAAATCTTACGAATATTCTGAACTAATTTTCTCAGCTCCTGTGCTAAGGGCCGTGGCAAATTAATTAAAAGTATTACAAGCTTATTAATCTTAATTATTTTCGGGAAATAATTTTGTACAAGGTGAGGAGTAGAGCAGTCAAATTTAGATAAAATTTCGTAACATTTTACATTAAATTTACCGGAAGTAAGCATTACATATTAGGAAGTCGCTTTTCAAAATAACCAAAGTCAGCAAAATAGTACTTATACAGATTATAAACTAAATATTTGTGAACTTTCCAGAAATCCAGAAATAAATAGTTTTGTTTGCGCTTAGTAACAGTCATCACGTCAAGTGTTACAAAATGTATCTGACTTGACTGTATATATCGGAATGAATGGCAAAGACACAATTAATACCATATCCGGGGCTCAGTACATTAAATATATACAAATTTAATTATGACACACTTTCTACTTCAAATAAGACACCGAAATTCCCTAACACATAACCTGCCTACTTCAAATTTTCCTCTTATGAAAAGTCTTATACTTATTTTATCCATTATTCTAATTTTTAATAAGCATAATTATAAATCCGTAAGTTTGCGGACAATTCCGAATATGGCGCCTGACGATTGAGCATCTCATATAATCAAGCTGACAATAGCATCTCTTGATTAAAAGGAGACGGATTAAAATGGCTTCGAGTCTTTTGATTTCTAGATTATGTTGATGAGTGGCGTTTGTTTGTGTGTCTACATAATGGCTCAATGTTCATTGTCCGCAGTCGTCAAGTGAACAATAATGGATTATATGTTATTCATCGCACAGCCAATGAGGTTCTCTCGAGTTTTTTTTTTTGTTGATTTTTTTTTCAAAGTTTTTTAAGGCTTGTTGTATTTGAGTTTCGCTGTATATTTTGTTTTTATTGGTTTTTTGTTGCTACAATAGGAATTACTACACGCTTTTAAGTTCTTGGGTAAGGACTGTGATATTAATAAACGGTCAATATTACTATTAAAATAAAACTAATCAAACAATTTTTGTGTCATACTCGTTTATTAATCATTTGTTTCCAGGCTCGCACGTCATAATATTCAAGTTTGGACTTTCTCAAACTCTTCATTATGATCCTTATCTTAACCAGTTTCACAACTAAACAATTATTACATCGCAGCCTCTATAATAATGACGTATGTTCATCCACAACGCGTCTACCAGTAGCTCTTGTGAAAGAATTCTCACTATATTATGTTCATTTTACCGACTGGTTCATGGCACGCTGCTTGAGGTAAGGTTCAGTTTGCGCGATGAAATTTACCTAAAATATAAAAAAGTAATATAAAAACAATATACATATACACAATATACATGTACTACTGTAATTTTGGTGTTATAAATTTTTTATTGAAAGTAATTTCGTAAAACGGGCTTTTGATATTATTTAAAACAAAATACCTCGCGGTGTCGTTAGTCTTAATGAATTTAATTTCCCAAGCCACCGGTGTGTGTACAGATGTTAATCTCATATTAAACCGCAGGCATTTACTTTTGAGATCAACTTAGTGGCTTATAATTAAGGGTAGTATTTTGTACCTTAATAAATAATAATAACTAATGGTACGCGCATATTAACACTAATATTTTTATTCATGAGCGAAAATTTTAAATGGTATTGTTGTGAAACTTGAATTTATTCTTGTTGAGCAATGGACGTAGCCATAGCACAATTGGGTTGTTGTTCTTCTTTTTAAATGCTTTTTATTAGCTTCACTTGTATCTTTGCCTGCTTGCTTGTTTGTTTGTTTGTCCGTCTCTAACTCTATGGACTACGAGCGAGCGGCTCATTACTGTAAAATGTTCCACCGTTTTCAATACGTTCGTTGGCCGAGCGGTCAAGGCGTGCGTCTTCAGTGACGTCAGCGTTCGGGTTCAGCGAACGTGGGTTCAACTCCCGGCCAAACAAAAAAAAAAAAATGTTTTATTCCGGCAAATGCTAAGATTTTATTCGTACATCTAACTGTAAGTTATTCTGAAAAACTTTACCATTTCTTTGTGACGCTGCAACTCAAAATAGTTATCACAGATGGTTACAGACAGCGTCGGTAACTCGTTTCCCTATGATAAGTAGGAATGTTAATTTCTCAGTCGTGCATGGTTTAATGTTTGAGATAAACAGAGCCTTAGATTTTGATATGTTGGAATATCAGTATCAACAACTACTCGACAGCCTCCGTGGCGTAGCGGTAGCGGACGCGGCCGCTGCGTAAGGTGGCGCGGGTTCGATCCCCGCACAGTGCAAATATTAGTATGCATGAGTAGGAATATTTGCACTTGTCTGGTTGTGCCTCGGACAGCACGTTAAGCCGTTGGTCCCGGTTGCCATACGAACATCTAGTGGCAGTCGTTACGGGTTGTTGGAGCCCTCAAAAGTCCCACAATTGGTCTAACTGCAATGCTTCGATGTCGCCTTCGGGTTGTGGAGGTCAGACGGCAGTCGCTTAACGGAAAATGTCGAAGTTTAGCCATATCAGCAGTTGGGCTGGTATAGCGGACCCCAGACTCCAAAGCTGAAAAGGCTTCGGATGCGAACTCCAAAGCTGAAAAGGCTTTGGATGCGACTGGGATTAACGCTGGGATGATGATGATGATCAGTATCAACAACTAGAACAGAATCCATTAAATCTATTCGATTGAATAGAAATGGAACAGTGGAGCAGATTCCCTTGTTCACAAATAACTGAGGTTCAGTTGAGGAAGTTCAATGTATTTTTTTTTTTTTATATATTTTATCAAGATAAAGAAGAATTTTTTAACCACGTTTTCAATCACGTTTTGTCAAAATAAGATATCTATGAATTATATTAATTTGACGACCTCCGGAAGCCCTGTTCCTGATCCCGATGGACTACAACTTATTGTATGATTAAATGTTAATTTTACAAAAATATTAATACTGTAATAGTATGTTTCAGAACATGATAAAGACGCAAGGTGGCGCTCGCCCGCAGCTCGCGCGCTGATCCGCTGCGAACTGTGTCGTACGCTCGGTACCACACTGCATCATTTTTTAAATATTAGTCATCATCATCATCATCATCAACCTTTTTATCGCCCCACTGCTGGGCACAGGTCTCCTCTCATACAGAGAAGGAATGAGCGTAACCACCACCCAAAGTCCAGGTTTCCTCAAGATGTTTTCCTTCACCTTCAGTCAATGGTACGACCGACAGTACGGGTTTCGCCGCAATCGGTCAACTGGGGACGTACTAGTGTATGCCACTCACTTGTGGGGCGAGGCGCTCGAGAAGAATGGGGAAGCGATTGCTGTCTCCCTTGATGTCTCTAAGGCCTTCGACCGGGTATGGCACGCTGGCCTTTTGAGTAAGCTTCCTGCGTACGGCATTTCCCCTGGCCTGACTGGCTGGGTAAAAGACTTTCTGACTGAACGGTCCCTCCGAGTTGTTATCGACGGATGCTCATCTGAGCCCATGTCGACTAATGCCGGTGTTCCTCAGGGGTCTGTTCTCTCTGCAACTCTGTCCCTGCTACATATTAACGATCTGCTGATGCCCGGTATCTATGGGTATGCAGATGACAGCACAGTTGTGGAGAGATACCTGCCGGATGCTCGGGCTAGTAAGGAATCAATCCGGTCCATGGTTGGGCGAACGAGTGTTGCACTACAGGCAGTCTCCGAATGGGGCAGTGCCAATCTCGTAGCATTCAATGCCGCCAAAACACAGGCATGTGTTTTCACCGCCAAAAAGAGCCCGTTCACCTTGGCTCCTACTTTTCGAAATGTGTCCTCGGAATGTACCGACCGCCTTCGGCTTTTGGGAATTGAGATTTCCTTGAGAATTCCTCGAACCTTAACTTTGGGCGGTTCATTGAGTTCAAGGCCAAGATGGCTGCCAGGAAACTTGGCGTTATCGCAAAGGTCCGTCAATAGTTCACACCAGGACAACTTCTAATGTTGTACAAAGCACAGGTCCGTTCGTGTGTGGAGTACTGCAGCCACATTTGGGCTGGTGCTGCTAAGTGTCACCTGGCCACTTTGGATTCAGTGGAGAGGCGTGCGAAAAGGCTGATTGGTGACCCTGATTTAACTCGAGATGGTATCCAAAGCCTTCAGCACAGGCGTAGAGCAGCCAGCCTTTCGGTGTTGTATAGGATAACATTTTGTGCGAGGGAATTGTATGATTTAATTCCCCCATCTCCGTTACACCATCGGACGATCCGTCGCACGGCGACTTTCCAGCCTTACGTCGTTAACACCACTACGATCCGGGCGAAGCGTTTCGCCTCCTCCTTTATACCGCATACATCGAGGGACTGGAACAATTTGTCAGCGGCGGTGTTTCCGTCGGACTACAATTTGAGTGTCTTCAAGACTAGAGTGAATAAACTCTTAATAATCTAGTGCACTTTACCATTAACGATTGCGTCACTGCTTACCATCAGGCGGGATTTCGGTCAAGCGCTAGTTTATAATTTATAAAAAAGGTGTCCAAGATAATATACTTAGAAACTACATATAACTTTAAAAAAGTTATATTGGTACTTTCCTGACCTGGAATCGAACCCGTGCTCATGTATCATACATTAGCCTCTCAACTCATACTTGAGAGGCTGGTGTTGTAACCACTAGGCCACCACGACTTTTAAATAGATTTGGGAAATAATATAAGATAGTGTAAAACTTATTGGATTCGATTTAGTTGCTTATTCTGAACAGGTTCAGGGAAGTACAAGGATTCAGGTTTAAAAATACCCTGTATTAAAAAAAAAAAAATTAAAAAATAAACGTGTAAAAAAAAGGTTGTATAAAAGACAAGACAAATACCAGACATAAAGCACGACGATGCGCGACGGCAGGGCGTGCACATGATCAAAAGTGTACGACCATATATGGCACAGCGGCCCATCACAACCTCGCTCAGAGTTCTATCTACCCAGCGCGCGGTGACGGACGTGCTGTGGACACGCGGCAAGGTGAGCGACAATAAACTTACCGTAATTTAACGAGGTGTATTATAATGATTACGTTTATTATTATTTCAAAAATATCCTTTATCAGAAAACCGCACACATCCTTCCCATTACCAAACCATTTTTTTTCAACAAATTACATCGAATGTTTAGAAAAACTGAATCAAGAAACAAACATAAATGTTATCAAAGGCAGCTGTTTCAGCGTATTCAAAGCTGAATTTCTTTATTTGACCTTACGATCGACTCCATACAGGATTACCTTTTCATTATTGTCATTCTGTGTAGTATGGCGGGCGGAGAAAAGGGAAGTAACGTTACTTTTTATTTTAGAACATTCTTGATTAAAAAACGTTTTTGTTTAATGAAAAAACGCACGAGTTTTTTAAAGAATATCAATACTAATGGTACTCCGTATTCATAGAATTCGGGAAAAAATTTTGGAGTAAATTTAAAAAGTACTAAGTCTGAGGCCATGGTTTAGTGTTCTTTTTTATTGTTTAGTAGCCGACCTTCAGATGTTGTATGGATATACGCTCAAAACAAATAGAAGTGCTCACTGATACTGTATACATATATATAGGTACTGGTTCGAGCTTTGTGAGATGTGTTTGTGCAGAAAAACAAAGTAGATGTGAAGAACGAAATTAAATTTATGTTCAGAATGTTTATTTTATACATTTACGCCCGTCATGAACAATACAAGAAGATAAACAAGTCTCCGAGTTTTCTAGATCCGCTCCAGTGATCGGATTGGTCCGATCCAAAGTATCCAACTAGAACAATATGTCTGAATTAGAAGCGTCTTTGTCATGAAAAAGATTTTGATGAGGCGTCGTTGTGATTAAAATATTTGCCTCGCCAGTTCATTGACCCTGTAAGTGAGGTTGTATCGAAAACGAATAAAATAACTATATATTTGGACGACAGCCGGTCTCAAAGAGTTTCATGCAAAAGAAGATTAATTACATAAAGGGATTTATCAGTGATCCTTCGTTTTAATGAAGCTTAACCAGAAAACAACGGAATATGAGAGCAAAACAGAATATAATAACATTCGGGAAGTCTTTTTTTTTTTTTTTTGAAGGTACTATATTGGGTTTGAGCGGTGATAGAAGAACAACTGATAACATTGATGATTGTATAGAGTTGTTTTAAATTATACGTATACAACATAATTTTTTTATTTATACGCAACCCGAAACACGTGTCCAGTATTTTATGTAAAGAATCTATGTACAAAATATCAAAAATATATCATGAAAAACCACAAAGTTATGAGCTTGTTATCCTAGTTGGTTGTCCCAACAAAAATATGGCCCACGCTCCGTTTGGACAGGCAAGCCGGGTGCATTGACCTGTGGTGGCAGCTGAGCGCGGGCTTGCGCGGGCTTGCGCTCGCGTAAGCTGCGTAGCGCGCTCAGTAACAGATATCAGTAAAACATATAACATGGTGTAAAAATGATTGGAGTCGATTCAGTTGCTTATTCTGAACAAACTATATTCAGGTTTCGAATAAACAAAAAATTACGTTGTATAGTACTCTCGGGATAATTGATTCCATTCATGTATTTAAATTATATAGAAGTGTATAGTAGGTTTTGAAGACAAAAAAACCTAAAAGAATGCGGGATATTTCCGTCGCCATGTTTTATACTGTTTATGAAAGAAGACATGAGAAATTGTGAGATACTTGTTATAAATGTTGGGCTCCGGCACGTTAGGTTTATGCAAAGTGTATGGTAAGTACCACTATTTACTAGTACTGTAGTGATTTAGTGGAAGTTTTATGCTCTGGAGTAGTCCTTTACGCGCTGATGTTTATAATATTTACATCTCTCATATTCGGTAAATAGGTCCTTATTACCCCCAAATGGAAAGCTTCGCTTGAAAGCGAACAATTAGCGCTCTAGGGTAATAATGTAGCTAGAATAGCCCTAGTGCGGTAAGACATTTAAAAAATATCTTCACTCTTTCAAAAAGTTCGCGTACAGCTAACCACCATACTGGCAATAAACATCATGCATTCAGCTTAGTGACAAAAGAGGTCGCTTCGCTATTCAGCCTTGTCTTCGTATCATCATCATCATCACAGCGTTAATCCCAGTCGCATCCGAAGCCTTTTCAGCTTTGGAGTCTGGGGTCCACTTTACAAGTCCAACTGCTGATATGGTTAAACTTCGACATTTTCCGCGAAGCGACTGCCGTCTGACCTCCACAACCCGAAGACGACATCGGAGCATTGCAGTTAGACCAATTGTTGGACTTTTGAGGGCTCCAACAACCCGTAACGACCGCCACTGGATGTTCGTATGGCAACCGGGACCAACGGCTTAACGTGCTTTCCGAGGCACGACCAGACCAGTGCAAATATTCATATTCATGCATACAAATACTTGCACTGAGCGGGAATCGAACCCGCGCCACCTTGCGCAGCGGCCGCGTCCGCTACCGCTACGCCACGGAGGCTGTCAATCATCAGTACCTATAATAGTCAATTTTAAATATCGAACTGTGAAGTTCAATTTCATTCTTAAAAATATAGTTAAAAAAAGATGTCCTCATCATATTTTTAGATAAGTTTTACTTTAAATATTGTTTGGTTTTGGATTTTTACGTGCTAATTAGGAAAAATATGAGTTCTGCAAATGATGAAGATATAAGCTGCACTCCCGACTCAATGAAAATGGAAGTTGAAGCAGCTATTAAAAATATTTTCCCTGAAAGTTCTAAAATGTTTTGTTCTTGTAATGCCGGTTTTTTTACTTACCTTACAATCGAGTTGTAAAGCAAAGTAGTAAGCTCGGGTGTAAGCATCAATTGCACTCTCGAAATAGAAGTGCGCGAGCGCAGCGAGGGCTTAAATAAAATATCTTAGATAATATCTCGGACTGCAATTGATGCCTTACAGCTTACAGCCCTTGCCTACTAATCTACTATAAATTGCGAGACACTCACTGATTATGCTACTCGTTAGGGCTAGGTAAAATCATTTACTTATATAGGTGTTGTTCAAACGCTGTTAAGAGACAATTATATTTTAAAATGAAACGAGTCTGATATTTCCTATGCGACTTGCATAAAGCTTGGGATTGAGCTGTTCGCTCTGCTAATCAATATGCGTAAATGGTAGCACAATAATCAATTTCCGTGATTTAAAAAAAAACTGACTAAAATGTCATAATTCTACAATTATGACATTTTAGTCAGTTTTTTTTTTAAATTACGGAAATTGATTGTTATGGACAAAGCAAACACATATTGTTATTGTAAACTTTGTCATTTTTAATGTCTGGACTTGAAAAAAGACGGCGATCCCTGAGTTTGTTTCGGCTTTTCTTGTCAGAGTTAGTCAGTTAGGAAATGCCGGCTCCAGCTAGTTTAAAAAAATATGACGTGTAAAAGTGATCGGTGATCCTACTTGCATAATGAACGATTTCTTTTCATTTCATTGCACTTCTTTCAAAAGAAAAGCTTAACCAGTCTCTTTAAAACTGCAGACTTAGTCTTGGTCAGATCATGTAAAATCCATGTGTCTGTATCAGTATCCACCCTTACGTTGTTGACATCATTATGATCCGGACGAAGCGTTTTATCTCCTCGTTAATACCGCGTACATCGAGGGACTGGAACAATTTGCCAGCGGCGGTGTTTCCGACTGATTACAATTTAAGACTACAAGTTACTAGCATGCTTTACGATCAAGGATTGCATCATTGCCTACCATCAGGCGAGCTTGCAGTCAAGCATATGTTTATCATTATAAAAAATCATCATCAGCTTATAGCATTCCACTGCTGGATAATAGGCCTCTTCTATTCAACGCCATTGAACTCGATTTTCGGCAGCTCTCATCCCGGTACTACCAACCAGCGAAGATAGTCGCTCCACCAACACTGAGGAGGTCCCACCTTACGTTTACCAATTCTCGGTCTCCACTCAAGAACATATATGTTAATATTACACCGTAAATAAACCTATACTATTTGACTCTCTTTCTTCTTGGTATTCCATCCAAAGGTTGTCTGTAAAAGATCACTTTTAGCGATAAGACTGCGTTTCTATTTTATTCTATCAATACACGGCTATTTGTTTGGTATAAATCAATATCTCAAACGATATACGACGGTAGGTACTATCAGTCACCTCTGCTTAAATCTTTGGGAAAACGTGTGTATCATATTTAATCATGGTTTGCTATCTATCTATTGGGCGGTTATTTAGCTAGTTACAATATCACTGTTAATAATCTAAACACTATTTTAATATTATTTCAGATTCCATCTCATTGATAGGAACTACATATAAATCCATAAATGACGATGTCATACCATACAGTTCAGTTTGTCTGATGAGTTTAATGGCACGCTTCGACATAATATTGAAAGAGGTTTGTGGGAGATTATAGGAAAGTACAAAGATATTGCGCATCGACTCCTTAAAGAGGTTTTTAACATTTTTATGGATCATATTAGACGTGCGAAAAGACAGGTCTCATTGTAACTATGTTTAAATATTGTATTATGAACTATTTACAGCTTTTATTGGGACTTCATATCATGAAGTCCATATTATCTTTACATTATGTAATTGACCACTTTCTTTGAAAATTTTGTGCTGAGGAAATATAATCAGAAGTATTAGGTTCAAAAGATTGTCCAGCTAGCGAGGCTGTTAGTGAACCTCATTTGTTTAAGTATCGTCATTCCTAAATGCACTCTTTGACAGGCACTTACTTACATATGTCTAGAAAAGATACAAGATATATCGAGAGCTAAGTATTTCTTAAAGGAAACATTAAACTGTTCAACTGTCTCACACCATTGCGCATACTACGAACGTACGTACGTAACGTACTGGTACGAAAATTTATCTACTTTGATGTTCAATTTGTATAGACGGTAATAATTTAATTTAAAAATGGTCAAACATTCCTCTAAAATTACCTACACTGACGATAGTTATTGATGCTAATAACTATCGTCTGGGTAGGTATTTTTTATTTTTTAGACTATTCATTCAAAGCCTGATAATCTAGAGATTAAGGCGTTTAATCAAACAAAAGTTTTCAGCTTTTTTATACGAATAGCTAGTATATAATACAGATGAGAGGGATGATAACGACAATATGTTAAATAATAGTTATAAATAGCTATAATGACTATCAAAAGATAGAACAAATGACGTAGTAAATAATAATATCTACTAGGTCTGCATTTGTTCCTCCTTTTGTTCAACAAAGTGTCATTATCATCCCTCCCATCTGTATTATATACTAGCTATTCGTATAAAAAGCTGAAAACTTTTGTTTGATAAAACGCCCTAATCTGTAGATTATCAGGCTTTGATTAAATAGTCCGCCTTATAACATAACGTTGTGAGTCGAAAGAGGCGAACAAAACGACAAGAAGTCCAAACGAAAGTTAAGCGATAACAAAGTAGAAATTACAGGCAGAAGCTAGCACAGATAATAAATTGATCACAGTCTCACCTGCACAGCTATACACATAGGTATCACCTTCTGTCAGATATTAATATAACTGACAGAAGGTGATACCTATGTTTATAGTTGTGCAGGGCATCTATTGGCGCGTGGACAAATTCGAAACTTACGCTTGCGATCTTATATCAATAGCACAAAATGTCAACAGCGCCACCAGCTCACAAGAATCTATACATTTTTGTATTAGCTTATACATCAGTACATTAACTAATTTAATACACTAATAGACAAGAGATTCGTTTGTCATTCTACTCGTATATCTGTGATCTTCTTCTTCTTCTTCCTCAGCCTATAGATGTCCACTGCTGGACAAAGGCCTCCCCCAAGGCTTTCCACGATGACCGGTCTTGTGCTGCCCGCATCCATCGGCTTCCCGCGACCTTCACCAGGTCATCGGTCCACCTTGTTGGGGGTCTCCCTACGCTGCGTCTTCCAGTACGTGGCCGCCACTCCAGAACCTTGCTGCCCCATCGGCCATCGGTTCTACGAGCAATGTGCCCTGCCCACTGCCACTTGAGTTTAGCGACTCGCAGAGCTATGTCGGTGACTTTGGTTCTTCTGCGGATCTCCTCATTTCTGATTCGATCACGCAGAGAAACTCCTAGCATAGCTCTTTCCATTGCCCTTTGTGTGACTCTGAGCCTTCGTATGAGGCCCATTGTGAGCGACCACGTTTCAGTTCCGTAAGTCATCACTGGCAACACACACTGGTCAAAGACTTTCGTCTTGAGACACTGTGGTATCTTGGACGACGAGAAGATGTAGCGTAGCTTCCCGAACGCTGCCCAACCGAGCTGGATTCGCCGAGACACCTCTTTCTCGAAGTTGGACCTACCTAGTTGGACTTTCTGTCCCAGGTATATATACTCGTCAACAACTTCGAGTGCAGAGCAACCAACTACAATTGGAGTGGGTGCGACATGAGAGTTCGACATGATCTTCGTCTTATCCATGTTCATTTTTAGACCCACTTGTTGGGAAGCTCTGCTGAGGTCATTGAGCATTTTGCCCAAGTCTTCCAGGGTCTCAGCCATGACCACGATATCATCTGCGAAACGGAGATTAGTGATGTACTCGCCGTTGATGTTGATGCCAAGTCCTTTCCAGTCCAGGAGCTTGAAGACATCTTCCAACGCAGCAGTGAACAATTTAGGAGATATGACATCTCCTTGTCTCACTCCACGCTGCAGTTGGATCGGTTTCGAGTCCTGATCCTGGAGACGGACTGACATGGTGGCGTTTTTGTACAAACACTTTATCACCTCAATGTATCGATGGTCAATTTGGCACCGCTGGAGAGACTGTAGCACCGCCCAAGTCTCAATCGAATCGAAGGCCTTCTCATAGTCCACAAACGCCAAGCATAGTGGTTTGTTATACTCCTCGGACTTCTGTATAACTTGCCGCAGCGTATGAATGTGGTCTATGGTGCTAAAGCCTTTTCGGAAGCCTGCTTGTTCGGGAGGCTGGAAGTCGTCAAACCTGCGAGCGAGACGATTCGTGATGACCCTAGAAAACAGCTTGTAGACATGGCTCAGGAGGGATATCGGTCTGTAGTTTTTCAGGAGGGTATTGTCACCTTTTTTGAAAAACAAAACCACCACGCTCCTGTGCCACGCCTTAGGCGTTTCGCCTTTAAGAATGACGGAATTAAATAGCTTCTGAAGCGCTTTAAGAACCGGTTTGCCACCCGCTTTCAGAAGCTCAGCCGTAATTCCATCATCTCCAGCCGCCTTATCGTTCTTGAGCTGTTTCAGGGCCATACCAATCTCGTACAGGCTGACGTCCAATATATCGTCGTAGTGTCGGTTAGTCTGGCTCTAGGATCATTAGCCAGGCTTACAAGGTGCGTGTGTTGATGTGTAACTCTTAGAAATTCTCGATCTCACCCAAAAGCTCGGGCTTGGAAGTGACGATCCTATCCCCAGTCTTCAGCTTCGCAAGTACTCTTCAACAGACAATTCTCGTGCGAACTTTGGAGCCTTTGTGCTCCAGCCTCTTTAATACAATTTATTAAAGGCGTATCGCGAGTCAGAGACTTTGAGATCTGTCTGTTAAGGCATCTGACGCGCGAAGCGTCATCACTTTTAATCACCTCCCGTCAGAGCCGGCGGGTGGACCGGAGACTTCTCTCTCTTTTGAACGGAGGGTTGTAGAACTTAGACCCTCCGTTTGGAGAGTTTCCACACAACCTGTTGTTGTAGTCGTTTTTGGTCTGACCATCGGGCGTAGAGCCAGGTCCATTGAGGTTGCGGTGCAATGGTCGAACACTTGCCTTCTCGTGAAAAAAGGGGCTTCATCAATGGTTTCTGAAATCGAAAGTTCCCTTTTCCATGAAAATTAGCATCTGACCTCTGGGATTCGATTTCCACTCCAAATTGCCCCACTTTCGTCTCGTCCGCCTCTCGCATGCCCAGTTTTTGCGTTAAAGTCCCCATGACAACGGTGTAGTGGGTTTTGGAGGAATGTATGGCTCTACTGACGTCCTCATACATGGCCTCCACCTCATCGTCAGAGTGTTTAGACGTCGGGGCGTAGACCTGTATAACCTTTAACGAATATCGTTTTGTTATTTTCAGTACAAGGTACGCCACCCGAGTCGAAAGGCTCCCGACTTTAACCACGTTGTTCACGAGGGACTTGTGGACAATAAACCCGACACCACCCTGGGACAGCTGGTCGCCTTCCCGGAAATAGAGCAGGTTGCCAGACTTCAGGATTATCGAGTCCTCTCCCTCTCTTCGGACTTCAGATAACCCCACAATGTCCCAGCGCAACCGGCTCAGTTCTTCCTCCAGTTCGACAATCTTCTCATCGGTCCGTAGTGTGCGCGTGTTAAATGTTGCCAGGGCCAAAGGTCGTCGTTTGTGATGGTAGCCGGACCTCTGCCGGAGATTCTTAGCACCCCTTGCTCCGCCGTAACCGAGTCCGCTACCGTAGACTGGAATAGCGGAGCTGCCGGGGACTAGGGGCCTGGGCTGTATCGTGTGCATCATTGGGGGGGTTTGCCATAATCCCCACGCTTGGCAGGCGGGTTGGGGATCGCAGTGATTTGATATTACACAGGAGAAGCGCTGCTGCCCGCTTCCCTGGTGATTTCCCTTAGTCGCCTCTTACGACACCCACGGGAGGATATGGGTTGGTACAATTCTAGGCCCGGTACCACACGGGGCCGTATATCCGTGATCATTAGTAATGAAATATGAACCAATGCTGGGCCGTAAGATAATAGGAGCTGATCATTACTGGACATCGGTCGGATGTTCTATAGTTATCTGAAGTAGGTCACTAGGAGAAAGGTATATTCGATAGTTTGGAGATAGTTGTTTAACACATTGTTTGAAGTAGAAATGACTTAATAAGTAAGAATAAAAAAAAAAATAACAACTAAAATTATCGTGACAAAAGTACCCTACTTATATAGTAATCTTGGTGTACCAAATTTCATCCAAATCCGGTTAGTAGATTTGACGTGAAAGAGTAACAAACATACATCCAAATTTCACGTTTATTTTCTCGGTGGTGGGCCGTCGGGGCATAACTCCGCCGCCGCGAGAAATCGCGGTACGGCCCTCACCTTCCGCCTGACGCAGGTCCTCACCGGACACGCTTGTTTCGGGAGGTTCCTGTTCCGTATTAGGCGGGAGGAAAAGTCAGGGTGTCACCATTGTGTGGATCGCCCTGAGGACACGGTGGAGCATACGGTGAAGGTCTGCCCGGCTTAGGTAGAGCACCGCCGTGTCCTCGTAGCGGCGATCCGCGGCGATCTCTTGCGTCCGACCCTGGTCCAGACTATGGTCCGGAGCGAGAATGCATGGCAGGCCGTCACCTCCTTCTGCAAAGCAGTGATGCTGGCAAAGGAGGAGGCGGAGCGCGTGAGGCAACGGGAATCCCAGCGCCCTCACGCCACTAACCGCCGCAGGAGACGCCCTGGTCGGGAGACGACACCTAACTCCCAGCCACCGTAGGCGCGGGCCTGCGGGCGATGAGCAGTGGGCAGCTCGCTGCCGGTAAGGACCAGGCCCAGGTCGACGGCGCGTCGTGTTTTACGCGCGCCTCAAAGAGATGTCAGCACATCGTGACGGGGTCCACGAAGACCGATGCCTCCTGGTTCAGGGTTGCGGGTTGGTTACACAAGAAACCGTGGCCCTGGTCGTCGCACAGGCAAGTGAAGAAACGCGGGTGGGTTTCAGTCAGTAAAAGTCTGACACGCCCTTCCGCTCTCAGGCCATAATATCGGCTGCCGGCAGAAGTTACCACCCATCAGACAGAGTCTTGCCGCTAAATGATTCGTCGTGTTCCAGCACGATGTCTGGTGAAGCCGTACGGAGGACGGGGCTGAGCAGTTGTGTTGTGATGTCTGCCGGGTACGATGCGCCAAACGTTGTTGTGTTGGGAGTTTGGTCGTGGAGGGTGTCTAGATCAATTTCCCTCTGGCGCAACATCGTTAGTCGTGTTGTTGGGTTTAACATTGCATCACCTTGCTCATTCACTCAGTTTTTTTTTTGGTGTATAGGCTTAATAAGCTAGTGCGCTTTACCATCAACAATTGGATCTCTGCTTACCATCAGGCGGGATTGCGTGCGGTCAAGCACTAGTTTATAATTATTAAAAAAAAAAACATTCAAACTTCCACGTTTATTATACAATATGTAAAGAAAACCCTGTCCGATCCGTGAAGGTATTGTTAGGTATCGATAACTGATTCTACTAATGCCTACAAAGCCGGGCTAGACTTAAAAAAAAAAAAATCCGCCTAAAAAAATAAATATTATTTCGCAAAAAGAGGTAACTCTACATATCTAGGTAAATACATGTGCGTGAAGCAACCCCTTCCCCGGGCGGCGGGGGGCAGGGCACGCGGCACCTGTGACGTGGTCGCGTCGCTATTCGCTTATAATAATACCGGTGTTGTCACTTTTTAAAAATTACCAAATTTCGGAGAAATTGGAATTAATTCCCGGGAAAAAAGGATTATTTCAAAATTCATTAGTATTGTTACTATGATGATTATGTAAAATTTTATATCATATTTGGTCAAGTGTTTACCTAACCTTTATTATCCTTATCGGTCGGATAGGGTTTTCTTTACATATTATATACATAAGTGGGATTTACGCACATCATATTATTATTATCATGTTATACTCGCTATATTATGACCACATTAACCGCTTACGATGATTTATTAAATATTGAAGCAATATACTAAAACCAAGCGCAATGGAAACATTGCGGCAAGCCGACATCGCCGCTATACTCGGATTATAAGTTATAACGGAAAAATGGTCATTTTAAAATGTACGTACAACATTTTAATACTGGTGAAAGTTAGCACGGAAACGTGCATTTACCTTATTGAAAAAGTGCTAAAATTATTTTTTGTCGCGTCTAATATTATTTACGTAAGTATATTAGTGTTAAAATACGGTTACCCCCATACTTAATTTATTATCTATACTAATATACAAAGCTGAAAAGTTTGTTTGTTTGTTTGAACGCGCTAGTCTCAGGAACTACTGGTCCAAATTGAAAAATAATTTTTTGCGTTACACAGTTCATTATCCAGGAAGGCTTAAGGCTTATATAACATCAGGCTGCGACCAATAGGAGCGGAGCACATAAAAAAATCGAAACATATGCGGGTGAAACCGCAAAGCGAAGCTAGTTATTTTATATTTGTTTATTAATTTTCATACTATAACTGAAAAATTGGTTACGCCAGTTTTTTTTTTTATATAATATAAACTACTTACTAGTTACGGGTTGTTGGAGCCCACAAAAGTTCAACAATTGGTCTAACTGCAATGCTTCGATATCGCCTTCGGCTGTGGAGCTCAGACAGCAGTCGCTTCAAAATCAGTAGTTAGTTTGGTAAAGCGGACCCCAGACTCCAAAGCTGAAAAAGCTTCGAATGTGACTGGGATTAATTAACGCTGAGATGATGATGATGATAAACTTTCTTGATTGCAATTCCGATAATAATACTCTATTGATTTTTTTTTAAGTGTGACCGCGACTAAACGTGATGGAAACGTGAAAGCTTGAATCCTTCAGACTTTGTTTTCTTTTATTTTTTTTATTTAATTGAATTCTTAACATTTTGGTTCTCTTACTAAACTAACTAAACAACTTGCCGGAACGATGTGTTTTAGGTCATCACATGATCTACCTGCAAATATTTGTGTTTATTTTTGTTTTCTTTTTGCCAAAGTTAATCACTGTGTATATTCCTTCCACAGTACTTTATATTAGACAAGCTCTATAAGTATATAAAAACTTGTAATTGGCTGTCTGACAATTTTTTTTTAATAATTATAAAGCGCTTGAACGCAATCCCGCCTGATGGTAAGCAGAGATGCAATCGTTGATGGTAAAGCGCGCTAGTTTATTAAGCCTATTCCACTCCCTATTCTATTCCTTTTCCCACTCTAAAAAATTGAGTAAATAGGAAGAATGACGCCTGTTGAGCGAAGTGATGTAATGTTAAACCCATAAACACCATTAACAATGCTGCGCCAGAGGGAGATTGATCTTGAATTTCCATTGCTTTTTTTTAAATAATTATAAACTAGTGCTTGATCGCAATCCCGTTTGATGGTAAGTATTGATGCAAGCGCGCAAAATTTTTTAAACCTCTTCACTCAAAAAACCTGAGTGAAGAGGAGGTAGATTGATCTGGAGACCCTCCACGATCGAACTCCCGACACAACAACATTTGGCACATCGTACCCGGCACACATCGCAACATTTCGCTAGCTAATCAAAACGCTTTCACGACAGCATTGGGAATATTATACGTGGCTGTCATTCATACTCCACTTTGCTGGGGCAAGAGATCGCGTACGACTAGACAACAAGTACAGTACTTAGATAGATTTATGATTTTTCATGTTTCTAAGATCCATACGATAATATTATAAATGCGAAAGTATCTCAGTCTGTCTGTCTGTCCGGCTTTCACGCCAAAACTACTGAACCGATTGTAATGAAATTTGGTACACAGATAGTCTGACACCCGAGAAAGAACATAGGCTATATAATATCTCGCTATGACCAATAGGAGCAGAGCAGTAATAAAAAATGTTGCGAAAACGGGGCAAACGCGGACGTACATATTGCTCTCATTATTTTAACAGGCGCTTATTTTATATCAACACGCGGACAGAGGCGCGGGCAGCAGCTAGTACCTATATATTTTTGTTAATATTTACTTGGATTTTGCGATTTCCACGAAGAATGATCCGACAGCCCGCCAGGTAGATTGTATTTAGTGCTAACATTATTAAAGTCAAATCAAATAAAAAGTCATTTATTCAAATTAGGCTGACAATTAGCATGTTTTGAACGTCAATATTTCATAACACAGTTCCTGCAAAACGCCCGCCCTTCGCCACTTCGTACTGCTTTCGCTGGGAAGAAGAAGTGGCAGAACATACTCACCAGCAGCACAGCTGTCTCTTCTATAAAAAAAAAAACATGACTATACAATACTATGTATAGTAATAAGCACCAGAAAACACAACAACAATGGAATTATTTAGCATATGCCAGCTGCAAATGAGTTTTTGTTTGCTTTGGCTAGTTACGCCAAAATACCAGCAATGCAAAAAAAATCTTAAAACGGAAATGTAAAATAAGCAAAAACTTATCACCTAAATAAAACATCCCCAGGCATAAAGGGCCCGACAACTCACATATCTATGCATTGTTAAAAAAAGACAAATAAATGAACTCATATAACGTATCAATAAGCTAGTTTTGGAGAAAGAACACAAACATTGTCTTGAGTTAATCAGAGCGACCAGCTATTCCTATCATTTAAATAGCCATTTACGGATAAATAGCTCTATCATTTAAAAACACTCTTACTTTAAAAACTTTTAAACAACATCAGTTTAAAACCAATAACTATTTACCAACATCCAGCTGTACTAAAAAGTTCTTGTAATAAAGTAAAAGCGATTTTCCAGCCATTCTCACACGAGTCAATTGAAAGACTGCTAAGTAATTTGACAAATTGGCTCAATTTATTATCAATTCACGGGGGACTAATGAGTCATTGTGTACGGAATTAAAGGCATATGTATTATACTTGTGTGGTGGCTGCGTAATTGGATTGTTCAAATTGCCTTCACCTGCAGTCAGGGTTCGCCAAACTGGAATGCCAAACTGAACAATGGTTGAAACTTGTAGCCGCGTTGACTGAATTTCATATTATGATAACATTTAATTTTAAAATTGTGTTTGCTAAATTAAATTTTCATATTTTATTTCTAAATAAACTTGATTTTGATTTCAATTTTATTAATTCTTGATTTTATTTTACTAATTTTGGTGTTACAACAATATGCATGCAGGGAGCCAGAGGCCAAAAGTATGACAGCGAGGACCGTACAAGTGACATTACCTTCAGTATAACTCCCACACTAGCCTCACGTTCCTACAAGTGACATAACCTCCAGGGTTACTCTCATACCCTTCTCAAATTCGTACATGCGGCATTATTTCTAACCACCAGGGTTACTCCCACACCAGCCTCACGTTCCTACAAGTGACATAACCTCCAGGGTTACTCTCATACCCTTCTCAAATTCGTACATGCGGCATTATTTCTAACCACCAGGGTTACTCCCACACTAGCCTCACGTTCCTACAAGTGACATAACCTCCAGGGTTACTCTCATACCCTTCTCAAATTCGTACATGCGGCATTATTTCTAACCACCAGGGTTACTCCCACACCAGCCTCACGTTCCTACAAGTGACATAACCTCCAGGGTTACTCCCATACCCTTCTCAAATTCGTACATGCGGCATTATTTCTAACCACCAGGGTTACTCCCACACTATCCTCACGTTCCTACAAGTGACATAGCCTCCAGGGTTACTCTCATACTCTTCTCAAATTCGTACATGCGGCATTATTTCTAACCACCAGGGTTACTCCCACACTAGCCTCACGTTCCTACAAGTGACATAACCTCCAGGGTTACTCTCATACCCTTCTCAAATTCGTACATGCGGCATTATTTCTAACCACCAGGGTTACTCCCACACCAGCCTCACGTTCCTACAAGTGACATAACCTCCAGGGTTACTCTCATACCCTTCTCAAATTCGTACATGCGGCATTATTTCTAACCACCAGGGTTACTCCCACACTAGCCTCACGTTCCTACAAGTGACATAACCTCCAGGGTTACTCTCATACCCTTCTCAAATTCGTACATGCGGCATTATTTCTAACCACCAGGGTTACTCCCACACCAGCCTCACGTTCCTACAAGTGACATAACCTCCAGGGTTACTCCCATACCCTTCTCAAATTCGTACATGCGGCATTATTTCTAACCACCAGGGTTACTCCCACACTATCCTCACGTTCCTACAAGTGACATAGCCTCCAGGGTTACTCTCATACTCTTCTCAAATTCGTACATGCGGCATTATTTTTAACCACCAGGGTTACTCCCACATTCTCCTCACGTTCAGTCAAAACCATGCGTCAGCCCTAACAGCAACGACTACGCTGCAGATGTTTAGAACAAAAGGTAAATTATCTAAACGCCCGTGTAAATAATTGTTAGCGGGTCTTGAATGAAAGCAGTTGGTTTCTTTACAATTTTGATTGGGAACTCTCATCCGGCTTGTTTCAACGGATTTTACCCAGAAAGGAAATTAGTAGAGCATGAAAACCTTCAGGCTAACTTGTTGATCAACGTCTAGCAATGTCTATGTTGGCGTGGATGCCCCTTTTCACATTCTCAAATAAAGTTAATTTCAGTGCATTCTTTTATTTCCATTTCAATAAAACAAGGAAAGAAGATAAAATATTAGTTAAGTTCTTTCAAATTAAGATACTCCATAGACCAAACCATGGCGATCAAAAGTACATCAATTTACAGCAGACATTGACTAATTTTACAGGGCTATACTAATATTTTTCTTGAATCCTTATCTTAATAAAATAGAATCATCATCTCAGCGTTAATCCGGTCCGTTCCGTCCGGGTCCGTTTTACCAGTCAAACTCTTGATTTTTAGCTAAACTTCGATATTTTCTGTGAAACAACTGCCGTCTGACCTCCATAGGCGATATCAAAGCATTCGATTTCATTCATATCGAAGCATTGCAGTTAGACTAATTGTTTGACTTTTGAGGGCTCCAACAACCAGTAACGACTGCCAGATGTTTGTATGGCCACCGGAACCAACGGCTTAACGTGCTTTCCGAGGCACGACCAGACCAGCGCAAATATTCATATTCATGGATCCAAATATTTGCACTGTGCGGGGATCGAACCTGCGCCTTCTTGAGCGGCGGCCGCGTTCGCTACCGCTACTGAACGCACTGAACTTATCTTTAGTGTACTTTAAGAACAAGGGACTCGGGACCATTATCCTTTATGTCATCAGTGAACCTAATACTTAAACTTCGAAATTCAATCCAAAAGAAACCCATTGAATGAGGGTTCACGCAGCTGTTTGTAAAACAAACAGCTGTTTTTAAAACAACCAATTAAAAGCCAGCCTTTCAACTCTTATCGGTATGGTATTTGGGTCCGGGAGCCACAGAATTACTTTTACGAATTGGAAGCCTTCTTGAATGCATTATCGATGGGCTCAACAGCACCATGTCCTCAGCGTAACTGTTGTTGTTCTGTTGCCATCCACATGACAACCGATTTTTGTGCAACTGAATCCACCTATCAGTTTGTTTATGTATGAGCTAAAAAGACAGGGGGATCTCAGACTCACCCTACAGTTCAGCCCACACATATCAGAATAAGATCATGCCTATTCAACCGTAATATTTTTACTACTATAACAAACACCAAGCAGTAACATCACAACAGCCGATACAGTTGTGTTGTGAGTTGTGTAAGATAAAAAATGTGCCCAACATATTTGGGCCATTTTTTCTATATACATGAAAGTGGTTCCACATCCCAGTAGTAGGTACTTAGCAATAAAAGTATAATTTATAAGTTAAGATGTATTATATAAACATCTCTTATTCACTGGCGTTGTTATTGGCAGACATTTTCATATTTTTTCGACGCTTACCATCTTGCAGACAGCTATTCAGTTCCCTTACGGCTATTTTATGGTACTATATAGATATGACCATAAAATATTGTAATAAATTTTACGTCACACTTTTAGCTTGTTTGAGTATATTTCTTTACGTTTTTGATTATTCTAATGGTTTTCGTTACAGAGACACGCATTATACATTGAACTGAACTTCCGCCCTCGACTTTTTTCTAATGGAAATTGTAAGACACTACAGCATTATAACAGCCACATTTTTTTAGGAACTTTGTTTATTACGTTTGTTGTTTTGGCCTCAGTAGTCCAACATGTTCAGGAGTCTGGACTGGTGACGTGGGAACAAGTGATAGCTGTCCGTCTGAGAAGCGGTTCCTCCTGAGGACGACACCCACAGCCTTCAGTACAAATTTCCCATTGTTTTTATTTCTTAAGATTTATGTTTATAATGAGCTAGCTGCGTCTCGCGGTTTCACCCGCAGAAGCACAAGTTTTAATCCCGTGGTAATATTGGGATAAAAATATACAAGTTTTCGTATAAATTCCCTATAATCTTTATGGCGGAGGAGGTATCTGTCTTAACAGTTCTGAGGATGCTATTATAGCCATAATAGCATCCTCAGAACTCTTGCTTGCAGAATAAGAGACAGTCGCTTCTTATTCTGCTTAGGAGTGAGGATGTTTTTTTTGCCAATGGTGTTTAAACGGTAACGGTAAACGGTGGCAATAAACCGATGGGTTTATTGCCACCGTTTATTTAACACAAGTTAAATCTTACATTGGGTGCCAGAGTTTATCTAAAACACTTGCGTTGTTATAAGTTTAGTGATTCATATGTTATGTTGTTATGTTCAAACCAGTGGTAATAAATATCTTCTTTCTTTTTATCGGTATGGGTTACCTCTAAAATTTCCGAGGCACTGCAAAAACGAGGCCGTTGCAACAGCACTCTTTATATAATATTATATTGGACGAGCAGAACATCCAGCGACCTTTTGAGTAGTTGACCAAAGACAGATGTAAAATCCTGGCAATAAGCCTTAAGCATGGTAAAAATTACCAATTTTTACTTGGATAGAACACCGAGCAAATCATCTTGCTAACATTATTACTCCTGACCGCCAAAGCTCTGCGCTCCCATCATCTCAATATCCCAATGGTTACTCAGGTCGTCGCTAAGGTATTTGAACTGTATAATATTTATTTGAAATGTGTAATATTTGAACTGTGTTATACACTCAAATGTATTTAAATAAAAATTAAGTGTGATAGCAAATTGTGAATATGCTCATTAACATTATTATATTTACTGCAACCGAAGATGATAGAAAGAGACAGTTCTACGAATTATCACGTTATATAATAATATAACCAAATCTAAAAACATGCATAATCAATATCATTTGTTGGGAATCGAACTTAAGTTTGCAGAGCTCTTGTTGAATCTTAAAGCTATTTGCTTTGTTGAAAGTTGACTGAAATAGCAGATTTGCTACTTAGCTCCTTAAATAGCGAGATTATAATTATTTAAAAGGTTGGATCTGTAAACTTTTTGACTCGTCATATTATAATTTGGAGTAAACTAAAGGATAATACCAACAAATTTCAGTGTGGTATTACGTTTAGTCGATTAACTAAGTCACCTGATTTGTTTTTTACCTTGAGTTTACTACCTAAACCGATGAAGTATAAAAGCAGAATACCTAATTTTGTACTCAATGCCCAATAGAGTATGCAAAAATTTAATGAAAACTATCATATAAACCGCCCGCATTTTTAACGTAGGAATAACATAGGAAAGGTACCCAAGCTTCCCAAGCTGACACACTCAACAAAATACATCCTATAGAACACCGAAAGCCTGGCTACTCTACGCTTGTACTCCTGGCTTTAGAGGCCGTAACTAAATTAAGCGTTAAACGGAACCATTTTTATTTTTTGATCTTTATAATAAATTGTATTTTATTGATCATTCTTGTATCGGAAAAAGTAAATACCTACGAAGATTTTTCTTAGTAAAAAAGGAATTTCCATATGTTCCACATTGCGTTTCATTTATTTTCTTCTATATCTTCCGTTGTCTAATATTGAACAAGTTCAGTCTCGTCCACCTGTTACCACCCGATGAATCAATATGATTGATTTTGTTCAACGTGATATTTTGATTAAATATTCCATGAGTACTGTTGACCTAATTTTGTACAAACGTGACATAAGTAATCATACATACATATTGTTAAAGAGACACTTTATTTACATAACAAATTAAATACTTTTTATGTTCTTCATTTTTTAGGAAAAAAAAAAGTATTTATTTTAAGAAATTGTCCTCAAATTTATTTTCAAAGCAATATCTTCTTCATACTAATCTCCGCCTCCACAGGTATGGAAATCAATCCACCCACCAGTGACACGCAATATATTCTTATTACGAAAATTGACAACACATTATTCATCGTAAAAGACTCCCGAAATAAATTCTGTTAGCAAAAAAGCAAATACGAATAAGCTTATCAATCAATTTGCAACGTATTACGCATATCATACGATATGCCTGTTGAAAGACGTAACAATATTCTTCAATCAATTTTCTTTTTTGTTTCGACTAAAATATAACCTCTGAAAGCTGAGTATGTTGTATGCGATGACGTAACGTTTTCACAGATGTATTGAAAAAAAATGGAAAGATGGCACTGTTACTGTTACAGGAATGTGTCGAGTTCCGCTCTAAAGAAATGTTTGTATGATCTTCAAGCATTATAGTACGGGATCCCGCTGCTAAATTAGTAAATCAATAATATAGAACTCAATTTTCATCGGGTGCCAATTAAAAAATATCCGCCAAGATTATTAATTAAATTCATCATTCTCCTGCCCTTATCCCAATTTATTTGGGGTCGGCGCAACATGTCTTTTTCTTCCATACATCCCTATCAGAAGCCATCTCGGCAGTCACCCCCTTCTTAGCCATATCATCCTTCACACATTCCATCCATCGTTTCTTTGGTCTTCCCCTACTCTTATAGCCATCAACATTCATAATTAAAACTCTCCTCACGACATTCTCCTCATTTCTCCGTAACACATGCCCGTACCATGACAACCGCTTTCCACACAACTTTTCAGCTACCGGTGCCACATTCAGACTTCCTCTTATGTACTCATTTCTTATTCTATCCATTCGTGTAACACCACACATCCCTCTTAGCATTCTCATCTCGGCTGCATGCAATTGCCTTTCATTCATCCCTTTCGTAGCCCAACATTCCGATCCATACAAGACAGCAGGTCGGATCATGGTTTTATATATTTTCCCCTTAAGTTTAAGGGGAATGCGGGAGTCGCAGATTGTTCGCGTGACCTGCCGCCATTTCATCCACCCAGTATTAATTCTGTGCTTAACCGTCCGATCTATTTCGCCATCGCTTTGCACGAGTGAACCGAGATACCGAAAGTCGGAGCAGATTGGTAGGAGTGCGCCATCAAGCGCTATGGCTCCAGAAGTGGAGAGACCGCCGAAATCGCAGAACATATATTCGGTTTTGGTTCTGCTGATTTTCAAGCCAACATTCTGCAGCTTCTGTTGCCATTTCTCCAATCTGCTCTGGATCTCAGGTCCCTCTTCACCGACGAGAACAATGTCATCAGCAAACAGCATGCACCAGGGTGCCTCCTCCTGGATGTCCGACGTAAGAGCGTCCATAATCAACAGGAAGAGGTACGGACTTAAAGCCGATCCCTGGTGCAAGCCTACCGCCACACTGAACTCGTCGGTATTGCCAGCAGCCGACCGGACGTAGGTACGAGATTGACTGTACATAGCACGAATTACCTCTACATACTTCCCAGGAAAAACTTTCTCTTTCAGGGCCCACCACAGCACATCACGAGGTACCCTATCATACGCTTTCTCCAGATCAATGAACACCATGTGCAAGTTCTTGTGTGCACGTCTGTACTTCTCGCACATTTGGCGGAGTGCAAAAGTGGCGTCCATTGTTCCTCGACCTGGCATAAACCCAAACTGGATTATTAATTAAATTATGATTAATTTCTTTATGGAGAAACATTTCGTTTTCATTCTATGGAAATAAAATCTATATCGCTTCACAAAAGTATATTTAAGACACCTGAAAAATTATAGTTGCTGCTGATTGCATAGCCGCAACCTATGAGCAGCCAGGTGAAAACACTAAACAGGTATATATTTGTCAAAACTTTGTACCTTGTAATGTACCTACACGAGGGAGTGCATGACGCTACTTGTTAAACGAGGACGCTTAATGCCAGCTGAACTTGTTTTTGTCAAACAGTATTTATTGTACCCAGCGTCGGCACAAGCGGACCAATGGTACAGCTAAACCCTTAACTTGATACCCTTAATCTTACCGTTTCATATTAATACAAATGCATTTTAAACAGTTTCACGCTCTTCTGTCATTTCACAACGCAATTTCCATAACCCAGGTAGACGTTCCAGAAACTAATCTTGACTCGATTCACGGAAGTTATGTCAAATTGTAACTAAGTAATTGCCATTTACGAGTCGTGCCCCTAATTAAAACGGATAGCCTTTAGGGATACCGTCGCTAAAACTACAGAGTACGGAGTAGGGGACCAGGAGGGTTACATTCAAATCAATTCTAATAATCACACCTTGTTAGAAATTTCCTAATTGTAAGGGATATTGGTAATTAAATAGTAGTTCTTTAGTTCTTCGTCTGAGGGTTTTTCTGTTGTTGCTGTATTGTTGTATTTAGCGATTAATAAATGAACGTTATTTATTTTCTCATTGTATTTGAAAGGGAAAACTTTAAATCTCGTGATTTGACAATTTGTTCCAAATCTCAATTGAAAATTGATATTTGAAGCACTGTTTCGTAAATAATATTCTAATCTAGATCAAATAATGTACCTACTAAATGATGTCGAATACTTGACGACAAATAATATGAAATTGTCAACACGTTGGATTAATGAGTATACTTGTGTTACAATAATGGACTGAGACACAATACAAGGTTGCTTATTGAAAAAAAAAAACATTTCGTGCGTAGTTTATAATGGAATGGTAGTTAAAGTATTTCAATTTACCTTAGAATTTTACTAGTTGGAGTCGGGAAAGGATGTGATTATTTATTTACACATGTTTGCAAAACTATATGAGTGATTTGGTAATGTATGTGTGTTTGGTAATGTGTGTGTGTGTATTTTTTTTACACGAAATATTCTAGCAATAACTACACCCAGTTTGATACATCTAAATTAATTTTATCCTAACCCTTGAGAAAAATGCAACTCGACAAAATTTCTGCAGCTTTTTTAATGGTGATCGAAGCGATTATTCAATCCTATTCAAACCAGTTTACTAAGAGTTAAAAACCAATTTATCAATGCCTTTCAAATTGTGCATTATCGTTTAGACACGTTACCTCTGCACTTATTGTGTGTGTGAAATATGTGTGGTCGAAAGAATATTGTTCGAATTGGAATTTAGCTCTCAATATTTGTGCGTGGAATGTTTCAGGGTTTGCATTTCTGGATGTGTTGATAGAAGAGCATCATCATCATCAACCTTTTTATAATCTCACTGCTGGGCACAGGTCTCCTCTCATGCAGAGAAGGATTGAGAGTAATCGTAAAGTCCAGGTTTCCTCAAAATGCTTCCCTCCACCTCGTAAATCAGTCATTGGTGGCCAAGATATACTTAAAAAATACATATACATAACTTAGAAAAGTTACATTGGTACTTGCCTGACTTGGAAATAAAACCCGCACACTCATACCTGAGAGGTTGATGTTTTAACCACTAGGCCATCACGACTTGTTGTATATAAGAGCATAGAATCGTGTGACGTGGCGGGGACATTACACGTGAAATGTATCGATTTTGTATTGTCTAGGCATTTTAAAATGGTCTCTCTGAAGGTAGTTTTGCGGAAAGTACATTTTGTTTAAAAGTGAGCTGCCAGTTGCCGCAGGATCTACCTATATTGTAATGTTTACTGTTGCAAATATTTCTTGTTATACATACACGATTGTACGTGTTTTATGTTTGTTTGTTTGATAATTTATGTCTAGGCTGACAATAAGCGTGTGATTCAAAATGTTTGTTACAAATACTGAGCTAACATCTCGATTACCATTCAACTAGCATAATATACACACGGTAGAATGACTAGTTTGTTTACATGATTTACTTAGTAATTATGTATGTTGGTAACTAGAAATGCTTGATTGGTTTCTTATTAATCAGGTTACTGAGTTATCGATAATTTCTGATGAGGTATGAAATTCTCATCTCTCTCGTTTCTTTCGACGATTTCTATTCAAAACCAACTATATTATTATCATATTTTTTGACTATTTCCAATGGATGAAACATACGCTGAACTGGTTTCTTAAAGAACCCTGCCAATCTGTTCTCAAGTTGACAAGAGTACCACATTTTGTAAGCTTCTAGTGAAAGTAGAGCGGGAACAACGGACTTTTCTGTAATATGTCTATTTGCGCCCCACGGTTTGACCTGCGTTGGGTTCGATATGATTTTTTTATATGCTCCGCTCCTATTGGTCGCAGCGTTATATAGCCTAAAGTCTTCCTGGATTAATGAGCTATCGAACGCAAAATATTTTTTCAAATCGGGCCGTAGTTCCTGAGATTAGGACGTTCAAACAAACAAAAAAACTCTTCAGCTTTACATATTAGTACAGATTAAGACTCATAACCTAGTACAGTGGTACTAGAACATGACTATTATTATTATTTATTGACTAGCTTTCCGCCCGCGGCTTCGCCCGCGTGGAATTCGGTTATATCGCGCTTGTTAGATTTCCCTCGGGAATATCAAATTTTCCGGGATAAAAGGTAGCCTATGTCCTTTCTCATGGTCTAAAGATTGTCTGTCCCGAATTTCACCAAAATCGGTTTAGAGGTTTAAGCGGGAAAGCGTAACAGACAAACAGACAGACAGAGTTACTTTCGCATTTATAATATTAGTACGGATTATCGCCAAAGTCAATGTTAACAAAAATCAACTATAAAACTACAACATTTCATAAAATACAATGTCAGCAAATGAAATGGTACATTAAGGCACTGAGTTTCCGCAAAATTGCTCATCGTAACAAACAAATTGCCCTCTCTAGGAAATTATAATAAACCTAAATGGTAACCCCAATGTCGACTCATTTTTACAATAGATGCTTGACAGCACTGAGAAGTTTCGTATCTATACAGACTACATCATTCATTCAACACAAATATCAGTCCTCCTACTACTTCAGAAATGAGTTATAGCATTATGTTTTCTATATACTTACTGCTGTTAAATATCTGCATGCCTTCAGTACATGATAGAATATATCTTTGCCCTGAAATTTTAGATAATTATCCTCTTTTTCCACACACTACATTTTTCGCCAATAAAACGATTTTGAACTTATTCTGTTCACAGTCTGTTATTTACACTCTGTTTAAATAGACTGGAAGTATTCTTTCGCATGACTATCTACATATGTATGATATGTATATCTACAGAAATATTAGGATGTTTGGAATGGCGTGATCTTGCGTTTGTACCGGTTCAGTCTTCTTTTGGAAATATCAAACTAATTTATTCCACACCTACACAATACACTACGCGCATTTAAATTTCATATGGTTAAATAAGACTGTTGCCCGATAAAAGTAAAAAAGGTTGGCTACCGATTGTATGTAATATATTCTTTGATCACACACAAAAACGGTGGCTGTGCTTTGACGAAAAGTAGACGCAGTGAAGAGTATAAAGTTGATTTTTTGATTTTGAGTTGACTTTTGGTTAAAAGAGCGATGGTAAGAGATACCGACCACAAATTATATATCTTCCAACTCTGTAAGAATATCGTGATTTACTAGATCTCATAGTTGCCCTTCTCCTGATAATCTAAATTCACGTCTGCTTAACCACTAAAATTACTAAAACACGGCAGGTAACCCAAAATCATCGACCTGAACCTTCAAAACTAAAGTAACAGCTATACCTGGGTGTCTGTATAACTTTGCTTAATTCTGTCACATAAACGTAGGTAGGGTCCAACGAATTTAATCAGAACTAATTCACGGGGTGAAGGAAAACTTTGCGACGTTACTTATCCGGACCGGGACTGGGTGCGATTGTATGGAGTTACGTCCGTTTGTCTCAGAGCCGTGTGTTATTTTAAACGTAGAAGTTTCGAATTCATGTTTGTATAGGTTCTGTTTAATAATCTTGAATTTCACAGACAGTTTTCTATGGTGCTGTCGAATGGAACATTTGGGTACCTACTACCTATTCATATGAATACATTCAACATGCTGGAGAAAACCTTGGTATGTATATAAAGTAGGCAATGAGGATATTGAGAGAATATCACGTAAATATTATTAAGATAAAAGTATTTTTGAATATAAAATTTCTATCACAAAATTAACTAGAAAACGTATACTTATTAATTAAAACCACAAAGGGGTACCTCTCTTCAGTTCAGACTGACTACGCACTTAAGCCGTTGAAAATTTGCTTGCTTTGTAAGACTGTAATTATGTTTGAAGATGTGGAGAGAAGAATATAATTTATATTTTGTGTTGTTGGTGAGTGGTTTCTTGTAAATAATGTACGTGTAGTAACTAGGCAGAGAATTAATTAAACTGGTTATAAGGATGGTCCTAATTATCAAGAGGAAAACATACAATAGTCAGCAATTGTTCTATCAATCCGTTGTTAGGGATGATAATTATATCGTCCATGCTGAGTATATCAAACCTGGTATTTATGCTTGAAATGTTGCGCATCAATATTGAACATAATTTTTGTGCAGAATATTGAATGGTCGTAGAAGAGTTTAATCGATACTTTAATGTATTAATTGTCAATTAAGTGTTTCTCGATAGAAAAACAGCGCCTCGCGTCGACTCATAGTTACCTATATTGCTTCAAAAAGGAATGACCCGTAGGTTGCAAGTGTCATAGTTATATTGTGTGCAGCGTTGATGGAGACTTTTAACATTAAAGTAACAATAAGAAGAAATGAACGTAGGTGAGCAAGTGTTTAATGAGTTGGAATAACAATCAGGTTATTTTATAGGTACACTTGTTTTTTCACTTCGTGGTTGACAAATCTACAAAAAATGTCTACTATCGGCAGTCATTAAAATAACCAAATGAAATCCACTAACAAAGAACATTCATCATTCAAAACAACAAAGGCAACATAACAAAGAGAACTAGAAAATGTGTCCCTCGCGGACGTACGCCTCGACCAATATTTCCTGCGTTCCGCTAACGTTTTGTCCCCAAACGTCCCCAATAACCCCAAACATCCCGACTGGGACACTTCCGTCATAACTGTATCTACAAGTTCCGTCTCACGAGACTATTTTGACAGCAGACATTATTTTTAGTGTTCTGTCGTAGTTACGTTTTTATTTTTTTTTCAATAATACATTAAAAGTAATGTGCTGCGAGTAACTTTCAAAGGTTTGTTATAATACTGAAATGCTGCCCATGTCGAAAAAAATCGTATGTCATTTTCTTATCTTGAATAATGTTCTTTTAATTTTTTATGGTGTATTTTATATTTATGTTAATAAATTACATTGTATCTATCTAGTTGATTATCATTACCTCATACAAATCAGTTCTCTAATATTCTGTATTTTCATTTGAGTACTTCCGCGGATTTACAATGCAGTCCAACATTCAGTTTTCCATTTGTCTGAGTGACAAGCTAACGGCTTTGGAATAATAACAAGGGATGTATCCAAGGCATGAAAATTAAAAATATTATTATTCCGCCTAACAGATAATAAAAAAAATAAGACCCGTATTTTTTATTTTGTCGAAATTACCACAAACTACTGAGATATATGTAGAGTATAAAGTTACGGAGTGGGGGCTAATTACGTCACGCCGTGGTATATTTAGTACCACGGCGTGACGTCATGCGACATTTCAAATCAATATATCTTCCTAAGTAGGTATTTAAATGAAAGAAAATATAAAAAATACGTGTTCAATATTTTTTATAAACCTATCTGATAGACATTAAATTATTATTTAGGATATAACCCAATTGCCCGTCACTTATTGAAGCTTGTTTCCAATTTGGTTATCATTTACCGGAAGTCACATTTAGCGTATGTATATAAATCAACCCTTCTCTATCAAATGAAAACAATAAACACAAATAGAACGACGTTTATGTTGCATCCAGTGATAAACGTTTTTACCTAGTTATTTGTGGAGGAAGCCTTAAATGTAATAAAACAAAGAGCACGTCCACGTTCAAGTAATAACTTGGTACAAGTGTATCATAAATGAAGAGGGCGAGTTCCGACTCACATTAATAAACGTTCCGAGAGGATACTAGAACTAACGGTTCTCTCGGTTTGATTTGTTTCGGGATATGCAGCTGATATTATTGACGCTTGAACGTCAGTGTTTATTTGGAAATTCACTCACTGCCAATCATTGATCTAATATTCGAAGAAATAAAGAGCCACTCAAATTTTATATACTTAGTAATTTTACCGATTCTTATAGTGAATAGTTTTTAGAACCCATATTGGTTCCAAAAACTATTCACTATTACTTTTAGTAGTATTTTTATTTACATTAAACTTTAAAGATAACTTGATAATTACTACGATTATTTTGTTCATAAAATAAACTCAATTTATGTTCAGCGCCTTCTGTTCTTTCCACTTCCATAAGAAAAAGCAGAAGATAGACATTAGTGAAGTTCTGTTAAATTAAGATAATCCGCAAATATTATAAAGGGGTTTTAAAAAAATGGTGATGAATAATACGTAAATTTACGGCAGGACCTGACGTTGACAGAGACTGCTGGCTAATTTATTTTAACAGGACTAACGGCGGTCGGATCGTCACAATTCCTCTTTACCTCCGACGAAAAAAATTCAAAGGGATGTTAAAGTTTAATAGTTCTGTCGTGCAAATCAAATCAAAAATTATCTATGAGAATATGGTACAGTACATGATCAAATCTTGGTTCCGTTATATAATAATAATAATAATAAAGCCTTCTTTATTCCTTAGAATCAAAAATTTTTTTTTTTTTTTTTTACATATGCTTAAACTTACACTTAAGGTATTCGGTTACATTATACATTTTTCTAATACTTAAAAACTATTAAATGATGCTTATTTTGCATGCACCTAACACTTATGTTACTAAGGACCTCTCTACTGAGTGAAGGCCTCCTCCATTTTTCTCCATTTTTCTCTATCTTTTGCCTTTTCTATCCAGTTTAAAATACAGATCCTTTCAGAGACTGCAATGAAGCTTTCTATATTTTCTTTGAGGCGTTTTTTTTTTTTATTATTTTTTTTTCTTTTTTTTTTATATAAGGAAGCTGACACCATAAAGCCCTTTTGTCTCACCAAAGCAACAGAATATGTGGTCTTCGTCTTCCTCTATAATATATCCTCTTCGTCTGATCTCTGCCAAACCAATTATATCATATTTAATAGTGAATAAAGCTTGTTTACATTCCAGTAGTCTCTCGTCCGATAATAAGGATCGTGCATTATATGTGCATATGTGTAGGGAGTAGAGTGGAGGGTTGTGGTCTTTTGCCCCCTCGGTGACCGGCCGTGTTGGGGGAAGGAGAGAGGTGGCTGGCTCATGTCAAATACTGGATGTTGAAGGATCTTTATCTTTTTGTAAAGGAGATCTGGTTGTTTTATCGACATCCTTATTTTTTGTTAGGTATTGATTAATTTTATTTTTCTTCATCGGGTTTTTCGGCAACTTTTCTTGTCTATCATCACTGCAGTTTACTGTTCCCGGTGACTGTGATAAAACTCTCTTTTTTCGGTCTTGATGTATTATTTGTTGGTCATTATTTTCTTTTTCTGACAGAATTATTAATTTGTTATATTTTATGTATCCTTTCTTTCCCTGTTCTTTTTCTTTTTGTAACTGTGCATTTAGTTTTTTTCTTTCTTCCAGTACTTCAGGCGGATAGTCCTGTTTAATATAGTAAGAAGTTGTATCTTGAAGTATTTTTTTGTTCTTGAGTATTTCAATCTTCTTACCCATTGAAGTGAAGGTGACAATAATTGGCCTAGTTTTATCTGACTTCCTTCCCATTCTGGTGACATATTCAATATCTCCTATGTGACAGTCCACTTTCATGTTGTGTACTATAATATGTAAAATTTCATTTTGTAAGCTGTAATATGAGTTTTCAGTTTCTTCAACGCCGAAAAATAACAAATTCTTTCTTCTTATTATATTTTCAAGTCTCTGGATTTTCTTTCCTTGCTCTTCTGTTACTTTTTCCAGTTGTTGTTGTCTGGTATGCAGAATTAGAAATTTTTCGTCTATATTTTTGTTTATACTTTTTGGAATATTGTCTTTTATTTCTTTTAGTTCATTGGCTTGTTCATCTAATTTTTTTTTGAAGCGATTTTAATATTTCTGTGATTTCTTCCATATTATTTGTGTATTATTTGTCACGAAAATATTGTAGGACGAATAAACGTCCTCTAGCGGTTATTTCGTAAACTACTTTACTATGGTTAATAGCGTAGATATAATAATAGTATAGCTGTTGCGCGACAGATGTCGCTGTAGTAACTTTCGGCCGAGTGACTTGTCATAAATGACTATGGTGTTTTAGGTTATCTGATTATTGTTACAGCCAAATCACCACTGTTTGCTTCGCAATATACACAGTTCTTTTCTACACACCTGAAAAGTTATGGTGACAGCAGTTTTTTTTTTTAGATATTTATTTGCATTTATCATGAGTAATCTTGCAAAGTTGTCGTTGTTTGTAACACTTTTTTGATCACATCCGCGTATGTTTGCGTAGTTTGTTATATTTCTGGTGATAAATTTTACACTTCTTCACTTTGATAAATAAAATTAGCACTGTTTTAGCATGACTAACTATTTTTATTGTCACAAAACGTACAGAGCCACAGAAAAGATGTTGACACTAGCACAGCAGCGCCCTCTCTCTTTTCGTTCCGTTATATCCAGTCATAATATTATGGCGTACAAGTATTTCTATAAACGAAAAAAGAGAATTTCTGTATATGTGTACGAGTCTGTCTGTGGCGTTGTATCGTAGCTCCCAAACGTATGATCCGATTCCAATACGGTTTATTTATGGACTAATTTTTCAATGCCGTCACATATGCTGATCAGCTGTTGTCAACTATTGTGTTCTTTTGTTTCAGATCTGCCACGGTTTGTGGGACCGGGGTCTAACGTTACCGTGGCAGTAGGCAGAGATGCGGCGCTTACCTGTAGAGTAGATAATTTACAGACGTTCAAGGTTAGTCGATTCAAATAATATAAGACAGAAAAATCATAAAGCGTTAGTTTATTCCTTACAATAAAAATAAAATACAATTATTTAAACTTAGTTATTTAAAAAAAGGTTAAAAAATCTCTTTTATTAACCAAAAGGTCCAAAGTTACATAAAATCAAGCTTTGTTTTCATGGAAGTGGGCAGAAATTACAAAAAGCTACTAAAAGTAGACATTTTTTCTAGAAGCAAATTTAGTCTTCACCGAGAAACAAAATTAAGTGGACCGATGCAGTAGGCAGAACAACAATTTATCAAATAAAGCATCTAACCTGAAAGAAAACCACAATTTGCCAAATACTAGCAAAAATAGCTGCACTTATTCTTCCGAGTTTCTCGCTCGCTCAGCCCCTTATCACTCTCCGTCTGGTCTCGTAGATAGGCGCCGGTGCCCAACGAGGCTTAGAAAACTGTTCTGCGTCCCACCCGACAGGCCCGCTACTAAACGTGGGACGCAATTGATGGGCCCATATGGCTTAGAAAATGGAATTTAACTCTTCTGAGATTTCTTGATTATTTATTTGTTGAAATGTGAGCGAGTGTGGGCGAGATTGAAATAGGTATTAAGTTATTAAATGTCTCTTTGACAGACATTTTGGCAGTACTTACTCTGGAGTTTTCCATTTATAATGATTATTGAAAACAATTATAGGGAATTTCCAAGGATTTGATTAAAACCTTGACTCGTCCTATATAACAATATATTATTTAGTACTGTGGTACAAAATGTTATTTTCGTCGTTTCAATTCTCCAGACTTCCTTTTCAAGGGCTGTTCGTGTGAACATGTCACATTGCTAAATGAGTGAAGGGCCATTAATCTTCATAATTAGTGGGACAGGGCTCTTAACTATCTAAATACTCCTCGTGTTTTTTCCAGAATGATAATATTGGCTGAAATATTTCTTGTACAGACTCGGAACTTATGTAAAAGTGAGGTACTGATGTTAATTTAGTCGGCTACGTTTTTTTTTTTACGACGTAATTCGATTGAAACAAAGGTTGTGTCAAAAATAAAATTGTGAGCAAATAGGTCCAAATAGAAGTCTTTCAAACGTTCAGGAAAACGGATCATTTATTGTAAAGAACTCTTCTACGTTCTAGCATTACTTATTTAGCATTTATTTATTTATAGCAATAGATGAAATCATGCGAATATCAGATCCCGTTACTAATTTAGAAATAGAAACTATTTTATTTAGTTTCCACATTCTGATACTTTCATAAATGAACTTTGCCTATTCGGAGGTGTCGCTAAGCTTTTCTTGAATTAACTAATGTCATTACTATATCATTATTCATTTTTTTTTGTAGATGGTGAGTACCTAGGTACTTTGTAGTTTTCATTTTTGTTTAGAAAAAGCGAATTATGTTCTTTTTTAAATTCAGTAAAGTACATATTTTAATAACTTTTACTTAATCAAATTCATTTCTGTTTGCTGTTAAACATAAGTGACTGATGTATTCTAATGTTTGTAAAGAAAGCCGTACAAATTCTGCATTGTTTTTTTATAAGTATAAACTGGTCATCATCATCATCATCATCATCAGCCTCTACTCGTCCACTGCTAGAGATAGGCCTCTTCCATGGCACGCCAACAAGCTCGATTCTGAGCAGTTCTCGGCTGGCGGAGAATTATAAACCAGTGCTTGGTCGCAATTCCACCTGAAGGTAAGCATTGATGCAATCGTTGATAGTAAAGCGCGCCAGTTTATTAAGAGCCTATTCACTCTAGCCTAAAAAACAGAGTGAAGAGGAAGGAAAAGACGGCTGTTGAGCGAGGTGATGCAATGTTAAACGACACATCGCAACACAACTCCTCAGACCCGTCCTCCCTATGGTTTCACCAGACATCATGCCGGGTCACGACGAATCGCTTGACGGCACAAAGTCTTCCCTTCAAGCGATTGAGAGTACTCAACGGTGAAAATGGAAATATGGTGTACAACAATAAAGCCTATCGTATATCATAAATCTCCATGTCTAGGTGGCGTGGCTCCGAGTGGACACTCAGACAATTCTGACGATTGCCGGCCACGTCATCACGAAAAATCACCGCGTCAGCGTCAGCCACGGAGACGGAGCCTGGACCCTGACCCTCAAGGAGATAGGCCCTTCTGACGGCGGCCGGTACATGTGTCAAGTCAACACCGAACCGATGATGATCCAGACTCATCTGCTACAGGTTGTAGGTAAGACTTTATTTGGAAAAGTGTTATACAATTTTTACTTTGCAATCATTTTACTTGATTTTTAATATATTTTTTTTCCTGTTATCCTTATACAAATACCTTACAAATACATAAGATTACAGTTTTTTTTTTAAGTATTTAGATATTCGATAGCTTAGGGAACAGAATAACTTTGATACTCCTAAAGCAGAATTTATAGAGTACTAAAATTTTTATTTGTTATCTCCAGCCAACAGATATATTAATTAATAAATAGTTAATCGCCGATTGTCCAATTATTAAGAACAGCTAAGCGAACTCTGAATAATATATTACCTATTATTGGGATATCGGTTAGAATTATATCATATTATATCTTCAATTCAATATCGATTTCGAAGAAATAGAAAAACAGAACATGTGTTGTCATTTCTCTCAATCACAAGGTTGATATTGTATTTGCAGCAGAAGGTTCAGAAATAAGGTGGGGCTTCGATGGTCGCACAATTTATACAAAGCGGAATTTAAGTCAGCTTACAAAGACAGCCCACTCCATCTTTTTGATTATTACTAAACGTTAGGAAAAATATAAAATAAAAAAGTTGTTTAATTTAAAATGTCGTGTATTTTTTTTTTTTTTTGTAAATTTATTTTAGAGTTTACTTTAAAGATGTCGCCGCTCTGTTCTGCATGCCCTTCGAAAGCAAGAATCGGATTACATGCTATACAGGGTATTTCAAACTACGAGATGTTGTTGATGCATCATAATGCATGATATTTTCAATTCAAAATTATTCATATCTCGATGTTTTATAAATTTTATTTTACTAATGATTATTAATCATTGTATAGAAGCAGCGATCTGTCTTTATAACACGACTAAAATTCCATGGTGTCTATGTAATTATGTAGGAGTATCATTTAAATATGTATAAATACAATTTAAATTCAAAACTATAAAAACATCATTATTTTTCGAACACAATTCATATCACGTTTTTTGGAAGACGAATTAATGAATTTGACTGCAACACAAATAAATATTTAATGTATGAGTATACACATAATATTTTATTGTCAAATCCGTCAGTTCCTCCAGACATTGATGATGAAGCCAGTAGTGGCGAGGTGCTGGTCCAAGAAGGTGATAACGTGGCACTGAGGTGTGCCGCCTCGGGGACACCATCACCCATCATAGCATGGAGGAGAGAAGATTCCAGACACTTCAAGATTGACAACCAGACGTTAGGTAAGTCTTAACAAAGAACATTGCTTTAATGTTTTCAAAATTTGAATTCAAAATTCTCTTTCAATTAACATAAACCCACATAGGCGCTTATGTAACGTCAGGTGCCTGGTGCACCGACCTACTGCCTCCATGATAATGGCCGACAGGCGAAGGACCCGGGGAGTCCAACGTCCGTCACATGGCCGAATTGACGTTGTGACGTGTTCAAACACGCCACTCGAGATGAGGAGAGCAGCCGCTGTGGGCAGCTCGTGCGATAAGAGACGCGTCGATCTCTCGACGACGGGTCAAGGCCTGCCGGGGGTACCGTTGAATTGGGCGAACCCCGAAAAAGCAGGTGACGAACGAAAAGGTGGTTTCTTAGACGGTAAGAGTTTGGCACACCCCTCCGCGTCCCCGAACGTAGGATAGCCTATGAGGATTTTTACACATTACATTTTTTTTTGTCATTTTTACATATTAGCACCTTTTCTTTCTTAATGTGCATGGTTGAAATTTATATCAATTCAATTCGAAAACGAATAGTCATATTAATTCGTATACCAATCTAAACTTGAATTCATGTTTAAAAGAGGAGTTTAATACAGGATTAAACTTAGAATTTAATAAACCAACCTTAATGTTAATGCAAAATAAAAGCGAACAAAACTAATTTTAGTTTTCTAGTTCATACTCAGCAGGAGTTTCGTTATTCAATTACCAGGTCGTTACGGTCCCGTCGCGTCCTCAGAAACAACCGTTTACCAACAGCCAACATGTTGCTGACTTTATAAAATATGTTCCCAGTACAAATAACATCGTATGCATAAATTCCGTTAGTACCATTCAAAGAAGGAGTACAAAAAAACTGTTTTCTGTAAAGTTGAAGTCAGAAATAACTTTCTCTGTTATTCACACAGAGGGCCGCAATTATACATCTAAGTTTATAATGTTTGCGGTGTGCCAAAACTGTCACAGTATGCACACAGCAGTCATCACCGGAACTATGTAACTGTATAACACAAAGGGAAAACTTTGGCTCTCGCGGTTGTAAATTGAATGTAAGCTTTCTTATTTACATTGTGTTCTCAAACGAAGTTGTTATAAAATTGTGCTGAGTATCACCGGGCCTTTGACATCTTTACTAAGTTCTAAATAAATTCATAACTCATTATTGTCTTAAATTAAATTTGCTTCTGTCCTTAGCAAATAGCCACTTACTTTCTTTAGAAAAGTATAAAATGTCTAAATTTTCGAATTTGTCCGTAAACAATTCCAACAGTACGTTGCCTTTGAGTTCAAAATACATAGTAAAATACAAAGCGCGGAAGTTCCTATTTCTAATAGATTTTGTGAAATATTTGACAGGAGGACAAAATAAAACACCAAGTGAGCAGAAATTGGATCAAACGTTGCTCTGATATTAATATTTTGACGAGGAAATTACTTTCCCAAATAATTCAGGCAATGAAATGATGGATGATTGATTGTGATTCGTAAAAATTAAAAAAAAAAATTACCTTTACACGCTTTAATAACACACTTATGTATATCATATTTTATTTTATCTTATATTAATGAGCCTTATCAACAGATCATAGAAGGAGGCTGTAATAACAACGAACTTATAGGCGTGTTAAAAACGGACCTTATGTCGATGGCATAAGGTTCAATATCGCGTGACATGCAGTGTGTCACTTTTTAGGCCTATTTCCCCAGATCTAGACATTTTCTAGGTACAATATAAAAACGCATTGCTAGACTTAGGATGGCCTCTCAAATGGTACAGGTCTCAACAGTTTTGTCGACAAAGTGCCGACATCGAAATTTCCAGAAACCCGTTTCCGGGAATTACCGTAGGTATTTACTAAATGACCTCGAAGTTATGGGGTATTATTATTACATCTAGAGGAATCTGGAATGTTCGATCAGCTGGTCTATATATAGCGCCGTGACGCCGGCGCAGAGTCAGTCTGCATTCGACTATCGATACGAAAACAGCGACAATTAGGAAGCGATCTTTGAGAATACCTACTGCGACAACTGTAACGAGAACTTTGAGTACTACGTGAAGTAACATCTGATAGCGTTATTGTGTGTTTACGACACGGACTTCGTGGACGTAAGAGAAGACTTCGGTGCGACATCAGCTACGTTCTACTTGTCATTGCCTACGATCGACTGTACCTTCGTTGCCAATAAACTTCGTAACCCTTAGATCTTAGTACCCCTAGCCCGTAACAGGTGTTTTAAGGTTCCTTTCAATATGGTTGAGCTGAATGATGCTGATCCATACGTCATGTTCGTGAACGGACGCCGTCAGAGGGGAATGGTCATCTCTTAGCTACCACGGCGTATTTTAATTTCTGAATTATTATTCTTTTTTTATGTATTTTCCATAATGGACGCTCTTAGCATACAATATATTTCTACATCATTCTCACACGGTTAATTTCAAAACGAATGATATAATCAAATATTTGTATCAATAGCTTGACAATTTAAAAGAGTGTCCATGGAGTTTCTTGCCCGTTCTTCTCCATAGGTACCTACTCTCTGGAATGGGCGACTAGCTGCACCTTACTGACTGACCGACCTTCTGACAATTCAAAAGTGCCTGTAACTGGATTATTTGAAATAAATGCTTTGATTTGATTTGATTTATAGCCGCTTATTGACGTACTCTAGTTAAAAAGCAATTATTTTAGGCACTTTAGCCTGCATTGGTTCAAACCCACGAGCTTCAACTGGGACTTCAGGACCATGGCCACTGAGACAACACTCCTCTCACTCTCACTGACTCTGCTTTTTATCATATTTTTAAATGATAAGAACATTTGACCCGAGTCTCCCATGACATATATCTAATCTATACTTTTTCAGACAACTGAAATTAAAACTAATTTTTGTTTAGTATCAAAATGGAGCGGCCCCTGGCTGAACCTAACGGGCGTCGAACGAGTGCTGTCGGGCGCCTACCTGTGTATAGCCACCAATGGCGTCCCTCCTTCAGTCAGCAAGAGAATCCAGATTAATGTGATATGTGAGTCGACAGTTAGATTAATTACGTCGTTTATAATGGACACAGTTAAGAGTGTCCTGATACTGTCAGATTGGCGGCTGTACGATGACGCTCTTCATCGTTGCATGACAGATCGGCTTGAGTTGTGACGGTTTACGAGGTGGTGGGCCATAACATCGGCTGCCGGCAGAAGTTACCACCCACCAGACAAAGTCTTGCCGCCAAGCGATTTGTCGTATTCCGGCATGATGTCTGGTGAAGCCGAACGGAGGACGGGTCTGAGCAGTTGTGTTGCGATGCGTGCCGGGTACGATACGTCAAATGTTGTTGTGTCGGGAGTGTCTCCATATCAATCTCCCTCTGGCGCAGCATCGTTAGTCGTGTTGTTGGGTTTAACATAGCACCAATTCGCTCAACTGCCGTCTTCCTTCCTATTCACTTAGTATTTTTAAGTGAATGGGTTTAATAAACTAGCGCGCTTTACCATCAACGATTGCATCACTGCTTACCATCAGGCGGGATTGCAGGCAAGCGCTAGTTTATATTATTAAAAAAAAAATTGGAAGTAAAAATTTATACCCGAGGGCCCGGTGGTTTTATGCCCGTTAGGGTATAAATTTTTACTTCCAAATAAATAGGTATTTGTACCCGATTAGGGTGCTGGACATGGTCAACAAAACTGCATCAAATTATTATACTTAGAAGAAATATGTTTACATTTAGAAGAAATTAACAGGTATTCTATTGCTTATGGGCTAACCCAATGATTGGTTGAACTACCCGATTGAAAAGCATAGCATATATAGCTTAGGAATATATGGTGTTGGTTGTTGTAGTGCAACCTAGGAGTAGAAGCTAAAGGCAACGAAAACGGCCTCAGTTTTCCATTAGAATATTCTATCTCTTTAGAGTTTGGTCCCCAAAGGGTAAAAACAGGTTCCTACTACTAAGACGTCACTGTTTGTCTGTCACCAAATAAGATCTCATGGATTATGAATAGATAGTTGAAATATTCACAAAATATGTATTTAAGCTGCCGTTATAACTTCAAATACTAAAAATGGATTTTGTTTTGGATTTTTTTTATTTTGTATGGACAATGGTACGGAAGTCCGCCCTTGAAAAGTTTTTTTTAAATTATTGTAACGGCCTTTACAGAGTTTGGCAAAAGAGTACAGTCAAAATATAAACATGTCAATTAATTTAAAAATCCATCCTGAATATCTTAAAATACCCTCACTTATATACCCTTCCTTTTCTACAGTTTCCCCGTCAGTGTGGGCCGGCCGGGTCGCCATACGGGCGCCATCTGGCGGCTCCGTCACTCTTCAGTGCACAGCTGAAGCGTACCCAGTACCTCAGGTTCATTGGACTCTGAATGGAGAACACAGGCTGATTAATGGTAAGATAATAAATGTAACTGTTGACTTTGTTTTGTGGGGAAATTTAGAAGGGATATGTCAAATGAAAAATGACGATAATGATTTATAGACTCAAATAACAAATTATAGACAACGACTATGAAGATTCAACGAGACAACAGATAAAAAAACAGTACTCTGTTGGTCGGTTAAATTGATTGTCTGGTTAAAATATAGGAATACCTGGAACAAAGCAAAAAAGTGACGGTTTGGACAAGTCAAAGTGACTTTGAAAACATTCGTTCTAATGAAGGTACGCCGACCGTGGGACCGTGTTTGTATGCCTAAGATCCTATTAACTTTTGAGGATTCTTTCTGCAACTTTTCCTGAGCAGTATGAAATCTTCAAAAGACAATCCGAAAATGGAGTTAATATTAGATGTTTATGTTTTCAATTAGGGTTTATTTCTAGTCCAGTCCTTAATGATCGCTACTACATTGGTACACTATACGCATGGGTTCTCGCGGGAAATAGCGGTAACTGAGACATAAATTAAAAGGAAGAGCAAGAACCCCTATATAGGTGTAACCCCCGCATACTTTAGGTATTTGACGCTAAGGCCGACCACCATTCACACACCACCATTGTGAAACTTCAAAGCTTCCACTAAGACGATATTTAATCGCTTTATTGTATTTTATCAAAGCCAACTAATACAATACACTTCAAAGATGATAAAAGACAGTGTGCTAAGTAATTTTGCTTAAAAAGTTTTTAATTATAAATATTATTTGAGATTCTAGTTTATTACGTCTTGATTTCTGTTCTATGTATATTTGGAGCGTAAAATGTAGATTACGAGAGTCTTGAAATAATACAATAATATCGTTATAATGAATAGATTCTTTCATCAATGTGGTCTTTGTCTAACATTGGACAATAATAACAAGAAAACCATCCAAAATGGTAAGACATTTACCACACCAATTCTTGGAAGTATCGAGAGATCAGAAATGATAGTGATTTCTGATGATTCCGAAAATAAGTAAAGCCCAGAGGGTTCTCGAGACTATTCAACTATTTGGCCAAATCAGACTTTCTATACAAGTTTCTAAAACTCTAACACGTAGAAATGTATCTGATAAATGACGCGGTGTGTTTCCCAGTTCGTCTACACAATGATCTGCGATTATCAGGATTTTCCCGGTCTACTGATTACAGCAACAATATATTTTAGAGGTATCTGATACAAAATTGGATTCAATAAGAGGCTTAATTCTATAACGAAAGGATTAAGATGAATAAACCAAAAAATGTGTTACAAGGATTCTGGAAAGGAAATATGTATAAGGAAAATCTCAAGGTAAGCGAAAGGTTCAAATGATTGATTAAATAAAGATTGTATTCTTCAAAGACGGAGCTCCAGGTTATTGAAATCCCGTTACACGTGGTAGCAACTATATTATACTTCAGAAAAATATGATCATATTTACCTTACCAGCGGACGACCCGTCGTACGGCTGGTTTCCACCCTTACGTTGTTAACACCTCTACGATCCGGACGAAGCGTTTCGCCTCCTCCTTTATACCGCGTACATCGAGGGACTGGAATAATTTGCCAGCGGCGGTGTTTCCGTCGGACTACAATTTGAGTGTCTTCAAGGCTAGAGTGAATAGGCTCTTAATAAACTAGTGCGCTTTACCATCAACGATTGCGTCACTGCTTACCATCAGGCAGGATTGCGGTCAAGCGCTAGTTTATAATATATATAAAAAAAAAAACCTGAAGTATAATATAGTGGCTCAGATGAAGTAACATCCATCCATATAATTGGTAAAGTGAGAAAAGTTACTAATTTTGATGCTCCTCTAAAAATATTTCGAGTTTCCCAGTTAACAGAAATGGCTCATCTTGAATCTTTCCGAGTTATACTCTTCTAATCTCCTAAACATCACTACGCTCAGTTTTACCACACTTTTGTAAAATGACTTTGTATAGTTTCTTCATTATCTTAGGCACGCCTCGGCAATTCGTCGGCCCATTTGACCATTGCCAGTTGAAGCATTGTCCGATATGTTTAGGATGTCACAGTTCTTAGAATTTATACAAAATAATGCTTTCGAAAATATTCTTTAACATAAAATAGAGCATTTATAATATGGAATGGTCCGGATGACCTGTACTTATACAACGTTATTTTTTGAAGAGAAGAATCTAGGTACAATATTTCAAAAAGACATCATGAAAAACCACGAAGTTATGAGCTTGTTATCTTACTTGCTTGTCCCAACATAATTATGTTCAACCCACCGATCGCTCGGGGGCCTGTCTCGCTATGCGTATAGTACAGCTGTTGCGCACTCAGTAACCACAATTTTTAAAATGTATTTAGGAAAAATTATAACATTATGTAAACATAATTGGGGTCGATTCAGTTGCTTAATCTGAATGAACTACGTTCAGGTTTCGCATAAAAAAATAGCGTTGTATATAATTTTAAATTGAATGTTTTTGTGAAGTGAAAAACACACAACCCATTTATAGCATATATAACAACGTTTTATAATATTTTGCTGTCAACTACGAGTAAGTGACATTAATGTCCGACCGAATGTTCAGTTTCGGTTTCGTATTCGGTTGAGTTTCTCCAAAAAAACATGAGTTTCAATGGAGTTTCCTTTTTGGCGGCAAACTTGCCGAAACGACGACCGAAACCGTGCATTCGGGAGTTTTCGCGCTGTGATCGATCAAGTTCGGCGCGTTTATCGGAATCAATTTCGTGATTCGTTTGTTTGTTTGCTGTTCATTTTGTTTTGTTGTGGTGGCAAGTTTTCGACTGATTGAGAGTCTATCCACTGAATTAAATAACTATTATCAGTATTTTTGAGGCGAAACTAATATTTTTTCTTTAAAAAAAGGTTGATTATAAAAATGAAGATGCCGATCACTGCTTATCTTTGTAATTTAAAGAGAATACAAATAACGACTTACTGACAGCCTCCGTGGCGTAGCGGTAGCGAACGCAGCCGCTACGTAAGGAGGCGCGGGTTCGATCCCCGTGCAGTGCAAATATTTGTATGCATGAATATGAATATTTGCACTATTCTGGTCGTGCCTCGGAAAGCACGTTAAGCTGTTGGTCCCGGTTGCCATACGAACATATAGTGGCAGTCGTTACGAGTTGTTGGAGCCCTCATAAGTCCAACAATTGTTCTAACTGCAATGCTTCGATATCGCCTTCAGGTTGTGGAGGTCAGACAGCAGTCGCTTCACGTAAAAATATCGAAGTTTCGCCAAAAACCAGCAGTTAGACTGGTAAAGCGGACCCCAAACTCCTAAGCTGAAAAAGCCTCGGATGCGACTGGGATTAACGCTGAGATGATGATGACAAATAACTACTTATTGATTATAATAATCTTTTTATTTATTTTTCCCTCAAAATATGATCCTTGTATGGAAGTTACGTTTTGAAACAGAGACAGTTGCCAGAATTCGTTTTCGATTTCGGTTTCGTTTATAAAACTAGTTTCCTTCGGATACTAATAGCATAAATATAATGCCTTTGAATAAATCTGTATTATCCGACTGCCTATCGGTATGTGGGTTCCTAAAATGATTTATTAAAAACAACTGCTTTTTCTGTGTTGTGGATAGAAGATTATCAAATGACCTCTCCCTCTCTGGGCGGAGCGGAAGGGCGTGACAGACTTTTAATGACTAAAGCCCACCCGTGTTCCTCCACTTTCCTGTACACCAGGGCCACGGTTTCTTTTACAACCAATGCATCCAGGCATCAGCCTTCGTGGACCCCATCACGATGTGTTGACATCTCTTTGAGGCACCGTCGACCCGGGCCTGGTCCTTACCGTAAGCCTAACGACAGCTTACCTTTATTTCTAGTTAAAAACTATTTCGAATGGCACCCTAATTGCGTAACACACATTATTACCAATTGGAACCATTTCGAAGCATATTTCTAATCCATTGCTCCTTATGTTCGAAACATGTGTCTGCTCAACAACATTAATAACGCAATCGTCATCCGTTATATTGTATGTCATGTAGAATTAAATAAATTGCTTTCTATCGACCCTGTGTTCTAAAGTTCATTTTGATATTAGAGGAGAATCCTCTAATATATCGGATATTATAGGAGTTAAAGTATGCAATTGCCGATTTGTACTGAAACTCTAAATCATTGTTTATAACTAATTTATTTAATCAAAATAGTTATCTATACATTGCTGCCAGCTAATAGGAAGGTCATTCACGCCTTTGCGATAGAACTGTAAAGATTTAACTGCACAAATCTGTATGTAAGCATTTTGTATTGCCTCCTGGTAAGAAAATTTCTTGTCGCGTAGATAATTGTTCAAATCACGAAAAAATGGACACCGTTATGGCGTTTGATATGGGGTTATCCATTGCATTTTTCTTTTACGGATATCTTTAAGAATCCACTTTTCATCACATGTCACAATTCGATCCTATTCTATTCATCATGCTATTGCGGGCTGTTTTTGCCACGTTACTTGCGCTTGGAAATTCGTATTCAAAAATCACTCGAATTTTCGCAGCACCTACCTATCCATCTTTCCTGTCTAAGTTGAATAACAAAAACAATTGAAAATTGATATTCAAATGATTACATTCCTCAAAAGAAGAATATCATAGAAACTATGTGAAAGAACTTTCATTCGAAATCCTTAAACCATGAACATTCTACATAATTATGTCATTACTACATAATTATTTTATTAGATCTGCTTACTTATAACGTAACAATGCACCTAAACCTAAGCTTATATAAGGCTGGATCTATTTAACTACTTTTTATCTATTCTTATGTCGACTCACCTACCTACTTTTATTTTGTGCTTTTAAGTTGATTTTATTTTATTACCTGGAGATTTACACAAACAGAAACTCTAATATTTTAGTATCTATATATTTTTGAACCGTATACACAAATTGGTGGTGATTTTAAAATTTAAATTGGCTGCAGGTACTGGAGCGGTTCTCACATTCAATTTGATGCCTGCCTACCTTCGGTCTACGAGTTCACAGATTAACATATACTTTACATACAATTATGTGCTCAGTATACTGGCGAATAGCAGTCATTCTAAAAATAGCGAGGTAGTAAGAATGTTCTTGTTATGGATTAAATACACTTTTTCCAAAGAATTTTCTGTTATTTGGCGTCGAGTTTTTTTCTTGATAATTTATATTTATGTTAACATTGGCGCTGATTTCCTTGTTCACTAACTTAACTTAGTTCATTAAGAAAAATACAGAAGATAAATATTACATAGTTTAGTCCTGAATTAGTCCGGGCCTGACGTAAATCTACGTATCTTTAGTCGCCATGTTTTTAAATCGCGTCTAAACTGTCTATGGAATAATTTGACATGACTAAACTAATATATTATCTTCTGTCCTTTTCTTAATGAAATAAAAAAAAAGATGCACTTAACTTAAAATTAGTTTAGTTTAGAATAAGAAATCGGCGCCATTATCTTCGTTTTTATACGCTTATTTGTTTAATGTCGTATTTTTTGTACCTACTTAAATCTTTGTTTCCTTTGTTTTAGTTCGGCATGAACTCTAAATAAATACACAGGTTTAACATAGGTCAACCATAAATCCAATTGTGCTCTATTGTAAATTGACATATTATTATTAGCAGAAGCATCCCTTTTATAAATAAATATGATTAATGAGATGTTAAAAATAGATGTTTTAATAATGGTGTCAATAATTGCCAAAAAAAATATGAAACATATGTGGCAAAACGAGCCGATTTTACTTTAGCCGTACTGTTTTGTCTAATCTATTTCAAAATACTGAAAATCAGTACGAAATCCGAAACTTTTTTTATCAGGAACACGTAACCACAGCCAAACTCCAAATGACAGTCAAAAATTACACACAAACTATTACCATTTTCCTATCCTATATTTAAATTCGTAAATTCCAAACTCCTGGCGGAATTAATAATGGAGGTGTTGTGAAACAATCGTATATTTGCAACGTATTCCGATACTGATGACAAATAATTTTGCACTGGATACAAAATTATTTGCACTCATATAAGTTCAAGTTCTTTATTTCATAACAAAAATACATTTGTGTTGAAATATTTGCTACTAATTCTGGCGAGTTCTGGAGGATCTCATCGGCCCAGTGTGTAACGAAAATGGAACTGTGAACATGCAGCATAATTTCGGTTTGGAGTGTAAAATAAATATGTAAAATAAAGCAACGGCGGTACTATAGGGTATAATACTAGCAATAGCTTTTTTAAATGTAGATATATATTTATTTTCTAGAACAATGTACTTTTTTTAGTATCACTTTAACTTTATAATGGTACTTCCTTTAAGTTATAAGTTCCTTAAATAAAACGCAGAACGTAACCGATAAAAAAGATCATACCATTAGAGGAAAGTACCTAAGAAAACACAACCCCATTTTTATATCACATTGAAAAGACTTTTAAAAATAAATGGCTCTTACAGTTTATTTACATAATATATTGAACAGAATCATACCAAGTATAATATGAAGAAGGCCGTACTAGAAAAGTTTGTACGGAAACATTGAAGAAACATTTAAGGTACCTAAGGCGGGCTTGGAAGAGTTATAAAATGTCTCTCTTTTAATTTCTAATTTCAAAAGTTGATACCTTTCTTCAATCCAAGCAAATCTATATCAACAAACTAATGCAATAGTATGTTAAGAATAGATGTTAGTTTTGACAAGAGCATAAGTAAAATCCATAATATATTTTATCTACTCTCATATCAAAAAATTAAAAATATACAACCAAAAAGGAGTTTATATTGACGTACTTTACCAATAGTATATCGAAAGGAAATTAAAAAATTAAATTATAACATTATTTCTCTAAGAAAATAATGTCATAACATTTTTTTCATCCCACCATCTCGGAAAGAGTATTTTTAATCTTCAACATCTGACTGGAAAAGCTGTTTTTATTCTCTAGAGGATAAAGTAAATTGAATTTAGAACATCGTGTGCACTAAGTTTGTAAATTTAAAAAAAACATTAAACCTATTTACTGTTACCTCTATGGTGCCGAATATATCATACAACTTTTTTTTAATTTGTTAAAAACTCAGACTCGGAACCTTCTTGGTGTTCTTTTTTCAATTTTCTTTGTACGCGGTTCTTTACGCGGCATTTTTTCACGTCATTGTTAAACCTTATATTAAAAAAAAGAAACTTGAAAACAAGTGAAAAACTAAAATGAGTGATTCTAGCGACGAGGAAGTTTGTTTGACGCCAACAGAATTGACTGAAACTGTTAATAATGCGCAAATGAGCTTTCTACCTCAACAATCACGCGAGAAGTATTTAAAACAGTACGATATGTTCAACACGTTGCGACTAGCAAAAGGAGCCAAAACTTTCTCAGAAAACGTTTTGCTGGCATATTTTATAGAATTATCCAAGGACAAGAAAACAAGCACTCTATGAAGTACGTATTCGATGCTAAAAGCAACAATAAAGATGAAAAAAGACATACATATCGATACCTATCCTAAATTAGTAGCATTTTTAAAAAGAGCCTCATCTGGTCATCATCCAAAAAAATCGAAGGTTTTCACAGTATCTGATATTGAAAAGTTTCTTAACGAAGCACCCGATTCCGTATATTTGGCGGCAAAAGTAAGTCAGTTGCACATTCAGTATCTACTTAAGTCATCATCATCATCCCAGCGCCAATCCCAGTCGCATCCGAAGCCTTTTGAGCTTTGGAGTCTGGGGTCCGCTTTACCAGTCCAACTGCTGATATGGCTAAACTTCGACATTTTCCGTGAAGCGACTGCCGTCTGACCTCCACAACCCAAAGGCGACATCGAAGCATTGTAGTTAGACCAATTGTTGGACTTTTGAGGGTTCCAACAACCCGTAACGACTGCCACTAGATGTTCGTATGGCAACCGGGACCAACGGCTTAACGTGCTTTCCGAGGCACGACCAGACCAGTGCAAATATTCATATTCATGCATACAAATACTTGCACTGTGCGGGGATCGAACCCGCGCCATCTTGCGCAGCGGCCGCGTCCGCTACCGCTACGCCACGGAGGCTGTCGACAGTCAGTATCTACTTAAGTACATATATTAATCTCAATGAAATAGTATACTTAGTAAATGTTGATAGGCATAATTATGCGTTCATATAAATTTTATTCATTTATCTACTACAATACTCTTTACATTGCAGGTTGTTCTTATTATTGGAATAAACGGAGCATCTCGAACTAATGAACTAACACAACTTAATGTCAAAAACATTGAGAAACATTCAGATGACTTACTATTAATCAATTTACCTAATACAAAGACAAAAAGAGACCGCAACTTTGTCATTCGCAAGGAATACGTAACGATTGTTGAGAAATATCAAGCCTTACGGCCGCCTAACACTCCAATCAATCGTTTTTTTCTACAGTATCGCAATGGAAAGTGTGTTAGACAGCTTATGGGTACTAATAAAATTGGCAGTATCCCACGAGAAATAGCAACATTTCTTGAACTTCCAGAACCCCTGTTGTACACGGGTCATTGTTTCCGACGAACTTCAGCCACACTTTTGGCTGATTCCGGAGCTGATCTCCTGTCCCTTAAGCGCCACGGAGGCTGGAAGATCAATGCAGTTGTAGAGGGATACATAGAGGATTCCATCCAAAATAAGTCTAAAATATGTGTGAAGGCATCGTAGGAGCCATTACACTGAAAGAGCCTCAATCGGAAACTTGGACTGGCCCTTCTACATCAAAAATAAGCCGTTATGAAACACCTAACCATCTCCCTCTCTCTCCAACATTCACGCCAAGGGAATCCGATGAATCGATACAACTATTAAGTATGACAGACAGTTTACCGAAAAACAGTACACAAGTGACTAACACCAATATCTTGTGATTGTAAACATTTTTTTATTGCATTTAGTCATTTCCTCGCTGAGGTGGAATGAAAAGTTACGTGTTGCACTCGAGTGCAAAGATTTTTCACCTCGTGTCCTTTTGATTCCCTCGCTAACGCTCAGGATTCTAATTTTGACTCACTCGCTGCGCTCGTGATTCAATTTTAGAATCCTTCGCTTGCTCGGTCATCAAAATTGAACACGCGGTTAAAAAGCAACTTTGCACTCTTGTATAACAAATAACTATTTTTTTCATTATGGTACAAACCATAGACAGCCATTGACATAATATTAAACTTAGGTAGATGAGTCACTAGCGCATTGAACTCGAAGCGTACAAAATATCATATCTGTTTAATATTATATCAATTTAGACAGTACTATTTAATTTTTTATCTGTCGCTGCGCGCGCTTTGGCGCATGCGCTGTGATGCAGGGTGCAGTAGTGTTAACATTTTGTATATTACAATTACGAAATTGAATAAATGGAATTGTGTTGTGCTGGCGTTAGACGCACTGAGATTAGATAAAGTAGTGTATGAAACTGTACATAATTAGGTATTACACACTCGTGTGATACTATTAAAAAACTCACTTCGCTCGTTTTTTAAACTCACACTCGTGCTTAATACCCCTCATTATGTAGCAGTATCATAAACTACTATTAAATATTTAGTAAGGGCCAGAATATTATGAATATTTATTTAAAGCACAATGGAACATTCTACTTTCTTATCCTGACGTTATTTCATTATTTCCCGCCCACGCCAGACTCTTACTGACTAAAACCCATCCATACTATTTAGATGAATTGTTCATCTCAATAACAAGATATTTAATACAGTTTCAGATTTTAGGAACATAAATGTCATAGGACGTCTTTGAGGAAAAAAATAAAAAAGGTCACTTTACTGTAGGTAATTTATAATTTTCCTTTCTAGATGATAGCACAGTGTCTCAAGACTAAAGTCTTTGACCAGTATGTGTTGCCAGTGATGACTTACGGAACTGACACGTGGTCACTCACAATGGGCCTCATTCGAAAGCTCAAAGTCACACAAAGGTGGTAAGAACTATGCTCGGAGTTTCTCTGCGTGATCGAATCAGAAATAAGGAGATCCGCAGAAAAACCAAAGTCACCGACATAGCTCTTCGAGTGGCAGTGGGCATGGCACATTGCTCGTAGACCCGATGACCGATGGAGCAGTTTAGTTCTGGTGGAGTGGCGGCCACGTACCGGAATACGCAGCGTAGGGGCCCTACGAAACACAAACAACAACCCAACAAGGTGAACCGATGACCGAACCGAACCGACTGAAGCTCGCGGGAAACCGATGGATGCGGGCAGCACAAGACCGGTCACTATGGAAAGCCTTGGCGGAGGCCTTTGTCCAGCAGTGGACCTCTATAGGCTGAAGAAGAAGAAGAAGAACATGATTTCCTAAAACCGCATGTGAAGCATTGTGTGACCTTCAAAGTTTTTTTGCAATAGCTAAAGACTATAGTAAGCCCTTTCATAAAAAAGGACAAACTCTTTTATATAAATAACTAGCTTTCTGCCCGCGGCTTCGCTCGCGTAGAATTTAGTTTCATCGCGCTTTCTAGATTTCCCTCGGGAATATCAAATTCTTCAATAAAAGGTAGCCTATGGCCTTTCTCAGGGTCTAAAGATTGTCTCTGCCAAATTTCATCAAAATCGGTTGAAAGGTTTAGGCGGGAAAGCGTAACAGACAGACAGACAGAGTTACTTTCGCATTTACAATATTAGTATGGATATGGATTTTAAGTTTGAATTACAGTTTGAGAAATTGTTTTTTTTTTTTTAATAACTATAAACTAGTACTTGACCGCAATCCCGCCTGATGCGCTAGTTTATTAAACCTATCCACTCAAAAAAAAAAATCTGAGTGAATAGGAAGGACGACGGCAATTGAGCGAGGTGATGCAATGTCAAATCCAATAACACGAACAGCAATGTTGTGCCAGAGGAAGATTGATCTGGAGACCTCCGCGACCAATTTTCCGACACGTTTGGCGTACCCACCACACAACTGCTAAGACCCGTCCTGCGTACGGCTTCACCAGACATCATGCCGGAACACGACAAATCGCTTGGCAGCAAGAGTATGTCTGGTGGGTGGTAAGTTCTGCCGGCAGCCGATGTTATGGCCTACCACCGAGAAAGGTTATTCTTATTCTGCTCGATTAAGAGCACCGGTGGTCTTGTAGTATCGGCTGCGTAACAAGTTGTAGGTCGTAGATTCCAACGGCAACTGGCGCTTTATTTTGTGTAAATTATTACATCACCACTACTCTCAAATTATTACATCACCACTACTCTCAAAACGGTGAAGGAAAACTTCGTGAAGATACGGCATGTCCTAGAATAAAAAAAAATATCTTAGACATGTGACATCTACTAACCCGCACTGGACCAGCGTGACAGATTACGGTTCACTCCCTCGAGGAGGCTTGTGTCCCAGCAGTGGGACGATAAAAAGGTTGATGATGATGATGATGCTCATACAGACAAGGATTGAGCGTATAGTATAGTACCTAGTTACATATACTATTTTAGTACGTACGTACGTACGTATACTATTATAGTAGTTATATATAGATAAAATTAATTATTAAAAAATATGTTACGGTTACCTTATACATTAATGTGACGTAGGTCTATTTTTACCCGACTACGGCAAAGCAAAAGGAGGGTTATGATTTTGACAGGCTATGTATGTATGTATGTATGTATGTATGTATGTATGTATGTATGTATGTTTGTATGTATGTATGTATGTATGTATGTATGTATGTATGTATGTATGTATCATCTGTTCCCTCGTAACTTCTAAACTACTTATCAGAATTCGACAAATGATATATCATTAGAAGCGTCTTAATTGTCCGCTGGTTATAGGCTATATGGGGTTTCACAAAATCTACCGTGGCGCCCTCTAGCGGACAAAATATACAGAGTAAAAAAAAAAAGTTAAGATAAATATGCCGTGTTTGGTATCATTTGAAAGCGCTTCACTTGTAAATTTTGAATATATATATATTGCTAGCATTTGCGTGTGACTTTACCTGTATTCATAGGCTGGTTGCATATAATTCACATCTTTTCGTTCATAGCTTCTTTACTACTTATCAGAATAAGACCACTGCAGTACCATTAGAAGGGCCTTGATATTCTGTTAGTTATGAGCTATAAAGCTTGTCACCAAATTTAGTATTGCGCCCTCTAGCGGATAAAAAGTTCTATGTTAATATAAAATTAAAATAAATATACCGTGTTTGGTATCACGTGAAAGAGCTTCACGAGTGCTTTATGCTTGTACATAATTACAAGAATGCTTTAATGATGTTAAATATGAGCGATAAGAGAAAAGCGCGGATCACGGGAACTGTGAATCGCTTTATGCAATGTAGAGCAGTGTGATCATTATTAGAATATGTAATGCACTATTGAAAACGACATAAGCTGGGAGTAACTCCACGCGGTGAAGGCGGAAACAGTTTGATAACTGGCTAAATCTCCCATAAAAAGGCCTCTGCACTATATGCCTTCGGGCTTATGTTGTTATATGTGCGTGTAGATGTAATATGTCAAGTACCTAGTTTTTAGTTCATCAGTTTAACTTTTGTTAATATTATGCGCCACAAATACACTTTAACACCAAAATAGTACAAATAAAAAAAAGATAAAAACTAAAACCCAACTACGACAAAAAACGACGCTGAAAAAGTATAAAACAAGATTTTCAGAATACTGAACTTGAATCAAGTAGTCACACGAAGTTACATATACCTACACACGTTACATATACCTACCTACCGTAGCACCTTGACAACGTGTGACTACGCCTTTCCAAACATGAAAATTTATCTCTACATAGTGAATATTGCATACTTCAGAATAGTATTGTATGACATTACTACTGTGTCCATTTACTTGCAACTACATTAGCAACTTTGTTCAGTTCAGTATTCTGAAAATCTTGTTTTATACTTTTTCAGCGTCGTTTTTTGTCGTAGTTGGGTTTTAGTTTTTTAACTTTTTTTTATTGAGTTTACGAGTCATTCATGTACGTGAAATATAAATGCGACACCCAGACTGTATTAACAGAAAGAAATCTTACAATCTCTACTGCAATAAATAGTAACATACTTAGAAATATTATTGTAACTTATACAATTTAAATTCTAAAGTAAGTGAAACGGTATCAAGATGGTACCACAATTTCCTGTAATTTTATCTCTAGTAAATTATTACTAAAAGCAATTTGATAGACTGTAGTTATTTGGCAAATTCTATTTTCATGTTAAACCAAACTTTGATTACAGATTTGTTTGATGATTCAGATCAGAAGAATACCTCTAGTGTTGAATAAATTCAGATTATATACCTTTCAACATTAAATTTAATCTGTTGTCGTAGTCGAGATGTAAATAGCGCGATCTCCAAAGTAGTCCATTGGTTTAATGTTAATAATTTACTCTTAAACGAGAAAAAAACCAAATGCATTAGGTTTACTCTACCTCACGTGAGGCAGGTGGAAACTAAAGTGTTGATAAGTATAACTCTGGATGGTAAGCTTCAATGGGGTTCACATATAGAAAAATTGTCGAAAAAGCTGAGTTCTGCTGCATACGCAGTTAGAACAATTCGTAATTTGACTGATGTTGAGACGGCCCGTTTAGTGTACTTTGGCTATTTCCACAGCGTAATGTCGTACAGCATTCTGTTGTGGGGAAATGCCGCCGATATTCAAACAATATTTGTTTTGCAGAAACGAGCTGTTCGTGCAATTTATAAATTAAGTCCGAGACACTCTCTCAGAGAAAAATTTAAAGAGATTAATGTACTGACCGTGCCGTCTCAATATATTTATGAAAATCTTTTGTATGCTCATAAAAATATAAAATTGTTTAAAAAATACAGTGATGTCCATGATATAAATACTAGGAACAGGCACAAATTTATTGTACCTTCAACAAGGCTCAAGAAAATAGGTGGCTCTTTCAGATGCCAATGTATACATTTTTACAATGGACTTCCAGGGGTGGTTCAAGATCTGAGCCTGAATAAATTCAAATCCTTCATTAAACGTAAGTTGTGTCAGAAAGCATTTTATAGTGTGAAGGATTATATTGAGGACAAAAAGGCTTGGGCTTGAGCTGCGTCCGATTTCTATACAATAATTGTTCTTTGATTTTTCCTCTTGTAGTTTTAATATGTAGTTGTTTATGTTATTTATTCAAAGCCTGTATTACACATATGTAGCCAAGCATATTGTACGTTACGGAATTGTATCGCTGACAGAGGTGTTCGGCACTTGTACAGCTACACAGGAGCTAAACTTTCCACAGATTCGGGAACACTGTTGGAGCTGCTGAACCTTGGACAAAACTATCTTAGCATTGTGTAGATTCAATTTCTTAGTATTGTATAATTGCATGGCAAACGTGTGAGCACAATGTACGAATGTGCTGTAAGGCATTTATTTGTTGGGTTAGTCTTTTTTATTGACTTAATTGTGCTCTGGCTGTTGAGAGTATGTCATGCTCACTCAAATGTCTCGCTGATGGTGGCGTGTGTTTTGGGTCATTGGGTTCCCTTCGATATGGTTGAGCTGAATGATGCTGATCCATACGTCATGTTCGTGAACGGACGCCGTCAGAGGGGACTGGTCATCTCTTAGCTGCCACGGCGTATTTTAATTTCTGAATTGATTTTTGTGTGTTTTCCATAATGGACGCTCTCGGCGCACAATATATTTCTGCATCGTTCTCACGCGGTTGATTTCAACATGAATAATGTAATCAAATATTTGTAACAATAGCTTAAAAATTTAAAAGTGTGTCCATGGAGTTTCTTGCCCGTTCTTCTCCATAGGTACCTACTCTTTGGAATGGGCGACTAGCTTCATCTTATTGACTGACCGACCTTCTGACAATTCAAAAGTGCCTGTAACTGGTTTATTTGAAATAAATGATTTGATTTGATTTGATTTGATAACAAATACTTGGAAATACGCTGCGCATACGCTACTTGTTCTATAGCCGCAACAATAAGCCGGAACAAAGAACGCTTTGTGGCCTCCTCTGCCGTGTCACGTGTCACGTATTCCTAATATTTGCTCCAATTACGTATACAACGTGATTTTTTTGTTTATGTGAAACCAGAATATAGTTTGTTCAGAATAAGCAACTGAGTAGATTCCAATCATTTAAAAGACCATGTTATATTTTTTTCCCAAATACATTTAGACATTTTTGGAGTGTAGTTACCGAGTTCAGTACGCTGCTTTCGGTAGATCATCGCCCGCGCAACAGCTGACGCCAAAGGTCAATGCACCGCTCGCCCGCCCGTGCGGTGCGGGGACCATATTTTTCTTGAGACAGCCAAGTAGGGTAACAAGCTCATAACTTTGTGGTTTTTCATGTTATCTTTTTGGAATTTTGTACATAGATTCTTTACTTAAAAATACTGGACACGTGTTTCGGGTTATGTATAAAAAAAAAACTAATTTTGTATAATATGGAGAAGAAGAGGAGTTTTTGAAATAGTTAAAAAATTAAATTTGCGAAATTACCAGAATGACATAGCATGAGTGAGCGTACCTGCCTGCTGGTTCTGGGTCATTGAGCTGATCTCCAAGCTCAACTTTCTCGGGCACCATGACCAATTTTTTTGTAAGAACACAGGCTATTAGCAACTTATTAGCATGCCAGCATAAATCAACAATATCGTCTACCGCAACTATCACTTTATCAACAATATCATCTATTAGATATTGCCACCGCCGAGGTGCCAGTTGTTTTAGAATGGCTATTCATCCACTTTTTAATAAAGAGGACAAACCCCGACAAAAATGATAAAAAACAGTTTGGAAGAGTTTACGGGGGTTTTATATTAAATCCTTCAAGACTTAAAAAGTTCATGGTCTGCTAAAGGCCGCAAAATGATGAAGGAAGTAAAAAAATGTGTAAAAAATAATTTAAAGTTATAATATTATTTGTAGACACATGAAAAACCGTAGATCTGCGTCGATTGCTAAATTTTACATTTTCTTTAATTTAAAATATCGAAAATAACACATTGCCCTAAGAAATCGAACTTCCAGCCGACCACCTTGTAAAATATGTACACTTTTTTTTTACGAGCCTTTGTTTGAACAATGACGAGACCTAACTAAATTAAACCCAACTGTCTATAGTCATAGCTATACTAATTAATAGTAAATTTATAATTCGGGGTTCCTTCGTGACAATTAGACGGAGCTTAAATAAACAGTTAAAAGATCAGCTGGAATTATTTCAATGGAGTATAAATCGAATGGCTGATTCTTTACGAATATCCTTTTTATCTAGATATTCTAGATAGATGGAAACAGAAATAGTCTTAGGACAATATTCAGATAACTTTACGCAGGTGAAAATTGTCGTCCTCCGTGGCGCAGCGGTCAACACGCCTGCCTGCGACATCGAGACCCCGGGTTCGATCCCCGGCCAGGTCATGGTGGAAAACGATCTTTTCCTGATTGGCCTGGGTCTTGGATGTTTATCTATATATGTATCTATTATAAATATAGTATCGTTGAGTTAGCATCCCATAACACAAGTCTCGAACTTACTTGGGCCTAGCTCAATCTGTGTGATTTGTCCGTATATATTTATTTATTATTTATTTTAATAGTTGTTAGTCTGGTGATTTATTATCTGTAAATATATTATTAAACGTTACATTTCCTTATGTCAATTTGTTTCCTTCGCCCATGTGTAGGTACCTAACTAATAGTCAAGTAGGTAGAGATGACAGCTGTGTGTCCAACCTCTACGTTTTTAGTGAATTGTTGCAAAAATAACATTAAACTTCTTCGGTTTTGGAAAACATGATACTTAGTAAAATCAATTGAAATCCTAAATCCTAGCTTGTTTCATTTTTTTTTCAATTTTGCGTTTTTCTAGGAATTACCACTTTAAAGCCACCATACGCTTTTTATACCACTATTATTATAAATATGTCGTTGGTGTGTCATAATATATAAATAAATAAATTAAATAGGAAAGAGGGGAACAAATACCTGTAGGCTATACAAATATATGCCATTGCACCATGCACCGTGTCGTCTTGACATACAACAACACAGTATAATGTTAATATTATTAATTCAAACAGACTTTTTTTATCAATTGGTGACGGTGCTAGCAAGTTGCTTTTAGCAAAAGTAGGAAAATCTTTACGTTTAACGTTTCTATTTTATTGCCGGTGCCAGTTTATTTTAAAAAATTAGGTACATGGATTAGATTTCTTCTAACACCAGTATGTGATAAGAAATTTATTAAAATGCAGTACATAATTAAGCGCCATAAAATATCTAAGCTATCCCTCTGTATAAATAAAAATCAAATCGTGGAGACTGCTGGCAGCAAGAAATTCTTGTTTTTCTCATATATGTCCAGTTTCATATTCTTGTTTGAGCTAACAGAGTTTCTTTTAGGTTGAACACATCAGTGACTTTGTTTGTATTTACTGTATTACTATATTTATAGGTATTAGAATCATTTTGATTTATTTAAGCAATATTTCTTACAGATATTTCCAAAACAAGCTCTGGAACGTGAAAGCTCTCAAAGTATCAACAATTTGCTAGGAATGTACTTCACCCATTCATGTACAAAGTTCGTAAGCCGAAAGTGTAAAATGCTTAAGAACATTTCATCTCTTTTAGTAGCACTGATATCTACAAATTCATCATCACGAACACGCTTTAGTTCGTTGATGACATATAACTCGCATCCCTTTAGAACAGTTAACTCCGCAGTCTGTCACTGTCCCCTAACAATACGCAGCTTAATTGGACGAGTTACCAACTTACCTCACAAAGCAAGGTCAAAAAATAAATCATTTTGCAATAAAGGCGATAAATCCCAAACGTGACGTGGAGAAAATTTTATTTAACCGTAATATTAAGGGAGTATCGAGTTCCAGCGGTCGCCATATTGGAATGATATCATTTGACGTTTTTGAAATACATATTAGAGGTTTTCAAATAACATTTACTCAAAATATGTTTCTAATAATAAATTATTTTGTTTTACATATTTTATGTTAGAAGAAATCTGTCTGATGAATATAGCAAAGTTAAATTATTTTTTTATTTACACCACGTCCTGGAGGGTCATAGCCGTTCGGCTGGCACACACACATGACATGACATACATGACATGACATACATGACAGCGGGACACATCTCCATTGCCGTGAGAAATCGTGGTACGACGGACAGAGATCACATGGAAACATCGAGATTGCGATTGTCGCAACCCAGTGCTGGGCACGCCACGTGAGGGAGCATGAACTCAGCGTCCTCACGCCTCTAGCCACTGCAGGAGACCCGCTGGTTAGGAGACAATATCGTACTCCCGGCCATCGTAGATGCGGGCTTGCAGGTGGCGAGCAGCGGGCAGCTCGCCCTCTGGTAAGAACCAAGCCCGGGACGACGTCACGTTGTCATAGAGATGTCAGCACATCGTGACGGGGTTTACGAAGACCGATGCCTGGGCCAGGACTACGGGCTGGTTGAAAGAGAAACCGTGGTACGCCACTACCACGGTTTATCTTACAACCAACCCGTGTTCCTTCACTTGCCTGTACGCCAGTACATGTAAGTGAAGGAACACGGGTTGGTTTTAGTCAGTAAAAGAATGCACCACAGAATGAACGACAAAGAATCATCTTGTTCTGAGGCCGCCTACTAAGTGTTATTTGTTAAATTAAGATTAAGTTAAATAACAAGTTTATTTAGTTAGGTTAAGCGTTACTTAAGGTATTGGGCCAGGTACGATGGGATGGGATGGGATAGTGCGGAGGATGGTCGGTAGCGCAGAGTCGTGGGAGGTAGTGGTGTCCTTCTGCGAGGACGTGATGTCGCAGAAGGAAGCTGCGGAACGGGAGAGGGAGATCTCAACTCCCTTCCCGGGCCGCAGAAGACGCACCGGGCGCCGAAGAAGGCCCTCTTCCGGCCCCCATGAATGGGTCCAGGGGCGAGGGACATGCGCGCGAGTGTCGACGCACGCCCCTGAGGCGACGCACGGGGTAGTTTAACACCCCACTAGCCCGTGCAGGAGACGGGGCCCGGACAGACCGGGCCAGCACGAGAGTGTGGGGCCGTGGAAGAATTTAGACTCCCGCGGCCTCACGCGTTAGCTCGTGATAGAAGAGACACCGGGGTGGTTTTAGTCAGTAATAGTCTGACAGACCCCGTCGCCCAACCCAGGGCGGCGGACATCCTATGAGGAATTCCACCCCGAAAAAAAAAAGAAAGGTACGATGGGACTGGCATACACAGTTGTGAAAAAGTCCCCAAATTAAATAAAGAGAAAAGAAAAAAAGAATGACAGGCCCTTCTGCTCCACTCATGTCTTAAATCATAACAATAATATTAGAGAACATATTATACATATTATGATTTGATTTAATTTGACAAAGGTTTTGAAAAAACAACTGTCTTTGTATTTTGTACAGTCAAGACCAAAAGTCGAGTTGCAATCTCACAAAACTATGGCCAAGCAATACTAGTTGTAGTTACGACCTTCTTCTATAATAAAGTTTGATACACACTCATACACTTGCTGCCCGCTTATGATTGTTAGGTACTACTTACTAATTTCAACGTTTACAGTAAGTGTTTCAATGGCCTAACGGTTTTCGCCTTGATAGGCGTTCAAGGTGGTTCGAGTTCGAATCTAATAACTTACAAAAATATTTTTAAAATGTTTATAGGTAAGTTATGAATGCTGACAACAAAAATATCTAAAAATACCGATATGCAACTTAAAGATGATACTTTCTTTTAAGATTTTTTCTATATTAGAGTCATTATAAAAAGATGACGGTAGACTTGAATCACTACTTCACAAAAAATATTCCGCTACCTACAATAACTATTATTAGCTACAATAACTCAAATAATATTACTTAGCTGTTGTTGGTTGGTGAACATATAGTTACCAGTTTGTGTTATTAGTTTTACTTTTTAATCAATATGCAGGCATATGCAGCAATATATCTCAAATATCATATGAAACCGGCTTTTGTGTAAGTTGTTTTTATTATTATTTATGTAAGGTGCAAACCAATCGCTTGTAGCAAGTGTGTAATAAAATTGTTATTGTTTTAGAGAAATACTGTAAGCCGTTGGAGGTCAAGGTCAAGAGGTTGGAGGACGAAGGTAGCTGTCGAGACAAGTGAAACGAAACGACAATATTTACCGTTGAATAAACTTTTAAATCGTGCGAAGAAGATAGGTTGCATTTGTGGTTTAAAAATAAATTGGCGAGGCTGGTGGAGTCTTATCGAGCTAAACAAAAAAAAAACTATTTATAACAAAAACAGTGCAGAAGTGTCCTACAGAGTGTTTTAAATATATACCAATAAATATCTTAATAACGGACTCTAAACCATCTCTAAAGTAATTTAGCTAAGTGACAGTAATATGTTCGGTTGGCTTAATGGCTAACAGATGTCGCCTTTTGCAATTTCAATGCAAATTACTTTTGGTAAATTATAAAAACAATAATTTCGGAATTCGATAAGAAATAAGTTCGTTTACTTTTGAACTAAGAAAGCGCTTGAAGATTATAATCTCATGCCATCAAACTCCGAAAAAAGTCACTACAGCATGGCAGCATTAGTACCATGATATACACACAAAAAAAATATAAATGTAATAAGCACTATTATGTGTTCTAAGTATAGATTATTTTATGATTGCAATAATATTCAGGTTAAGCTTCAATCCTCTTTTCTTTAAGAAAATGAATAATTAAGCCATAACCTCTTTAATCATAATATACGTATAATATTATATTTTTCATATCTAACAACCAAAAATGTTTTTTGTATTTTTTACCATAACAATATCATAAGTTTGTCAAGGATTACTTTTATATAAAATATTACAATGCTGCCGTTTCAACGTTTGTTTCATTTGTTAGTATAAGTATATCTATACCGAATAATATATAACTTTATAATATATTGCATTATAATATGCTTATTGTTTTATTTTTATATATTTCTTATTATATTACCCCTATAGTAAACTAAAACATATAATAAAACCCTTTTTTGGGATAAATATTCAATAAATTTTCCTATTTGTTTAAATATTATTTGCAAACATTTTTACTTTAAAATACAAATCAATTATCATAATTTTAAATTATATGAAACAACAAAAAGAGTTGCCTATAATAAGGATCGAACCCACAATCGCTCGCTTTTGATAGCACCATTGTTAAGTGCGGCCGCTAACTCGACTTCAAATGAAGTAACGAAATTTTGCATTACTTTAACGAAAGACGAAGACTGCGATAAAAAAAATAATGCGGTAGTGTGCGTGGCCGGTTTAGCGCAGGCGACAGTAGTCTTTAAGGTAGAAATGGACTTCTACAGCTGATAGTACATGACATACAAGTGTTTTTTTTTTTTGTATTCTACATTTTATTAAGGGGCTGTTGTCCAATGTGGATATGTCAGCCCCATCGTACCTTAATATACAAATTATTTAACACATTTAAACTTATAATCTACAATAAAAAAAAACTAAACAAACAATTGATTCAGTATGAATGACGAATCATTGCTGAGCGACCGCTATCAAATGACATAATTTTCTGGCTGCCTCCGATTTCGGTTTTCATACATACAAGTGTTAAGAAAGGCTGTGTTTATTTTCACCATTTCGGAGTTGCTCCTATGCACATTCAAATTCAAAATTTTTATTTCGGATAAATTACTTTAATATCCATATAATGTTAGTAAAGGTAAAGCTTAGCCTAATGTTAGTAATACATTAATTAAAGTGGGTTTGGACTCTTATCCTAGGTGGATAAGAGTCCAAACCCCATAAGAGGGGCGAGTCCCGCCGCTCTGAAAACATCCTTACTAATATTATAAATCGTAAAGTAAGTTTGTTTTTCTGTTCCGCTTTCACGCCGTAACTACTGAAACGATTGCTTTGAAATTTTTCAAACGTAAAGTTAAAAGTCCGGATTGAATAATAAGGTACTTTTTTACCCGAAAAAAAAATGATGTTCCCGAGGGAATCTAAAAAGATCTCCACGCGAGCGAAGCCGCGGTCGGAAAGCTAGTACTAAATAAGTCACCTATATAAGTGCAATAATACTTTAAGAGATAAATCAGAAAATCAAAATCATTTATTTCGCATTTTTACACTGACTCTAATACAAATAATACACATAGTCACATTACATATACAACACGCAATAAAAAAAAACAATATATTACTACAAATATTACCAATTAATACATTAATGAAATAAATAAAATGGTGAAGGGAAATTTAGATATTAAACGCATCTAAATTTTCATATCGACGAGTCTTCATGTACCTACTCTAAATTTTGTCTACGCTTGTAAAAAGCATTTTACATTTTTTTATAACGTTGTATGCAGACTTTTATTAGTTTATTAGCGACTATGCTATTAGTTGTATGTATATTGGCGCGGGATACGGGTAGACATTAAGAAGATTAACAAGCGACCTCGCTCTATCAGGCCGGGGCGACGTCGCGACGACTCATTATTTTATAAAATAATCAGAGGTTCAAAACTGCAACTTAATTTTCTAAACTTCCGTCGAAAAAGGTAATCTTATTTCATTTGCTCGCATTTATTACAACCGAAAAATTTTCCTTTCTTCCCGACAAGCTGAAATGAACCAATATAAACTTCTATTAATTAAATAATGTACCTCGCGCCACATAACGAGGCTTCATCAAGTTGCGGCAACACAACAAATTTTTGGCGTTTATGCGTTATGTTGGTAACAACAGGCCGGTAGGTAAATAAAAGTTACGAAATTAGTTGGCGTAACTCCAGTCGATAATGACACCAAGATTACAGGTACGATTCCATTAGATGAAAAATACAGAGGCATTTCTGGGAAATTTTACTAACTTTTAGATTGGCCTCTGTCGTCCTGCTAACTGGGGACTATATATCTGGGAATTATAGTTTATGTCCGAAGAGTATAATCAGCCCCTGGTTCTAGCAATTGTGGACTATGAGAAGGCCTTTGACTCCATCGAGACCTGGTCTGTTCTGGAATCTTTGCAGCGATGCCAAGTCAATTGGCGATATGTCCAAGTGATGAGGTGTCTTTACGATGCCGCCACGATGTCCGTTCAAGTCCAGAACCAGCAGACTAAACATATCCCTCTTAAGCGAGGAGTGTGACAAGGGGACGTTATTTCCCCCAATTTGTTCTCCAATGCCCTTGAGGAATGTTTAAGACGCTGGATTGGCAGGGTCGGGGCATTACCATCAATGGTGAGTACATCTCACACTTGCGATTTCCGGACGATATCGTCATCATGGCGGAAACGCAGCAAGAGCTGGAACAAATGCTGGCCAACTTAGCTGAATCCTCCCAACACATCGGTCTCCGGATGAACTTAGACAAGACCAAAATTATGTTCAATGAACCGGTCACTCCGGTTGCCGTAAACGCTCGAAGTTGTTTCAGAATATTTATACCTCGGACAAACGTAGCAATTAGGGAAAAACAACTTCTAGGAGGAGGCAGATAGAAGGATCCAGCTGGGATGGGCAGCATTTGGTAAACTTCGTCGGGTATTTTCGTCGCCCATACCCCAATGTTTGATGACTAAAATCTTCAAACAGTGCGTCCTACCCTTCATGACTTACGGAGCCGAGACGTGGACACTAACGGTCAGACTAGTTCATAAGTTTAAAGCTGCTCAGCGAGATATGGAGCTGGCTATGTTGGGCGTCTCTCTGAAGGACCGTATCAGAAATGAAGTGATCCGACAGAGGACCAGAGTCACCGACATAGCTGAGAGGATTAGCAAGCTGAAGTGGCAATGGGCTGGTCACATATGCCGCAGGACCGACAACTGTTGGAGTAAACGAGTCCTCGAGTGGAGGCCGCGTCTCGGCAAACGTAGCGTAGGACGCCCGTGGGCAAGATGGAGCAACGACATAAAAAAGGTGGCTGGTAGTGGCTGGCGGAGAACTGCGAACTTTTTATTTGTACTGCCTCGGTTATCGAGAGGTGACAAGAGGCACTATTTTCTGTTTAATAGAATGAAAAGCTGATCAAACAGAAATAAAATATCTAAAACAGCGCAAATCAACTTTTCACATAAAACTACCCAAAAAATTTCCATAGCTTAACCCCATAACACAATTTTAGACGACAAAAATTGTGTTTAATGTAAGAAGAAAAAACAAGCCTAGAAAGATGATTGTTAATACAATCGAACTTTGTCAGTAAAATGCCTCAAAGTTTCCACATACAATCTCCTGAATTCCCAATTTGATTCCGCGAACCACCTCGAATTCCATCCTTTTCACGCTTGTTCTATAGAAGCGTGAAAAGGAAGGAATTCGAGGTGATAAATTAGCCTTATTGCTACCTTCCACGGGTCCCACGCTGAATATGTATTATACTTTCAAATTAAATGATACCGTAGCTAGACATTTACCAATGAGATATGGGTATTAGAGAATGGTGAAAAGTTTATGTGACCGTGCCCCAAAGATATGATCAAAATTCAGTAGACTTTAACTTGCTGATCTTGCTTAAAACTCATGAAATAATAGCGCTCAACTATTAAAGTTCAAATGAACACAAAACTTCACTGTACACACTATTCCAGAAACCTATTGCATAGACCTCTGAGTTTGATACGGCCTTTTTTCTAAGACTGGTCAGATAGGAAACTCCGACCTTACTTAGTTGTTAAATATGATTGACTTGTAAAATTGTTTGTACTCACCAGCTTGTTACATAAAATCATTTCACAACACACATGCCTACACATACATATTCATAGGTTAAAGGCACTGTAGTATGAAGCCAATCTTCTGTAGCCATCTTTTAGTTGCTTTGATTTTGCCTACAATACCTTAGAATGTTATGTTTTTTTCTACAAATAAGCTTTATTATCTGAGCCTGAATAAATTCAAATCCCTCATTAAACGTAAGTTGTGTCAGAAAGCATTTTATAGTGTTAAGGATTATATTGAGGACAAAACGGTTTGGGCATGAGCTGCGTCCGATTCCTATACACTGATTGTTCTTTGATTTTTTCCTCTTGTAATTTTAATTTGTAATTGTTTATGTTTTTTACTCAAAGCCAGTATTACACACTATGTAGCCAAGCATATTGTACGTTACGGAATTGCATCGCTGACAGGGGTGTTTGGCACTGGTATAGCTAAACAGGAGCTAAACTTAGTATTCGGGAACACGGTTGGAGCTGCTCAATCTTGGACAAAACTATCTTTGCATTGTGTAGATTCAATTTCTTAGTATTGTATAATTGCATGGCATACGTGTGAGCACAATGTACTTGCTGTAAAGCATCTATTTGTTGTGTTATTTTAATTTCCGAATTGTTGTTTTTTTGTGTTTTCCATAATGGACGCTCTCAGCTTACAATATGTTTCTGCATCGTTCTCACACGGTTGATTTCAACAGGAATGATGTAATCAAATATTTGTATCAATAGCTTGATCATTTTAAAAGAGTGTCTATGGAGTTTCTTGCCCGTTCTTCTCCATAGGTACCTACTCTTTGGAATGGGCGACTAGCTTCATCTTACTGACTGACAGACCTTCTCACAAATCAAAAGTGCCTGTACTGGTGTGTTTGAAATAAATGCAATAAATTTGATTTGATTTGTTTAAAATTGGCGAAATTTTAACATGCGATGATGATCACGGCCTCATAACTGCACAGTCATGTGCATCAGACAAATTTCATCTTAAAGCAATGTCTTTACAGTTTTAACTAAGTTACAATTGTGCGCTTGTTTGTCTTGACATTAGTTTAGGAGAAAAGATTTCCGATGGATGAGCCTTATATATTATATACTGGTCTGATTGAATGCGTGCAAGCACATTAAACTAAACAACTACTAGCTTTTGTGGATGGCCTACGGCAAGCCAGGGCATCCTGGATACCCTGTGGTTTCTTACTTAATATATTATTGATTTCTATATACTGAAATCGATTATTTGGTCATTCCTTAGGTACGAAACACAGACTAAGCATGACGTCCAGAGGGTATCGACACACTGTGAGTCTGACAGTGACGGAGATGTCCCGGGAAGACGCGGGGGCCTACCGCTGCCATGTGGAGAACTCACAGGGAAGGGCACAGACTGAGCTGTTCTTACATTGTAAGTTTTAATATCAGTGAACCATGTTAAACTTAGTGTATAGCATTTATATGTATTTACTTTGACATTGTTGTAGCAATTTTCACCTTCCGGACTATCTTCTAATTTTACCAAATAATTGTAAAAAAACTAAAAAAATATGCTTTTAAAAAATATCAAACTATAAAGTTTAAAATAATTTTAAAATATAATTTATGACAATAGGATATTAACAATACTAGTATAAATGAGAAAAAAGTGTGAGGCGCTTAATAAACAAAAATTATCGCACAAAGCGCCACACGCTTTAGTTTAAAATTCCTTAAAAGCATGATTTTTTAGTTTTTTAAAATATATTTATTTTCAACTTTTTAGTTCGATATTCTTTTTTCAAATAATATACGGATAACACTAACGCTTAAGTGGTGCTCATTTGTTTTTAGCAAACTTTTCTTTGCATTTGCCGGAATAAAACATTTTTTTTTTGGCGTGGCCGGAAGTAGAACCTACGATCGCTAAATCCGAACGCTTACGTCACTGAAGACGCGCGCCTTAGACCGCTCGGCCAACGAACGTACTGAAAACGGTGGGATATTTTACAGTAATGAGCCGCTTACTCGTAGTCCAAAGAGTTAGAGACGGACGAACAAACAAACAAGCAAGCAAACATACAAGTGAAGCTAATAAAAAGCATATAAAAAGTACTAAGATGTGTATTCAGAAAATTGTTTTCTGTTTGTTTAGTATTAACAACAACTACTACTACGTCAACAACAACAACAACAACAACAACGACGACGACAACAACCACTACAACGTTACCACCACTCACAACAACGCTATTACCATGTGAGTATATTTGATATCTGTTAGTAATTAACGATCGCACATTAGGAATGGTGATGTTTGTCTCGTGTATAGTTTTATATTTGTATTTGTATATATGTCCCCTGTTTTAGCATTATTTAATTTATTAGAAACTACACTGCTTGTTCCTAAAACAAGTTGTTTTTTTTTTCATATCTGTAGGATTATATTTTAGTAGCTGAAGATGGACAGCACCGCAAAGGCCTAGGAAGAGATGGTAAGACGATTTGGACGCATACCTCGAGTGCTGGTTCGACATAGCGGGAGAAGCGTCATAACAAAGAAGAATTCCTGGAAGGATTTGCGGGAGGCCTTTGCCCACCAGTGAGACAGTACAAGCTAATAAAACATTATCTCATTATGGGAGTCCAAAAACATGAAAAGCACCTTTTATAGGTTTGGTTTTCGCATAGCTACAATTCATTCGTTGGAAGTAAATCCAGTCAGCCTACTTCCCTCTAGGAGTGGTTCACGCCTGTCTATGGCGTGGTCATGGGTGAACCAAAATTTTCTCATCTAATATGGGTGGCGTTAATTGTGCTTTCAATTAGCACATGAGGAACGGTTTCTTTGATCTATTTGGCTTAGCCTCAGGCTTTGTTTACTTATCTAGTAAATCGAGCCAGATAAATACCTAAATCGAATCACTATGATACTGAAATCAACGTTAGAAATCTAAACATTTTATTGAATGTAATGGAAATCAAAGACAAACTGTAATTGTTTATTCATTTAGAACATTGTTTAGCATTTCTGAATCGTTTAGTATATATTTACCCAATTAAAACTTTCGGCTAGCATTAAGAGATCAATATTCTCGCCTGTCTCGCGTTTATTATTGTCATTCGATTGATTGTTTTCCTGGGCAAAAACAGGCCGAGATCTTTTCGCCATATCGACTCGCAGGAAAGACACGCGAAATGCCGTATCATAATTTAAATACGACATGCAGACAGAGTTGACCAGTCGACAGGTATGAAATTATAAAAAAATTCATGGTTATTTATACCTACTTCGTGCGGCGCATAACATCTTTATTGTGCTTGGCTCGTAATTCCGATCGACTTATGGTAATAGACGCTTCTGGATATCTTACTATTTTATAATCGACATACGGAGACGTTTGTAGTCGTAGTGGCCTGGTGGTTAAAACATCAGCCTCTCATATATGAGTGCGCGGGTTCGATTCCAGGTCAGGCAAGTACCAATGTAACTTTTCTAAAGTTACATGTACTTTCTAAGTATATCTTGGATACCACTGACTGATTAAAAGTTGAAGGAAAACATCTTGAGGAAACCTGGACTGAAAGTCTGAAATCACCAACCCGCATTGAGCAAGCGTGGTGATTACGCTCAATTCTTCTCTGTATGAGAGGAGACCTGTGCCCAGCAGTGGGACGATAAAAAGGTTGATAATGATGAATGATGATACGGAGACGAGTGACAATGACGTCAAGCGACGTGAACGTAGAATTGGGCTCTTGATGCCAAAAATAACTATATTCATCGAAGTGTAACGACTCATCAAGGTTTTGGAGGATTTTAAGAAAATATAATAATTGTAAACATAAAGTATTTTGTACAAGTACAGTGTGTTTAGGTTTCCAAATTGATGTGAGTTTCGTATGTTACTTTTAACGTAAATAAAAATTGAAGTATTATTATTGAGCTTACTTTATATCCCCTAGATGACACAGAGATACATCTAGAACAGCTGCATCGAGGCGTGCTAGAAGATCCTGGTCTCGACAACCCATATATTGTTCTGAGTCAACACCAAATGCAAAATCTGGGTAAATATTCTCTCACCATTTTCATCGTAATCGTTCCTCGTGCGTAAGACGACCACAACACTAAGCTTTACCCAACCGTTGTTTTGGTTATAGCTTCTGCATCTTCTACCACCTTAAAAAAAGTCTTTTTAAATTTGGTAGACGCCAAGTGTAACATTTTATAGAAAGAGGATTGTAAAAGTAAAGATCTTAACATTATCGTACTTTGGTTACTAAAACTTTCTTTTTATTCATATTTAGCTCTTTTAAGACACGAGTTCTAAGGTTTTTACAACGTGTTTAACAAGTTTTAGGAGCTTAGTCGCAATACTGTGGAGATTTCCATGTAAATGTTTGAATACAACATTTTACGTAAGATCTTGGGATTTTTTAGATGTCTCAGTTCCAAACTCATTTAACAAGACTTGTTAATTCAGGTTGTTTGCAAGGAACTTATGTACATCTCAGTGACTATCCTATTCGTTCCTTAATTTCTCCCATAGGTAAGCAGTATACGGTAACTCCGGTACATTCTTTGCATATAACTAGCGTTTGTAGCCAAGCTATTACGCTCGACGCATATGCTCACACTCACATTCATTCACGATGCTGTGCTGATGTAGCACTGATGTTGGTTGACGCGTGTGTGTATTTATTGGTGTGGATCAAATATCATGGGGACACTTGCGACCACGCACGCCCAAACCCAAGGTTAGGTACAACGCCATAGGTTTTAAGCGAGTGTGAGCATATGCAGCGGGCGGTGATCCCAGTAGACGCGACCTAACCCCTCTCGCTCCACAGAGATGGAGACGACGATGTGACCTGGAGCGGGGGCGCGCGGCCCCTGGCGCGAGGGCTGGGCGCCGCCGCACGACGCCGCGGGCCGCGCCGCGCCCGCTTGCGCGCTGCTTGTGCTCCTGATACTGCTGCTGGCGTGACACGCTACCTGCCACTGATAAACTAAAATAAATATTACTAAAACAGTGTTAAAACAACATTAAAACATAAGTCCAGAAGGCTGGTTTCATACGACGAATGCACACGCAAAAACATACGGAAATCTCAAACACACATTCAGTATGCGTTCGGGTTGTTTCGTTTATCAAGCCGACCTTCTGTACCTATCTATTCTGGTTAGTGACCCAAGAACCTACATATATACTTTGTAAATACCACTCATTAATTGTAATTATAATGTAATTAAACAACGACTGCTGATCACAATTTTGTAATGTTTAATAAACATACATAGAATTAGATAGGGTTTAAATCAAAGAAACAGTAATTAAGACATAGTCACAAGCAAAAAAAATTTTTTTCAGAAACTATTTTTACCGGTCACATGGTCGTTAGTGTTCATTTCATACCAACCTATTCTTCTGTTTTGTCCCTGGTTAATTAAGTTGCTAAGAAGAAAATTGAAAACAAAAGAAATATTTTGTTAATTTTAGTAAAACTGAAATATTTCACAAAACTAAACATGGGGACGTCGCATTTATAGATATACATTATATAATAAAAAAAATAGTCTAGTATCATGAACTAGGTAGAAATCAGAGGAATACAATAAATAGTATGGAGTGAATACTTACAACCAGGTGAGTGGGTTTCTTCTTAACTGTATATAACTTCACTGGGCTAGCATGTGGATCGGAAGTATATTGTTGTTTTATTCTATTGGGACAGTGTGATCTCTGGACTGGTATAGTGACTTAATTTCTGACTATTGGCTATACAACCTTCATGTGTATATGTTGTCTATAATGAAGTTTAATTTGAATTTAAAATACTATCGATTTCTGATATAGATTTTTCAAATGCGATTGTGTGTCACTCACTAAATTTTCTTCGAATATATTTTGTTACGATCTATTTCTTTCAGTCGTTTCTTTTATCTTATATTAGTTACATGCTCGGACACCCAGATACTCAAAGGATTGGAATATCTTGGATCCTTAAAGAACTCTAAAGAGTTAACATTTATTTTTCTAACTGTTTGAACACACCGCTCATAATCGCTTTTAAGGAGTATGTTTAGGATTGAGTTCCTAAACTAATATAATTATATGATAGGTTGCGAATACAGGTTCCCTGGTCCTAATAAAATGATAAATAATAGTGGTATAGGTACAAAGTGAACGATACTAAAACCATTAGAAATAGATGAAACTACGGAAAGTAAATATGGAAAAAAAGAATAGCATAAGGAAAAAAAAAAGAATAGAAATATAAGCAAAGAGTAAAAATACCAGCAGGCCCACTTTTGTCGACATGTGAGTCGAAACATCCATATTTATATTTTTAAAGGACTAGCTAATACCTACAGTAGCTAAACTTCTATCTAAAATGTTAGAAGTAGCTGATGTACAAAATTAATTGAAAGTGAAGCCGTACGGAGGACGGGTCCGAGCAGTTGTGTTGCGATGTGTGGCGGGTACGATGCGCCAAATGTTGTTGTGTCGGGAGTTTGGTCGTGGAGAGTCTCCAGAGCAATCTCCCTCTAGCGCAGCATTGTTTGGTTGTGTTAGTCTTGGGTTTAACCATGGAGCAAATAATTGCTCCATGGGTTTAACATTGCATCACCTCGCTCAACTGCCGTCATCCTTCCTATTTCTTAGTTTTTTAAGTGAATAGGCTTAATAAACTAGTGCGCTTTACCACCAATTATTGCATTACTGCTTACCATCAGGCGGGATTGCAGTCAAGCACTAGTTTATAATTATTAAAAAAAACTTTTTTCGACGTTGTTGATAGTAGCACAAGTAACTTTTTACAGATATCAGATCATCGTTGATATGTAAATTCAGTTTTAAAATTTACCAGGTTACTTACTGTTTTAATTACAACAGTATAATGCTGTTATTGCATTACATTGATTTAAATGTGTCATTGAATGAAGAGACGAATTGCCTTTGCTTTGAAGATAAGGAATAAGAAGAAGAAAAGTTCAATAATATTGTTACGGGCTAGGGGTACTAAAATGCCGGTTAAGGGTTACGAAGTTTATTGGCAACGAAGGTACAGTCGATTGTAGGCAATGACAAGTAGAATGTAGCTGATGTCGCACCGAAGTCTTCTCTTACGTCCACGAAGTCCGTGTTGTAAACACACAATAACGCTACAGATGTTTCTTCACGTAGTACTTACAGTTCTCGTTACAGTTGTCGCGGTAGGTATTCTCAATTATCGCTTCTTATCTGTCGCTGTTTTCGTATCGCTAGTCGAGTGTAGACTGACTGTGCGCCGGCGTCACGGCGCTATATATAGGCCAGCTGATCGAACATTCCAGAATCCTCTAGACGTAATAATAATACTGCATAACTTCGAGGTCACCGGCCAAGTAAGTACCTACGGTAATTCTCGGAAACGGGTTTCTAGAAATTTCGATGTCGACACTTTGTTGACAAACCTTTATTTGCATAAAACATTTTGCACACCAAAGAGATGGTATATCTCAAAATGGAGACGTAATGGAAAAAAGCGTGGATGTTGGAAACGAAACGAACCTACTACCTACCAGTAGAAAACGGTTTATATAATTACCCATATACAACGTTATTTTTTGTTTATGCGAAACCAGAATATATTAATGTAGTTTGTTCAGAATAAGCAACTGAATCGATTCCAATCATTTTTACACAATGTTATATTTTTTTCTAAATTGGTTACCAAGCAAGTGCACAACACAATTTACGGCAGATAATAGCGGTCAGTAGGCGCGTGCGCACAGCCGGACTCCCTTAGATTTTTATCTTTCAGGTCACCAAAAAGACCTTGTTTACCAAACGGAGCCTTAGAATGAAACAAACTTAAACAAATTAAAGCGAATTTGACACAGATAAAAACAATAATTATGTTTTAAGTAAATTTAATAGAAATTTGTGCAAATGCGCACGTCTGTCTATAAGACAAAATGGGGAATATTCAGAACAATCACTAAGTCATGTTTGAGGGTAGACAATGATTATAAACATTGAATAATTAAGTAATGTATTGTAAATAGTGATGAATAACATTTTTAAACAGGCTATGATGGTTTGTTGAAGAAAGTTATTATTTGTACCTAGGTACAGCCTGCTGTGGTTAACTAAAACACATTTCCTGCACTTTGATCTTCAAGTGGTAGGTGTAGGGTGCAGCAAATCGTATTGACTACATTTTATCATTTACGGTTACATTCACAAATGAAGTACCTATCTATATGTATAATATTATCTACCTACACTTGACCGTTACCGACGCGGGCGCACGAGCGGTTGCGCCGCGCGGTGACCATGAATTTATAGCAACCAGGTATCATAACTGGACACAAACGAGGAAATAAGAATGTCCGAATAAAAAGAAGGTAAAAAAAAGATTTGATAATACCTCATACATGATAATTACATACGTGAACGAAGTACTAATTAGTTCTTTTTAAATGTTTCAGCTTTAGCAGACAGATGCTTCACGTCTTACCTTTGTATAAGACAATTATCAAATGTTGGAAATAAAGAGTTATTCTCGTACCTTTATGATAAAGTAAGTTATATAGTAATAATTAAACATCAACGGTCACACTAAATACTAATCCCGTTACGCACGCCGCATAAAGATGTTTAATAAAGTTTCCGTATTGTTTCAGAGCACGGAGATAAGGGAGATCGTCTGCGCCATGGGCGTTCGCCCGCCTGACAACCTGCCCATTCTCACTCACTACTACTGTAGTTGCAGGTGGGATTTTAGCTCATCTAGTACGGGTAAGACAGTTACATTACTTGTCAAATTCTTTCCTTTAATCCGTCAAGACAAAAAAAAACCTTTTGAAGTAATGGTACTAGAATACTATTGGATAAAACACTACTACTTTTAATTACATATCAACTAAGATAAAAAACCGGTCAAGTGCGTGTCGGACTCACGCAAAAAGGGTTCCGTACCATTGATTTATGAAATTAAAGGATTTATTTGTATGAAAGATTACGCGGTAATAAGCGGTTTAAGATTTACGAGTTACTAAAAAAAAACTACTTACTAGATCTCGTTCAAAACAATTTTCGTTGGTGGTTTTTATACTAATGTACATCATATTTTTTTTTTAGATTTTTATTTTCTAATTTAAGAAGTAAGAGGGGGGGGGGGCGGTACCAACTTTTTTCCACTTTGGAAGCGTCTGTCACGCAAACTTTCGGCTTACAAAAAAAATATTTTAAAACCTAGATATCATTTTTGAAGACCTATCCATAGATACCCCCCCCCCCATAAATCCGTTTGATGAAAAAAAAAATTGAGTTTCAGTTCTAAGTATGGGAAGCCCCCAATATTTATTATTATATTTTTATTTTTGCATCAAAATCTTAATGCGGTTCACAGAATACATCTACGTACCTAGTTTCAACAGTATAGCTTTTATAGTTTCGGAAACAGATGCCTATCAGGACTGTATTCTTTCGTGAAATGAGCAGATAAAATAAGCACTTCGGGTGAGTTAACAAATAATGTTGACTGTACACTGAACAACACTCATATTTGAGAGGCTGCTGTTTTAACCACCATCCTTCTCTGTATGAGAGGAGACCTGTGCCCAGCAGTGGGACGATAAAAGGTTGATGATGAAGATGATGATACACTGAACAATTTTTGAATTGTACTCGAGAAAGCTAGTTTCCGTAATTAATTAATGTACAAAATCTAGAATGGACTAAGATGGGGAAAAAACTGTGAATGTTCTCAAAATAAACAATATTGTTTCGTAATTTTGACAGACAAACACTAATAAGTAGGACAAGTTCTGTATTTGAACAAACCCGTGACCGAGAAATTGTTATGGGGAAATACTAAGAGAAGCTGGACGTTTTTTGGGGTCACTGTGTCTTCGACAAAACAAAATCTGAAAAGTTGAGTGTCACCATTTATTGATCATTTACTGGATCCGTATTTCATTGACTTGAATGTCCCTGGCGGCTGAGAGTATGCTCACTCAAATGTCTCACACACAGGTCGTGTCGTCTGTATTAGATCATAATGTTCCCGTAAAAATGGTTGAATTGAGTGGTGCTGATCCATTCGTTATATTCGTTAAAGGATACCGTCAATTGGGACATCTCTTAGCCTCCACGGCTTATTTTTCTTTTTTTTTTCTTTCTCTTTTTAAGTATGTACAATTAAACGCTTTAAACATGCACATCGTTCTACATCGTTCTCACATGTATAAGTTCAACATGAATGCTGTAACTAATATTTTGTATAATTTTTAGGGTTCCGTACCTCAAAAGGAAAAAACGGAACCCTTATAGGATCACGTTGTTGTCCGTCTGTCTGTCTATCTGTCAAGACCCTTTATCTCAAGAACGAATGGACGTATCAAGCTGAAATTCACATGAAATACTCAGGTCTATTGTCCCTTTAAGCTGTGAAAATATCAAACTTCTAAGCCAAGCCAATCCAAAAGATACAGCCGATTATGTCGATATTTTCAACAAATTTTCGACACTCGCAAAGGAATCAAAACCTACAGGTTACTTCCCGTAAACTCAGAATCTTGAAATTTGGCATGAAGCATTGTCATATAATGCAAATATAGGAAAAAGTGCGAAAATCACATTTTTTTAGTTATATAATATAATAAAAATATTTTAATAAAATGAAACTTACAACCTTATTTCTCACGAACGAATAAAGGTATCAAATTGAAATTTATACCAAATACCTAGGTCTATTGTCCCTTTAAGCAGTAAAAAAATCAAACTTCTAAGTTAACGCGATCAAAAGATACAGCAGTTTATACCGACACCTTAGACGAATTTCCGTCACACGCTAGGGAATCAAAACCTACAAGGTACTTCCCGTGAACCTAGAATCTTGAAATTCGGCACGAAGCAACGTTATAACAGACAGATAAAGGAAAAATAGCGAAAATGATAAATTTGAATTTACATAAAATATTATTTTTGCTTACATGACATAAAATATTTTTTTAATAATTATAAACTTACTCCCTACCCTTTTTCACATGAACGCGTAGAGATATTAAAGTTGAAATTCATATCAAACACTTCTTAAATCTAATTACCTTTAAAATGTGAAAAATTCTAAATCAACGCAAAAATTCAAAATGCTGAGGTACCTACCTATAATCATAACGCATATTTTGAAATTGGCCACTACTCGCAACGGAATCAAAACATAGACTACTTCCCGCTGACATTGAATATTGAATTTTGGTATGAAACAATAGCTTAAGGTAACCTAACAGAAAAACCCGAAACCTTTTAAAATTTTAAGGCACAGTAACTAGTTAAACCAAAACAAAGACCAACACAATCGTCATTCAATCTAAATATTTTGGTGAATGTAGATCTGTATATAACCTAAATGCGTCCTAACTGCTGTGTTATACTTAGTATTTATAAATATATTCAAAGACATTAATTGTAATTTCCTATTGTTGTCAATGATTATCAGACAGCTTGCTTCCTACTGGTGAAGCGGGACGGGGGGGAGTAAGTAGTAACGAACGAACGCGCAAGAACTAGCCGCCCGCTGGCGCGAAGGCAGGCGGTTGATCAAGGGAAAGGGTATCGCGGCACAGCGAGCGACAGCCGTACGCCATACGCATGAGCGCTTTGATGCTGTTCGCACGTGCACCGAAATTAGTAAAATTTGCGACAATTTCTCGTTGATTTTGTTTACTTCTACTTTGTCTATCAATAAACTGCTTTTTATAAGTTATAAACTAGCGCTTGACCGCAATCCCGCCTGATGGTAAGCAGTGATGCGATCGTTGATGGTAAAGCGCGCTAGTTTTTTAAGAGCCTATTCACTCTAGCCTTGAAGACACTCAAATTGTAATGTGATGGAAACACCATCGCTGGCAAATTGTTCCAGTCCCTCGATGTAGGCGGTTTATAAGAGGAAGCGAAATGCTTCGTCCGGATCGCAGTGGTGTCAACAACGTTCGGGTGGAAACTCGCCGTACGACGGGTCGTCCGATGGTGGAACGGAGATGGGGGAATTAAATCCTGCAATTCCCTTGCACATTCACCAGAATGCATCCTATAGAAGACCGAAAGGCTGGCTACTCTACGCCTGTGCTCCAGGCTTTGGAGACCGCTACGTTTGTACGGCGGAACCCTCGGTGTGCGAGTCCGACTCGCACTTGGCCGGTTTTTTTTTAGTAATAGTTTACTTTACACCTGACTACACATTTAAAAATGCATTAAATTATTTCAATCTTGAGAATTAACTTTTACGGACCAATGTGACAAGAAGTTTCTAAAACCTGCATTTTACATTAACTTTCCAGGTTGTGAGTAAATTGCCCCAGAATAGTCGATCTCCCCCAGAGAGATCAACTGCTACTGAAGATTTCTAAAGAGGTGTCTGGCTATAGGGCTCATCGACCGCTGTTGCAGCCTTCTGTCGATGACATCACGCCGCTGATTGTGAATACACCCACCATGTAAGTGTTAACAAATTAGAAATCCATAACTTTTGTGACTGATTTAATATGACTTTTGCTGGCATTGTTCTGCACGTCGGAATAACACAGTACAACTTGTTTACTATACAAAAGCAATTGGTCATGAGGCTCAATGAATTGTAGTGCAGAAGTGGCTGTATCTAAGTACCAGTATCGTAATTCTAAATCTATGATTTCTGAATTTATGATACACCATTCGTGTTCACCTTTTTTACTTCGGCCCATTAGTTAGCCACGCTGCTCGTGCCTTCAGTAGCTTTCTTTGCGTCCAAAAAGTGCAGGAATGGGGACACTTTGGACACTCCGAGAAGTGAGCGGTATTTATCGTTAAACATTGGGTGCCAAAATTATACCCACGGCTATAGGCATTTTAAGGGAATAACTTCTTTAATTAAATTGGATATAACATAATAATATGTATGCTCATTAGTATTACAATGCACATTTGTCCGTTTTCCAGTTCCACACAGTGCATGAACGGGGGCTACATCAAGGGCGAGCACGCGGGAGAGCGCCGTCCTCGCCGCGCTCCGGCTGACCTCATGCACTCGGATATAGATATGGACTTAACCATGTGAAGAATAGATGGGTACCGTGATCTGTCTGAGCCGGACTTAAAAAGTTTCAAAAGATTGCCGTCCGATGTTACCCACATTGGAGGGAAATCTTCTGCAATATCAAGAGCTACATGTGTGTACCACTGGTCAATGGCTATCATAAACTCTTATGACCGAATAAGTCTGTGGCTGTTGGATTTCCTACTTTCATCCTCTATTTATTTACTCATAGGGCTTTTTCTTGTTCTTCAACTTATAGAACTCTACTGCTGGACAAAGGCCTCCCCCAATCAATGCCCCGGCTTTCCACAATGACCGGTCTTATGCTGCCCGCTATGCCAAAAATATTGTTAAAGTCCTCTCTTGGTGAAAAGTTAACACGTGCCACCCTCTAGCTTAAAAAAATCTAATCTAGCACATATGCATACTACATTCTGACGGTTCTGTGTCTCAAAACACTCATGTGGTCGGTGGATCTTAACTTTTCTATGGAGTGAACTTTACGTTACGGTACTAGATTAGGACAATCTTCATCGAAATTGTTTATAAATATGCTTAATTTGTTAAAGATTTTGCTTAAGTTCTTTAGTGAGTTTGTTTCAGAAAATTGTGTTCTGAAACAAACTACTATAAAACACTTCACACACATCATCATCCACACATCACACACAGTCATCATCCTTGTATGTTGTATCTTGCTTTGCTGTAATTTACTTTCTTCCTTACGGTGTCGTATTCCATTAAGTAACCTAAATAAAAATATAAAAAATATTCTGTGTATTTAATAATCTCTTATTCTATTTATTTTTAATGCTATCCCACTTTTAAACTTGTTCATGCATAATTTTCAAAGGTTAACTACACCGTTTCAGGGCTTCACAAAGAAGGTCAGAAGGACAACTTTCGTAATTTCAACAATACAGTATAACAGTTTTACCCAACAGTCCAACAATCTGACCTATCTATCAAAAATACTTTGATTGTCGCTGAAATGAGATTGCGACTAGATTTTGAACATTTTTAATTACAGAAATTGGTGCACATCCCCGCCGTGCGCCGCGACCACACCGACCTGGACGCGCCGCACACGCCGCACGCGCCGCACGCGCCGCACACGCCGCACGCGCCGCACGCGCCGCACGGGGCGCACGCGCCGCACGCGCCGCACGGGGCGCACGCGCACCACAACCAGCACCACTTCCTAGCGCAGCTCGATGTGTAGACATTAGAAAACTACTGTTGTGACAAAAAGTATTGCGTCCACATTTTGTCACACTTTAGCAAATAATACTTCGTACACAACTATCATAGAATAAAGAGGGGAAGTAGGTTATCTGCGACCCAATCCGCGATTTAATTGCCTACTGTCTTAGGGTTGACGACTGTCCGCGCTTCGTCGGTTACGGTTGTCGCCCAAACCGCTAACAAATATTATAGATAAGAGCTTATGTTTAAATTATTTGCTTAGTATTTAGTTTACATATACTAGTCAGTTTTTTTTTTTTTGTAATTTTTATTTTTAGTTTTGTACACATAAAGAACCATTTTTATTTTTAATTAATACAAATATAAATAATACAAACATAACATCTATTGAATCACACATTTAATACAAAATTACAAATTAGCTACAGAAAAATACCTACTTTCTTCGGTTTCGACTATTACGAAACGCGTTGTTATTAAATTTTAATGTGTAATATATCCGTATCCTTGTAAATAACTTTTAGAAATATAATTTGAAAAATATAAGTCTTTTATTTGTTCATAAATAGACATACCAACTTTGCAGTTTATGTGATCATTTTTTAAAAGCTAATGTGCCGAAAAGTCGTGACGCGCGAACCTCGTTCCGTGCTAGCCGCGACTAGCGCAGTCATAGGCACTCTAATATTGTGTTTAGGTGTGCGTGCGGCGACGCATAGATACTATGGCGCACACATACAAGCCGCGCGCGGTCCGTTTGTATGAAGATAACGTACTTCCCTCTCTTTATTCTATGCAACTATTAATAATTTATTTACATATAAATACAATAAATATCAGGGACATTGAATGATGTCGTTTTATTTCTTACTTAATGTTACTACCCTCATTGTAGGCAATAACTAACTATACAAGAGTTTTTTTTTTTTAATTAATTTACAAACTAGTCCTTGACCGCAATCTCGCCTGATAGTAAGCAGTGATGCAATCGTTGATGGTAAAGCGCGCTAGTTTATTAAGAGCCTATTCATTCTAGCCTTGAAGACACTTCAATTGTAGTCTAGCCTACGGAAACACCGCCGCTGGCGCTAGAATAACGCCATCATCATAAAAATAATATTACTTACTTAAAGAGAAAGTTCCTACAAATATTTTTAGAGTAAATACATACATACTTCTGGTCTGACAGCCTCCGCGGCGTAGCGGTAGCGGACACGGCCTCTGCGCAAGGTGGCGCGGTTTCGATCCCCACACAGTGCAAATATTTGTATGCATGAATATGAATATTTGCACTGGTCTGCGCAACATCTAGTGGCAGTCGTTAAAGGGTTGTTGGAGCCCTCAAAAAGTCCAACAATTGGTCAGCTGCAATGCTTCGATGTCGCCTTCGGGTTGTGGAGGTCAGACGGCAGTCGCTTCACGGAAAATATTGAAGTTTAGCCATATCAGCAGTTACACTGGTAAAAGCGGACCTCAGACTCCAAAGCTAAAAAAGCTTCGGATGCGACTGGGATAAACGCTGAGATGATGATGATGAGTTTGTTTGTTTGAACGCGCTAATCTCGGGAACTACTGGTCCGATTTGAAAAAATCTTTTTGCGTTGGATAGCCCACTATTCCAGGAAGGCTATATAACATTACGCTGCGACCAATAGGAGCGGAGTATAACTAACTACACGCGATCGAAGTCGCTGGCGGCCGCTAGTATAGGATATACACTGTAACACGCAAGAGTATGTATTTGCTCACTGCTTTCAATATGTTTTTTTTTTTTAAATTAGGTATATATTGTTACGAACATAACATTTTAATAACTACGCGTTTATGTAATGCGTCATATTTAAAATTAGCATTTATTACTGGACGAAAAAATCGTAATCGAAGCTTGGTAAGTGTTGACTGATATTAGTGCTCGTGATTGCATTACGAAATATTTTTATTAGCAGGGGAGGGCACCGTACTGAATACCACAACGGTCAAGTGACCACGGCATATAACATAAAGTTTGTATTTTTTTTTTTGCAATAATATCTATGTAGGTATATTAACTGCTTTAATTTTATAATATTTACATGGCATTTAAAATATTAATATCTATATGTTGGAAAAATACCATGAAACATCGAGTCGACTAACTGCTTAGCTATCTCTGAAAACCTAGCGGCCACTCGGACCACATGTCGGCTCGAATAGATAACTTCCAATCAGGTTGGAATATAGTATTTGAGGATTTCAGCACCAGCAGCAGCCATATATACAGCTGGAAGCCTGTCGCCGTCGTAGCGGCCACCGTTAAGACGCCAGCCAGTTGGGTAGCCGTCTGTTATAAGCACTTGGACACATTCGTTGCCCGCCACGACGGCAACGGATTCATATGGCTCGCATTGCAGTTGCTGTAAATGTAAACATATATAGAACGCTGTTTAACTTGCTCATCTCATAACGAAATGTCAAAATTCGTAATCTGATAATAAAATGGATATGTGATGAGACATTTTTATCTAGACGAGTCGGCTATCGTGATAAAATTGCAATCACATTCCTTGCAATCACATGTCGTGTCTCTAAATTCTGCAATAGGTAAATGTAGTTTAAAACCAGCTAGCGTCACAGACGACACTAAAGTGATTGAAATATATGTATCAAATGCCAGTGCTACCATCTAGCGGTGGAAATATCCATGTGACGTAAGTCACAAACCAGTAACAAACGCGATCTACCGTCAACACTTTGTCAAATCGGATCAAAAACCTGTTTCATTTTGGACAACAGTCTCTATGCTGGCTTCATACTACTGTTACCTAATGTTCAGTTGAGCTTATTATATTTTCTCTACTTTTAGCTGTGGCGTTTTCAGGGAGAATTTGTTTGTTTTTTTGGATTTAGAAGAATAAACTACTACTAAATACTTCACTTTCTATAATAAAGTCATTAAAAAAATTAAACCGTGTTTTCAGAGTTTTAGTACGTATTTTATTCAAGACAATTTCTTTATTTTAGACAATTAGTTGTGAAAAGTCCAGCAACAGGTCAGACGGGACGATGACTCCAGCATAGTTGGGAATAGGCTAGCGAACGACGCAATTATGTTTAATTACCTAATTGAAATTTTTATCCGTAATTTTGGTTTAAATCCCAAACTATTGAACCGATTTTTATAAATTTCTAAGGGGATAAAACTGAATATATGAGCATTGCTAGAGATGACGTGAATACCCAACTTAAATTCGACTCTCGTGGCTGCCAGGAAACGTGGCGTTATTGTAAAATCTGGCGGTACTTCACACCGGAACTGCTTCTAATGATATACAAAGCACAAGTCCGTTCGTGTGTGGAGTACTGCAACCACATTTGGGTTGGTGCTGCCAAAATTGCCACTTGGTAATTTAGGCCTCAGTGAAGAGGCGTGCGAAAAAGCTAATTGGCGATCCAGATCTTGGAGAGTGTTCGCGGGAATAGCCTGACTTAATTCCGCCGTCTCCGTTCCATCATCGGACGACACGTCGTTTGGCGAGACACCACTACGATCCAGACGAAGCGTTTCGTCTCGACTTTTATATCGCGTACATTGTAGGAATGGAACAGTTTGCCTGCGGCGGTCTTTCCGACTGACTACAATTTAAGTGTCTTCAAGGCTAGAGTGAATAGGCTTTTAATAAACTAGAACGCTTTAACATCAACGATTGCATCACTGCTTACCAGCAGGCAAGATCGCCGTCAAACACTAGTTTAAAAAATAAAGATTGTCGCATAACAGGACAAGCAGGTAATGATTCTCCGGTCTATGGTCTTTATCATCCGATTTACTGCAGACTTTCAATATAATCAATCCAAATCACGTCCAAACAAAAAGTAACTACTGTAAACCACTTAGACGTTCCCTGAACTGGCCTTTGTCTTCATCATCAGACTCCTAATGACAGTCACAACCCATATACACACTACACTAGTCCACTCAAAACATTTTATTTTCTTTTTTGTTTTATGTCCTTTCCTAAATAGTTTATTTGTTCGTTTACCTATGACATAACGAACCAGTCGTATAATTTCAAAATGGCATGAATGTACCTAAATACAAGAAAGAAACATCCATCAAAGAGTCGGCCCAGCATCTTTAACACAAGTTGTGTTGGCAACTTAGGTGCCGGTGTCGCCACACTACTGTTTACATCCTTTTAACTGTATTTACTACATGTTTCAATATACTGTAAAATTTGATGCAAATAAATTATTATTATATAGAAGAATCCGTATAATAATAATAACGAGGTACGGTACGCAGTGAGGTGAGTTCCCCCCTCTGTAGCCCTGTAATATGCGCGCATGACGTTCTCGTTCATTGTTTGAGTCCATCTCATGCGCTGCACAACCACCGGCAGCGAGGACCCGGCTCGGGGCCGGATGGCCCCTAAGTCCCAAGCTCTTCGGTGGCCGGCCTCTCCCCTGCCGACGTACAGGTCTTGGCGACGTCGGCGGAGAGAAATACTCGTCGCTCGAGCTCGACGCAACTACCGCGACCGGTGTCGTCACAGCGCTTACATTGGCGCTGGGGACCGGCGGCGGCGAGGCGGAGCTGGGCGATGAGTCCGGAGGTGGTGAGCGTGCTCTTCGTGCGGCTTGTCTCGTCAACATTTTTTTCGTCCTCGTTTTCCAGTTTTATCGGAGGTGACAGCTGTCATGTCACCTCCGCTTCGGCAGTTTTTTATAAGCATTTAATTTCACATTACAGCACATTTATTTAAAAAAAATGGGTTTATTATTGAGCTATTAATTTTCCTTATTGATTTTCTATGAATGTTGATGAAAATTGCTTGTAAATGTATTTAAAATTAAAATGTAAACAGGAGCTTGACGAAATTGACTAGTCGACTTTAGTGTTGCCATTATTATTACATCTATTGAGGCTCTCGTTAGGCAGTTGGATCAAAGGCCTGATTCAAAAGGCAGTACTCCTCGATACGGCCCGCATAGTGAGGAGGTTCCTGTCTCTGGAGCCCTAACCACCGGTAGCTTGGACCCTGCTCCCGCCATCGGTGGAACACTATTTTTTTATATTTTTAAATGTTTTTGTATGTTTTTTATATAAATATTTAAAAATGTAAAGCGATATGTAGACACGGAAAAATAAAGAGATAATAATAACAATTATGGACGAAGTTATGATGACGAACAAATCAATTAGACACATTATTTCCGGGTGTTCTCGTCTAGCTAACGGAGAGTACTTGCATAAACACAACCTTGTAGCCAGGATAATTTACCGGCAACTTGCTCTTAAATACAAACTTGTGGAATCGGAGGTGCCGTACTACAGGTATATGCCCGACCCAGTTCTCGAAAATGGCCATATCACATTGTACTGGGATCGATCCATCATCACCGACAGGACTATTGTTGCCAATAAGCCTGATATAGTGCTGGTGGATCGATCAGAGCGGCGTGCAATGATTGTTGACATAACCATTCCACATGATGAGAACCTCGTGAAAGCTGAGAAAGATAAACATATCAAGTATCTTGATTTGGCTCACGAGGTTGTCGACATGTGGGAAGTGGATTCAGCAATCATTGTACCGATAGTCTGTCGTGTAACGACAAGAAAAGACTTTAGAGGGAGACAGTATTTATTAAGTATACAGAAAAGACAAGATGGAAGTATAAAAATGAATAATGTAGATGAATGATTGATGGGTGATGGTGAAGGGCGGCCCCTGGTGGACCGGCGGCAGTTACGGAGAAGCGGCCCTGGCGGACCGGCGACAGCAACAGACGAGCGGCCCTGGCGGACCGGCGACAGCAACAGACGAGCGGCCCTGGTGGACCGGCGACAGCAACGGAAGAGCGGCCCTGGTGGACCGGCGACAGCAACGGACGAGCGGCCCTGGTGGACCGGCGACAGCAACGGACGAGCGGCCCTGGTGGACCGGCGACAGCAACGGACGAGCGGCCCTGGTGGACCGGCGGCAGCTGCAGAGGAGCGGCCCTGGTGGACCGGCGGCAGCTGCAGAGGAGCGGCCCTGGTGGACCGGCGGCAGCTGCAGAGGAGCGAGGAGCGGCCCTGGTGGACCGGCGGCAGCTGTAGGAGCGGCCCTGGGACCGGCGTCAGCTACAGAAGAACGGCCCTGGTAGACCGGCGGCAGCTACAGAAGAACGGCCCTGGTAGACCGGCGGCAGCTACAGAAGAGGGACTGCCCCGGCGTCACAAGGCCGGCAGCAGTCGAGGGCTCCGGCGGCAAAGGGCCAGGCAGCTCCAGGCGCACCAGTTGTATAGAGACTGGCACAGCAGGAAAAACCCTAGAAGGGCTCTCGAGGCAACGTTTACTGGAGACCTACTTTTAAGAGGCTTGTTTGGAAGCCAGAGCTCGACTGACCACTGCTCTGCGATGATTTCTAAAGAAACCTCGCAGAACGGTTGGAGGTCGAAATTTAAAATATTCAAAAATAGGGACGAGGAACGGTAAATAATTTTACCATAAAAGAGTTCGAATAACAATTATAAAATAAAAATAGCAGACCAACAAGAATTTTGATGAGAAGGTTGTCATAGATACATCATCAACAATGTTGACAAAAAATGTCAAAATAATGAAAATGTTCTGTAACAATGTAAATATAAATGGTATTAAATTAAAAAGTGCAGTGTTTGATAGGAAAAAGTGATACAGTCCTGCATAGGTACGGCTTCCTACGCTAAGGGGTCAATAAGTCGCCGAAACTTAGGCGTAAAGTTGAGACTGAGTCTGTAAACAGAAAAATGAATCCTGGTGTAGTGGAATATGATCAAAACAGAGCCTCATAATAATGGAATGCATATTATGGACCGTGGAAATGAATGATACATATATAAGTATGAATATGAGTATAAATAATAAGTGTAAGTATATCTGAATATGTACATAACATTACATTTCCCCCCCGACCCTGGAAAAATTTTCAACTGTAGAAAATTTTCTAATAAGATTTCAAGTAGGGACTGTAAAACAACACTTCACACATTCATCCATCTCCATTCACCCATTCATACCACCTCTCTCTTTCAAGCAATCTTCTTCATACAGACATGGGTGGAGTTCACAGTTGATGACTGCCACTCATAGAAGTGTGTTTTAGAATGACGACAAGGCTTATTTTTGGAGTTGTCAGCCGCTCCAGACTGGAAGGAAAAAAAAAAAAAAGGAAAACATTAGATAATGTCAGTAGAAATTTAAGCTCCTAGAAGAGCGAAAGAGTTAGCATTTGGTTTAGGCTTATTTTAGGAGTAACCAACCGCTCCTGCATAGGCTTATTTCATGAGTTGCAATCCGCTCCATAGGGTAGAAGAGTGAGACTGAAGGGTAGGGTCGAGCAAATGTAATGTAATGTTTGTGTAGTGAGTGATGTTTATATATAATATAAAAAAATAAATAGGATGTGCAGCTGTAAATAAAACGAAGAAGGAAGTAATATTTACATAAATAATATTGACATTAATAAGAATTGTTGTTCAAAGTATCGAAAATTTCGAAGTTAAAATATCTTCTGAAGGTGTAGAAGGAGCTAGCAGAAGTATCTGCTTCTTTAACAATATAACTGTTTTTGCTGGTTCCTCCAGTCTAATTGTAACTTCATATTCAAGCTCGTTTTTTTTTAATAGTTCAAATTTGATTGGACGAGACATATTTAAGTGTAAGTTAGAAAAAGATAGTTAAGTATGTAAAAGTATACCTTGTTTTCCTGTTAGGGAAAAAAAAGAAAAGTAAGTTAGGTGAAGTATATATATATGAGTGAATGAGTCATGTATGTGTTAAGAGAAAATGCAAGGGATAGAATAGCCAAAATATTTAACCAAAGAGCTGAGAATGTACGACACTACCGTGCCCAAAAAGGGTAGTCGTGCCGATCCTACCAACTATCGGCCGATTTCGGTAACCTCCATACTCTGCAAGATTATGGAGCGTGTATTGAATTCGCGCCTCTTGGCTTACCTGGAAGGTAACGATCTCCTCAGTGACCGACAGTACGGTTTTCGGCGCAATCGGTCAACTGGGGACCTACTAGTGTATGCCACTCACTTGTGGGGCGAGGCCCTCGAGAGAAATGGGGAAGCGATTGCCGTCTCCCTTGATGTCTCGAAGGCCTTCGACCGGGTATGGCACGCTGGCCTTTTGAGTAAGCTTCCAGCGTACGGCGTTTCCGCTGGCCTGACTGGCTGGGTTAAAGACTTCCTGACTGAACGGTCCCTCCGAGTTGTTGTCGACGGATGCTCATCGGAGCCCATGTCGACCAATGCCGGTGTTCCTCAGGGGTCTGTTCTCTCTGCAACTCTGTTCCTGCTGCATATTAATGATCTGCTGATGCCCGGTATCTATGGGTATGCAGATGACAGCACAGTTGTGGAGAGATATCTGCCGGAAGCTCGGGCTAGTAAGGAAGCAATCTGGTCCGAAAGAGAGGCTATGGTAGAGCGTACGAGTGCTGCACTACAGGCAGTCTCCGAATGGGGCAAAGCCAATCTTGTAGCATTCAATGCCGCCAAAACACAGGCGTGTCTTTTCACCGCCAAAAGGAGCCCGTTCACCTTGGCTCCTACTTTTCAGAATGTATCCTTGGAGTGCACCAACCGCCTTCAGCTTTTGGGAGTAGAGATTTCCTCGAACCTTAACTTTGGGCGGTTCATTGAGTCCAAGGCCAGGGTGGCTGCTAGAAAACTTGGCGTTATCGCAAAGGTCCGGCGGTACTTCACACCGGGGCAGCTTCTAATGTTGTACAAAGCACAGGTCCGCTCGTGTGTGGAGTACTGCAGCCACATTTGGGCTGGTGCTGCGAAATGTCACCTGGATACTTTGGATTCAGTGGAGAGGCGTGCGAAGAGGCTGATTGGCGACCCAGACTTAACTCGAAACGGTCTCCAAAGCCTGGAGCACAGGCGTAGAGTAGCCAGCCTTTCGGTCTTCTATAGGTTGCATTCTGGTGAGTGTGCAAGGGAATTGCATGATTTAATTCCCCCATCACCGTTCCACCATCGGACGACCCGTCGTCGTACGGCGAGTTTCCACCCTTACGTTGTTGATACCACTGCGACCCGGACGAAGCGTTTCGCTTCCTCTTTTATACCGCGTACATCGAGGGACTGGAACAATTTGCCAGCGACGGTGTTTCCGTCACATTACAATTTGAGTGTCTTCAAGGCTAGAGTGAATAGGTTCTTAATAAACTAGCGCGCTTTACCATCAATGATCGCATCACTGCTTACCATCAGGCGGGATTGCGGTCAAGCGCTTGTTTATATCTTATAAAAAAAAAAAACACTAGACGAAGTGTTTCTTTTGAATTTAGGAAATTAAGGGGTGCAGGAAATTTTAGTTGCGCCAAACTGTCGTAACGACAAGAAAAGACTTTAGAGGGAGACAGTATTTATTAAGTATACAGAAAAGACAAGATGGAAGTATAAAAATGAATAATGTAGATGAATGATTGATGGGTGATGGTGAAGGGCGGCCCCTGGGACCGGCGGCAGTTACGGAGAGCGGCCCTGGCGGACCGGCGACAGCAACAGACGAGCGGCCCTGGTGGACCGGCGACAGTGGACGAGCGGCCCTGGTGGACCGGCGACAGCAACGGACGAGCGGCCCTGGTGGACCGGCGACAGCAACGGACGAGCGGCCCTGGTGGACCGGCGACAGCAACGGACGAGCGGCCCTGGTGGACCGGCGACAGCAACGGACGAGCGGCCCTGGTGGACCGGCGGCAGCTGCAGAGGAGCGGCCCTGGTGGACCGGCGGCAGCTACGGAGGAGCGGCCCTGGTGGTGGACCGGCGGCAGCTACAGAAGAACGGCCCTGGTGGACCGGCGGCAGCTACAGAAGAACGGCCCTGAGACCGGAAGAGGGACTGCCCCGGCGTCACAAGGCCGGCAGCAGTCGAGGGCTCCGGCGGCAAAGGGCCAGGCAGCTCCAGGCGCACCAGTTATATAGAGACCCTAGAAGGGCTCTCGAGGCAACGTTTACTGGAGACCTACTTTTAAGAGGCTTGTTTGGAAGCCAGAGCTCGACTGACCACTGCTCTGCGATGATTCCTAAAGAAACCTCGCAGAACGGTTGGAGGTCGAAATTTAAAATATTCAAAAATAGGGACGAGGAACGGTAAATAATTTTACCATAAAAGAGTTCGAATAACAATTATAAAATAAAAATAGCAGACCAACAAGAATTTTGATGAGAAGGTTGTCATAGATACATCATCAACAATGTTGTCAAAAATGTCAAAATAATGAAAATGTTCCGTAACAATGTAAATATAAATGGTATTAAATTAAAAAGTGCTGTGTTTGATAGGAAAAAGTGATACAGTCCTGCATAGGTACGGCTTCCTACGCTAAGGGGTCACTAAGTCGCCGAAACTTAGGCTTAAAATTGAGGACTGTGTCTGTGAACAGAAAAATGAGTCCTGGTGTAGTGGAATATGATCAAAACAGAGCCTCATAATAATGGAATGCATATTATGGACCGTGAAAATGAATGATACATATATAAGTATGAATATGAGTATAAATAATAAGTGTAAGTATATCTGAATATGTACATAACATTACATTTTCCCCCCGACCCTGGAAAAATTTTCAACTGTAGAAAATTTTCTAATAAGATTTAAAGTAGGGACTGTAAAACAACACTTCACACATTCATCCATCTCCATTCACCCATTCATACCACCTCTCTCTTTCAAGCAATCTTCTTCATACAGACATGGGTGGAGTTCACAGTTGATGACTGCCACTCATAGAAGTGTGTTTTAGAATGACGACAAGGCTTATTTTTGGAGTTGTCAGCCGCTCCAGACTGGAAGGAAAAAAAAAGGAAAACATTAGATAATGTCAGTAGAAATTTAAGCTCCTAGAAGAGCGAAAGAGTTAGCATTTGGTTTAGGCTTATTTTAGGAGTAACCAACCGCTCCTGCATAGGCTTATTTCATGAGTTGCAATCCGCTCCATAGGGTAGAAGAGTGAGACTGAAGGGTAGGGTCGAGCAAATGTAATGTAATGTTTGTGTAGTGAGTGATGTTTATATATAATATAAAAAAATAAATAGGATGTGCAGCTGTAAATAAAACGAAGAAGGAAGTAATATTTACATAAATAATATTGACATTAATAAGAATTGTTGTTCAAAGTATCGAAAATTTCGAAGTTAAAATATCTTCTGAAGGTGTAGAAGGAGCTAGCAGAAGTATCTGCTTCTTTAACAATATAACTGTTTTTGCTGGTTCCTCCAGTCTAATTGTAACTTCATATTCAAGCTCGTTTTTATTTAAGAGTTCAAATTTGATTGGACGAGACATATTTAAGTGTAAGTTAGAAAAAGATAGTTAAGTATGTAAAAGTATACCTTGTTTTCCTGTTAGGGAAAAAAAAGAAAAGTAAGTTAGGTGAAGTATATATATATGAGTGAATGAGTCATGTATGTGTTAAGAGAAAATGCAAGGGATAGAATAGCCAAAATATTTAACCAAAGAGCTGAGAATGTAAGACACTAGACAAAGTGTTTCTTTTGAATTTAGGAAGTTAAGGGGGTGCAGGAAATTTTTAGTTGGGCGCCAAACTGTCGTGTAACGACAAGAAAAGACTTTAGAGGGAGACAGTATTTATTAAGTATACAGAAAAGACAAGATGGAAGTATAAAAATGAATAATGTAGATGAATGATTGATGGGTGATAGTGAAGGGCGGCCCCTGGTGGACCGGCGGCAGTTACGGAGAAGCGGCCCTGGCGGACCGGCGACAGCAACAGACGAGCGGCCCTGGCGGACCGGCGACAGCAGCAGACGAGCGGCCCTGGTGGACCGGCGACAGCAACGGACGAGCGGCCCTGGTGGACCGGCGACAGCAACGGACGAACGGCCCTGGTGGACCGGCGACAGCAACGGACCAGCGGCCCTGGTGGACCGGCGACAGCAACGGACGAGCGGCCCTGGTGGACCGGCGGCAGCTGCAGAGGAGCGGCCCTGGTGGACCGGCGGCAGCTGCAGAGGAGCGGCCCTGGTGGACCGGCGGCAGCTACGTAGGAGCGGCCCTGATGGACCGGCGTCAGCTACAGAAGAACGGCCCTGGTAGACCGGCGGCAGCTACAGAAGAACGGCCCTGGTAGACCGGCGGCAGCTACAGAAGAGGGACTGCCCCGGCGTCACAAGGCCGGCAGCAGTCGAGGGCTCCGGCGGCAAAGGGCCAGGCAGCTCCAGGCGCACCAGTTATATAGAGACTGGCACAGCAGGAAAAACCCTAGAAGGGCTCTCGAGGCAACGTTTACTGGAGACCTACTTTTAAGAGGCTTGTTTGGAAGCCAGAGCTCGACTGACCACTGCTCTGCGATGATTTCTAAAGAAACCTCGCAGAACGGTTGGAGGTCGAAATTTAAAATATTCAAAAATAGGGACGAGGAACGGTAAATAATTTTACCATAAAAGAGTTCGAATAACAATTATAAAATAAAAATAGCAGACCAACAAGAATTTTGATGAGAAAGTTGTCATAGATACATCATCAACAATGTTGTCAAAAAATGTCAAAATAATGAAAATGTTCTGTAACAATGTAAATATAAATGGTATTAAATTAAAAAGTGCAGTGTTTGATAGGAAAAAGTGATACAGTCCTGCATAGGTACGGCTTCCTACGCTAAGGGGTCAATAAGTCGCCGAAACTTAGGCGTAAAGTTGAGACTGAGTCTGTAAACAGAAAAATGAATCCTGGTGTAGTGGAATATGATCAAAACAGAGCCTCATAATAATGGAATGCATATTATGGACCGTGGAAATGAATGATACATATATAAGTATGAATATGAGTATAAATAATAAGTGTAAGTATATCTGAATATGTACATAACATTACAAGTCGTGACAGCCAATGGCTTAATAGCCAAGAGCCTCGACCAACACCTCAGGAGGCTCTCGTTAGGCAGCTGGATCAAGGGCTTGATTCAGAAAGCGGTACTGCTGGACACGGCTCGCATAGTCAGGAAGTTCCTCTCTCTGGAGCCCTGACCGCCGGTAGCTTGGACCCTGTTCCCGATACCGGTGGGCTACTATTTTTTTATATTTTTAAATGTTTTTTTATTTATTTATATATAAATATTTTAAAATGTAAAAAAATATGTACATATAGAAAAATAAAGATAATAATAATATATTTGCATACATCAAAACAAATTAATCAAGGATAAACACAATGTAGCTCTGTGAATCGTTGAGGAGTCCCTCGACTTTTTCTCGGCTCTACTATATACTGAGTTCTCATCAATATAAACGAATCAAGTCCAAACACACGGTAACTACCTGTAAATCGTTGAGGAGTTTCCTGGACTGGCCTTTGTCTTCATCATCAGACCCCTAATGATAGTCACAATATATCAAGGTATAAAGTTCTTATCAATTAATCAAGTACAAACACAAGGTAGCTGCTGTGAATCGTTAAGGAGTTCCCTCGACTATCTTGCAGCTTCATTATCAGACCTACCATAGACCTTTTTTAAATTGTAATGCTTTAAAATATACTTAATGAACAAACTAACTAATGTTTTATTCGCCCTACTACTACTATTTTTAAAACTTCCATTAAATAAATATCTTTAAAGATACTTTTTTTTCAATAAAAAAGAACCATCAAAATCAGTTCATAAACGATGAAGTTATTCGCGAACAAACATAAAAAAGGATAGGTACCTATATACGGTCGAATTGAGAAACATCTTCCTTTTTGAAATCAGTTAAAAATACATAAATACCTTTGTGTTTTACCGAATTACTAGGGGTGATTACTTCAGTCCGATTTAATCAGTCCTTATTACAATTCGACAATACAATAAAAATTTTCTCTTTATCTACAGATATCTTATTCTTACAGTCACATAAGAGAGAGTACCTACCTACGTCATATAAGGACAAAAAACCATAAAATAACAAGTGCCATATCATACATATTCGTTAAATAATAATCAATATTATTTATATTTAAGTTCAATAATATTATCATGCCTACTTTTTCATTACTATATAATTTTATTGGAATTACGTCAAAGAAAGCTTTCATATTATGAATCCACTTTTGTAAAACATTTTCTCCATTCTTCAATATTTCTGATACAATTACTAAAGAATATTGAATATTGCTTTCATATAGGCGCGCTTAAGTGCCTATTGTGCGAAATTCAAATAATGTAAATCACATCTGTTTATTGTTTCACTGGTTTTATACAACGTGATCTGAGATGGTTTGTGTGGCCTGATCTGATTTGATTTGATGGCTTATTTTATTTGTTAGAGTCAAACACCAAAAGCCTAGCTTTGCTAGATTTTTAAATTAGCAATGTACTTAAATATGCATTTGTATACAATCTATTCATATTCACATACGTTCCATATACCCACAAAATTTTCCACGAATTCACAAAATATTAATTTAAAAGAAAACAGACCCTCACTAGAGCACCATTGTAGTGTAACCAAGATCGCGTTGTTACCAGGCGACCGGTCAGATGCACATCCAAGCATACATTTTTTGACCGCGCGGCCTTACTTCTGCCACTGTTGTTCCAGAGAGATACTCTTAGAGAAATGTAGACTAAGGGACCATGAAGTTTTTAAAAACATAAAGAGCTTAGGAAACGAACATGTATGCTAATAAATTATTCCGTAGCCGTAACACTGGAAAAAAAAAAACATAAGTATACGAAAAATTCACAAGTTTGCGCACCAAATGCGAAAATGAATAACATCTCTAGCTACGTGACCAGTATTAGCTTTTAAGTTTATCGTTCGAGTGCAGTATAAGTGCGCAAGCAGAGACGTGCTGTTCAGTGTTTATGAGCCACGTACCACCACTCTAAAGATTCGGCGCTTAAGCCGAACGAAGTCGATGCCGAAGTGAGCCCGAGGCGAAAAGCGTTTATTCTGATATCAGTATAGAATTTGTATCGTTTATTATGATCACATGATATGAGTTTAAGTTTTGTTTAATAATGCTTTTGCAAAGTTAAGACAATAAACGCTTGAAATATGACGCGTTTAAAATACTTTAGTATATATTTTACTGTGTAATATTCTTGAAAGTCATGAACACCGGACTGTGATTATGGTCTACGATTTTCACTTTTGATCATTTTCATTAGTTTCTGCTGCTGGGACACAGATCTCCTCTCGGTGAGAGGACGTGGCTCGAAAATTACCACGCGGGTCCAGTGCAGGTCGGTAGCTGTGTTCTTTTTTTTTGTAAATTTAGGTCACATTTAGGGTTGTAACGGAGGCTTGTTAGCGGAGGCGGAGGCGGATGCGGAGGCGACGAGTCTCACCTCGGATGTGGATGTTAACGGAGGCGGAAGCGGAGGTGAAAGTACATATAGAAAAATATAAATTTATGGTTAATTAAAACATCTTTTTTTATTTTAAATACGTACATTAATAGTAGTTAGTATACTTGGTAAAAGAAATATTACCTTCTTGTTACGAAAATTAAGGAAAAACAAATTGTGTTTGCCGCATTCCCGCCTCGCATTAGTTGATCCTTGACCATTTCGCGCTCAAACGCGGCCGGACAGTTGTTGAGCGTCGCAGCTTGCGCATTATTTATTTTAAAACGTAAATAAACCTCAGTTATAACTCCGCAAAAATTGTGCGGAGGCGGAGGCGGAAGCGAAGATACGATTTCTTGCGGAACTTCCGCAGTAACGGAAGCGGAGGCGAAGCTCCGTTACAACCCTAGTCACATTACAACAGAGTGTGAGGTGTTACAGATAACTAGATCCTCTATGTTTAACGGGACGTGTATAATTTGCCAAAATAAATAAATTTATTATGTTTTTCCCACAGGCGTAAACACACATAATGAACTCAGTAAATTTTAACAAGTCCAATTTTGATGTTTATGTAAACTGTTAAATATTTAATACAATCAATATTAATGGGCTCATGCATCACATTAAAAATTTAAGTATAATCAATTTCATTAACTGACAAATAAGTTCACCTACATGTCATATTTACATTAGTACATTATGGTACTAGTGTGTAACATTGGTGATTACCTCCGAGGCGCTATTTAGATCCGAGCCGTAGACGAGGGTCTTAAGAGAGCCGAGGACGGTAATCATCAATACACACGTGTATCATACGACGTTTTTCAACACACTTGTGAATAAAATAAAAACAAAAACTCAATTTTATTTAGTACTTTCATACTTCTTAACAATTTCATAGAATGGACCGTGTATGGTGAAAGACCTCGGAATTGATCGTGATCGTGATAGGTATCTTCACTAAAAGCATCTGGCTATGGTTCTCTATGTTTTTTACGGTTATATTTGTTAATTCTTGTATCCTACAGGCACCAGTTACACCAAATATTAAAGCAACCTGAAAAAAAGAAACAATAATTAAATTGAACCCACAACACAGGCTGAAGTCGCTAAAACAATAACTTTGGTAAAAAAAATGCATTTTTTTTTTAAATGACGTCTTTACGACTTAACAATAACTTTGGTAAAAAAAATGCATTTTTTTTTTTAAATGACGTCTTTACGACTTTTAGCTAAGCCTACCTTCAATTTCGAATCGAAAATAGATTCCACGATAAAACTGTACAAAACTATAGACAATCATAGCTTATTTCTTAACGATTTCAGTGACATACGGTGTGTCGAGCTGCGCTCTTTAATTTCCGAGGTATCGTAGTTTTAGCGAACACAATTTCGGCCGGGCGCACTCACACCACACACCCCCGGAGTTACGCAATAGGGGCCGAACATTGGAGGGGGTAGATACTTATTTAAAATTAATTTAACTAACCTTAGTAGCCAGATATTGGTTATCTGGAGCTTCTTTTATAATATTTTCAATATCGTCAGATTACAAAACCTTTGATTTCTTGCTTCTAAATCTATCGGATAGTCTCTTTAGATAACCTGACAAATTAGAGTATGTTTTCAAGTCCACTCCATTCTTTGTTCACATTGTACTTTTTAACATTGAGTATAAACACCACAAAGAGCTAGGTTTGTACTTAGAAGATAATTCTTTAAAGTACGCCATGAACGCATTTTCTGAAAAAGACTGCGTATTCTTGCTGTTTTGCCATTTTATGAAATTTTGGTACGATATTAGATATTTTTCCTTGGAGTTTTCAGGTAGTAAACTTTGCATACCGTTAAGGGCTTCACATCTTATATCGAGCGGTGTACAACATAAATCATTTTCTTCGCAAATAGTACTTGTAGACGTTTTAATTAATAAATAACTATAATATTAATTGCAAGAGTGAAATCGAGTTGTGAAAAATGTTTCACTATCGCGCGAAAAATAATCAGTTTTCCTATGCGCGCGCATTGCAATCAGACACAGACTAAAGGAGTGAGGTTTTTTTTTATTTTCCGCGCACAGGTTTTGCGCCTATACTGCCACGTACAAAATGAGGGAATTTAAACTCTTATTACAGAGAAAACAAAAGTTATATATGAGAAGTTTTATTTATTAAACACGTACGAGTTAAAATTATCTATTTATATAAGAAGTTGCATGAAATGAGCAATAGGAACATTAATTTATTTGTTCTATTGAACAAGTTTTCTTTTTTTAATAAATACTTTTGAACAAAGCTACTCAACCAATTAAATTTAATAAAAGATGACGGGAAGACGCCATTTTGTGAAGACGTATTTTATTTTTGCATTGCATTTTATAATAAGATAATTCAAAACGAGGCTATCATGGTCTAAGATACCTTTGCCTGCTCAGTGTAAAGCAATGCACTGGCAAATTGAACAAACAACCAATTCAATTAAAAAAAAATATTTATAACTCACTAGTGAGTTATGGATTTTCTATAATCTATAATAATATAATAATAATAAATAATCTTTATTCAAAAACTTACACAACATTGTAAAATCAAAACTACAAAGATATTCTTATACAATTTCATACATATCTTATTGCCTAAATAACAGCTAGGTATTATGTGTGACTAAAAATATACCTAAGGTCATACAGAACGTATTATTCTATAGCGAATCATGTAAAATTAGCGACATGCCCGAGCTAGGTTTATTAAACCTGTGTTTCAGGCGCTCACTTTACATCACAATATATCAATACGTTCGTAAGATTTAATCATGCAACGTTATGGACTAGGAATTCAATAAACAAAAGCTTTAGTTTTTTATTATGCTATCTTATGTACTATTTAATTTCATATCTTATCTAACTTTTATCTGAAAACTATTTACTGTCACACTATAACTTCCAGAAGCTTTTCTGTGTCTGTGTACTTGAGAATCAATAGGTATTCCGATATTACTTGACTACATTTTTTATAATTTATACTGTATATATCTAATAGTTTGTTGAACTTGTTATATAAGAAAGGGCCTAAAAATACATAAAATCTATAGGCATAGGCGTGTCTCGTCTGTAGTTTTGTGCAAACCATATCCTTTCTCCTCTTGGTTGAAGGTACTGGGTCAAAAGGAAGCTGCGAGTGCAGATGAAGTAACTATAACTCACTAGTGAGTTATAGTTTTATTTTGTCACAGTTTGGTTATGGGTGTCATTATGTGCCTAATTGCGGTGACTATAGAGCCACTTTATGAGCAAGTGTGTTGAAAAATATGTTATTAAAAAATCATGATCGTTATAATAGGTCACTTTTCAGAGACAGTAATTATAGAATTGTCGTCTATATAAAATAGTCCTTTAGTAAATAATAGCACTTATAACTAAAATACTATTTCTTTTATAATTGTGCAGATTTAACATTTTTATTTTATCAGGAACTAATTAAATATTGTTTTGGACGTTAATAAGATACTCTTGTTCATTAGTGTAGTGCAACTGACTTACACTTCCAGTTCTGACTTGTTTTCGTCTCGAAGTATTCAGTAGTAGCTTTTAGTAGCTATTTCATATGGTGAAATATTAGGTTTAACAAACACATTTGTTTCGTATAAAGTGAGAATTTTTGGACTTGTAAAGAATGGTTGAAAACTATCCGCGCTTGCCGTGCCCGGAAAATGTTTGTCCCAGTATATTATTTCAGGGACACGCCAGTTTCCACACGACCTTTTCCTTCATCATTTTCAAAGTAGTTGTGAGTGGTAATGACATGATTAACGCAAAATAAAGCGTATTAGGTTCGAACATAAAACCTTTAACACGTGGGCGCATTATTTTATGTATATTTTTCAGTTCGCATTTGCATTTAGTGTTTAATAAAATCGTTGATTTGAAACAATTTGTGTTTATATTATGTAAAAGTGCTCAGAGCTGCACACCTAACGTGACCATATGGGCAGGATAGTCAGAAAAGTTCGATATAGTTTTGTTTTTCAAACAGAACAAACGATAATTAAAATAGTATTTTCCCCACTAGAAATTTATAGCAGCGCGGAGTGCCAATAGTCTTGATTTAATACAATTATTGAGACACAATTATTGAATCTTATAGCTTAGCATTATGTGACTCTTTGGAAAAAAATCACCTGGCAAAAAAGTTTATTCTCAAATATACAAAATACGGGTAAATGACAAAACAAGTGTCGCAGTAATAAAACCTGAAGATAAATTTAAATAATTCATGTATTGAATTCTCACTTATCTAAAAACAAGACGAAGAAGATTTTAAAATAGGTTTATTCAGCCGGAAAATACAAAAAAGACGACTCAGACTCACGCCACACTTTGTAAGTCGTGCCTCTTTGATTACTTTATGTTATTCTATCTTTTATAATAACACAACTTGGACAACACTAAAGCTTTTTCTATTGTGTGATTTATTTATATGACTCACACTGACAAAAAATGGTCAGTTTATGCATATCCCTATCCTAGTTCTATACGACCGCGAGAAAATAATTGTAACTTGCCTAAAAGCCAATCAAAGCGTTACTTGGTAATTTCTTTTAGGTGATCATTGCTTACCACCAGGCGGGATCGCGATCAAGTACTAGTTTACAACGTCAAAAAAATAAAAACAAGATTCTGATTCCTGAACACTGCTACTGATACCCGGAGTCCATTGTCGCACCCGGTACAATCTCCTAGGACTGAATAAAATAATATAGCCGACTTGTTATTAATACATACTTGAATTCAACCTAATTCAAAAAAAAAAATCCTAATTCAAACATTATTTATTTAAATTATGTTTTGTACTAATTTTATTTAATATCTTGTTTTGCCTAATTTTTATGAATGTATGGTTTGTGTAATTACTAATATTGACTGTGTGTGTGACAAATTAATTTAGTTGTATTCTTATGAAAATTTTCTATTTTTTTCCTTTTTATCTATATAGCGTACATTGGTGGCCCAAAATGAAAAACATCTCCTTTGGTTAAGAGTTATGATTTTAATTATTATACATTCAGCCATCGTCGAAGAAGAATCTTCTTTAACCAGTAGCTTGGGACACCGCTACTTTAACCAGTAGCTTGGGACACCGCTACTTTAACCAGTAGCTTGGGACACCGCTACTTTAACCAGTAGCTTGGGACACCGCTACTTTAACCAGTAGCTTGGGACACCGCTACTTTAACCAGTAGCTTGGGACACCGCTACTTTCGGAAATTTGACTTATCAAATTTGTCTTATTTTTATTCTTTAAAATTTCACTTATGGTTTTTTTTTTATAAATTATAAACTAGCGCTTGACCGCAATCCCGCCTGATGGTAAGCAGTGACGCAATCGTTGATGGTAAAGCGCACTAGGTTGTTAAGAGCACTCTAGCCTTGACGACACTCAAATTGTAGTCCGACGGAAACACCGCCGCTGGTAAATCGTAGTGGTGTTAAGGACTTGTCTTATTCTTCACATCCATAAGTGGAAGTTCTGAATCATGCCTGTGTGGCGCTAATGACGTCACCGCGCTACCAGCCGGTCTTCAAGCACATGTACTTAGTGTTTGCGAATTACCGAATGCATTGAGACAGTTTGGCGCAGGCTTTATAACTAGAAACACTGTTACGAAAACCCTCATCAATAGTTAGAGATGGCGCATGACGCATTTGTCGTGGAAGAATTATACTATGTGAACAAGGCAAAACCAATAAAGGACCAAGACTGAAAAGTTCGCAATAATTAAAAGATTAATAGCTGCTAACCATTTCGTGAGAACAGACAGACTATAGTTAATATGTAAGACACAGTATCTTTTCTATATTAAAATTGAGGGAAGTGTCATCAGTAAATGAAATTATGTATATTACACAGTTAGTCGTCATGGTATCTTACATTCGCATTTATTTGTTTCATTCAGCTTCATTCTCTCTCCTACTAAAAAAACAAAAATGTTTTGCTGTTCCCGCAGGGTTCATAATTGATTTGATATTTTAACATACCAACTATATTGACGACAGCAGATCAAGCTACCCGAAACTATCAAATCTTCCCAATCAACCTTGGCCCTTATTTTTTTAAGAAATAAGGGTAAAAAACAAATAAGGAAATCTGACAGTAGTAGCTTGATGTGCTGTCATCTGTACACATTACGGAATGTAATTAAAAATTGAGCTGTGAGGCGCAGTAGTCCCGTTAACGTTTCCTGTTTTTTTTAAATAAAAACATGCAACGTGTATATTGAAAATAAATATCTATATTATATAATAGATTTAAAAGTGATTAAAACGTATGTTATAACTATGTGTATAATAATATTTTATTTTAGCAGTTATAGCCCACATAATTATAACTATGCGAAACTTCTTACATTAAACAACAGTGTATCTTAATAGTTTCAAAGCCAGCTTGTTAAATCCACAGTCTACAATGTAAGTCGTATAATTAATATCCTATAATACTAAAGTAATTTTCATCTTTAATCGGTTTTATGATCATGGTCACTAAACTCTTATAAGCAGCCACTGCCAAAGTTGCCACGAACATCTATCGAATTTGAGGACGCTAAAGGTAATTTCCAAATTTAATTCTAATCGTTTCGGCAACCGTCCTCCTGCTGGCTTTCTTTCGATATTGGCAAAAATTATCAGTTTTCAAAGTTAACATACCTTGCGTGATGACAAAATCGGTCAAAATCAAATAATATAATTGTGATCAAATATTGTTACCAATGCACCTTATGTCAATGGCATAAGGTTCAATATTGCGCGCCATGCCATACGTAACTTTTAAGCTCTGTATCTTGAGATCTAGACATTGTAGAGGTACGATATAAAACGCTAGACCTAGGATAGCCTATCCAATGGTACAGGTTTCATCAATATTGTCATCGAATTGTCGACTTCAAATTTACTAGAAACTCGTCTTCTGTGAAGTAGGTACATGCTGAACGTATTAAAAATTATGCGCTATATTATTAATTCATGCGATAAAGAAGAATCGATCTTTACGAACATCTACAGCGACAACCACAACAAGCACTTGAAAGACTACTTGAAGTAATTTCTGTGGTGTTGTTGTGTGTACGACACGGACTTTGTGGACATAAGGGAAGACTTCAGTGCGACATCCGCTACGTTCTACTTGTCATTGCCTACTACCGACTCTTAGACTGTACCTTTGTTGCCAATAAACCTCGTAACCCTTAATACCTCTAGCCCATAACAATATGTTATCAACATGATTTGGATCTCTTTGCAGCCAGTGTGACGTCAGCTAGCAGGAGCTTAAGCCTTAATTTTTTAAATATCTGCATAGTTTATCGTGTATCTGTTATCTCTTTCAATGGCGAAGACAATTTGTTATTTTACTAGTTTTACAGAGGTATAATAATAAATATTACTTCTTCAATTATGTTTACAACACGCATATAATTATAAATCTACCGGACCTATAACGCGAAGACTTGTAATTGGTTTTATGTCAACTATTGTTCCCTTTGTTTTTTTTTTTTTTGGTTGTTTGACTTCCATGCTGTAATAATTAAATAAAATACGCTCTAGACTAGACAGCTGTAGATAATCGTATCTTAATTTTGAGTTGGGAAAGAACTAATATTTGTGTTGGGCTGGCTGTAGTCCTCGAATCCTTATCTAGTACCAGATTTGAAATTGGCCATCTTCTGTCCTTCTCCTGTTTGGAATTCTTCACGTCCTAAGTACATAGAGATAAGACTATTGCTCCGACCACTGTGACCAATAAGTACTCATTCATATACTGGAAGACAATTTTTTTGGATATTCAGATAAGCAATTCCGGAAAAAAAAATCTTTATTGACGAAAAATAAAGAATTCTCTACTGAGCAGTTTCAAAAACAGAAAAAGTTTGACATTTTCTAATTAATGTATATTTATATTACGTTAACGAAGGTGCAAGCTCCTTAGTTCCAACCTATTTGTTGTCCTTCGTCCTGTTCAAACCAGTGGTTACAGAAGAACATTGAGGTGAACAACGAACGTGTTTACGTTCCCCAGGGAATACAAACAGATCGCCTCGTCGTCCTTGGCGCGTCTCCAAAGTCTTCATCTAGATCTAGACCAATTAATACACTTGGGCTAACACTTAGTAGTAAAATTGGTATATTTAAGTGAGACAGGGTTTCTAATTGAGACATGCAAACTATGTAATGGATTTACTGGGACAGCGTACTAAATCTACATTTGATGAACGTTACATCAGGTCTCAACCCCTTTATTAATCATTTAAGACCAACAAAAGCCCTTGGTTTTCTTACTGACTACTATAATAAATGGAATTTTTATATTGTATGCTTTTTAGATAGCTAATTTGGTCTGAAGTGTTTGAGCGTTTGAGATATTTAAACAATCCCTCTTGAATATTAGGTACTCAAGAGGGATTTTTAGTTGGAGTAAGTATAACTTGCAGCAAGCTTGCCTTTTTATAGATAAGTTATAGAACTCACTGATAACCTATTTATCGAAAAAAAAAAAATATCCCATCACGCATCACATAGTCTCATACTTCATTCTTCCTATCCGGCGGCCGGCTAAAGTTGTAAGCTCTAGTAAGCTATATCTTCGACAAACTAAAAAACTTTATTACGTATTATGCATGATGACGAGATGATACGACTAGAGTAGTCTAGGAATTGAATCTTGTTTAAAACGTGTTTATGTCCTGTATGATTAGACCTGGGCCCTGCACGATGTATGTGTACCTAAATACGAACCTTTAGAATAGAATAGAATGGAATATTCTTTAATAAGTACGCCATACAGATTACAGAACATAAATATAAAGATTTTATAAAGGGTGACACAATGGCCGGTCTCATCGCTAAGAGCGATCTTTTACATACTACCTTTGGATGGAATACTAGGGGGAAGGAGAGAGAAATAGTGCAGGTAGTCTACAGTGTACTATTTACATAGAGTATACAATTAATATGTACGTTAATTAAATGTATCGTACTAGTTTAAATAAATACATACATCATAATACATAAATTATACAATTAATTACACATCTTATAAATAAATATCAAACGAGAGCAAAAAATATAATTATCTGTTTAAAAAAAAGGAAATGCTTTTTATCATAGTTTTAAAAATGGACAGAGTTTGAGCACACCTTATGGACACGGGCAAGTCATTCCATAGCCGAACTGTTTCTACAGTAAACGATTTATCATAGAAACTAGAACGTTTGATGTTATAGAGTAGGCTTCATGAATTCCATATAAAAATGTAATTATCTGAACATCTGAATCGATATCAAATATTTTATATTACCTCAGAAATACAATAAAAGTTGAGTGTTATCGTTATATTTCAACAACATCCAATTGTTTGTTGTCAATAAAACGATTCCTCATGTCTATTTGTTTGTGTTCGTTCAATAATCGGATATTAATCGCAGGTATTGTAAATATGATCCATTTGTAAACATAATACAATAATCGTTCCTTCCATTTTACTTACCCAAACCTTGAAGGTAAATATAATATGTTCTGTAACTTGAAGATCAGACTTATAATTACATAAATATTTTTGTGCGAAAAACAATACTTAAGTAATATTTATAGAAGATTTTAATGTCTCATCTTTCTCAAAACCCAGGATTTGAATTGAAAATTTGAATTTATCAAAGTTTACTTTCGTATTACTTACGATGACAGCCTGTAAATTCATTTATTTGCAAAAAAATACAAGAAATTATTTCGCGGAGTCCCTTGAAGTCACCTTAAGTAATACTTAAGTAGAGTTTGACAAGTTCTCAACTTTAAATTATTAATTCAAAAACCAGAAAGGTAATTCTTGTTGTTTTAAGAACGTTTGTTTGGCTAATTTTAATCAGATCTTAAAAGAATAACAAGCATACATCTAAACTTTCACCTTTCAATACTAGCCGCGTCCCGAGGTTTCAACCGCATCAGTTTTGATCTCGAAGAAATATCGGAATAAAAAGTCTGATATTAACCATCTGTATGCCGAAGTTCATCCAAATCCGAATAGTAGTTCCGAGCAAGAAAAATAAATATCTGAATTTATAACATTAGAAGAAATGATTAGCAGGATAGGATGGGATAGGAAGTCGGAACTAGGGTGTAGAAAAAGCCATGATTTTTTAATCGTTAAGCAATATTAGTTGATTTGCCTTTTTGCTGTTATTATCATTTGAACAAGCTTTCAAGACATATAACCCGGTCAATGATGATCCCACCCCCATTATAGCTGTTATTTAATACCAAACAGTTTGAATTATTTCTACAATGCAAAGGTGGTCTTCAGTAGCTCCAACAGCATTTTCAAAAGTAGTTAGTGGTGGTTGAGAAGCAGGATTTGGTTTTTAGCAGCGAAGTAATCCCCAAATTACACTAAGTATTCCTGCCTGCAAAGTGGGTGTTTTACACATGGTTTGAATTTCATCTCATTCAGTTGAAGTATGCTGAGAAAAATTGTATTAAAACGTTTTAACCAATACTCATTGGAAGATGAGTTTTCTTTAGCCAGTGTCAAACCGGGCTTATGCATGTATTCCGACTCTTTTTATGAAAAAAAGATGTCTTTTCGTCTTACGCATATTATGCTTTCATAAATATTATTGAAAAGGTGACCTCATGATGTTGTCAATAGATGATCCTCAAAAGTTTCCTTAGAGAATTGCGCCTGCGGGGAATATATGATTTTGATGGCTCTTTTCTGAGAATTTCCTTCGTTTTTTTTTTCTCATCGCTTAAAAATAGGCTCTGTCTGGAACTTTTCCCCAAATTACAAGGACATGTTACATTGAAAGTAACCAAAATAGACTAGCCTCGCCGTCATGATATCTATCCGTTTTTTTTAGAAATTATTTTATCTTTAAAAAACACTTTTTCTAGGTAAACGTTGACAGGTTAACGTTGTAGATTAATATTCGTCGTCGTTGTCAATTAAACCTACAATCGTGAGAATTACCGTGAAATCCAGCAAGCAGTGGATTGTGCATGAGGTGCCTAGTCGATAGCTGAAAACACACAATCAAAGTAGAAAGTAACGCAGAAGTAGAAACGCAGTAACGCAGTGAAAGTGACAAATAAGCGACGATCTGAAACGTCTTGTGATGTCCACTTTTAACATTAAGGAGAGTGCAAACTGAGTGGTGCGTTATATTTGCGATTCGCTTGAGGAGAATATAACGACTAAGTAGCGTCTCAATCTTAAACTCAGTTTCAAGATTGCTTCTGAAACCGCCTGTATTCGTCGTGATTTGTCTGTTTCGGGCTACGTATTAGTATTTCTTTGTTAAATCTAACTTGAAGTTGTTGGAGACATACGTGCATACTCTGAGTGATGAAACATCATTCTTATAAGCATGCTGTTATGAAGAATTTGTTTCACTTATGTCAATAATCACAGATTGTAATCATATTTTGTTAGTAGAACAGCAAATATATTCAACAAATTTAAATAGATTATGTTCCACTCCATTTTCGCCAATTCCAGAACAAAGAAAGTGGAAATAATCAAAAAAGTTTCAAAACAGTCCACTCAACTGCAGCAGCGCAAACTAATTTAAAACCTTCCCGAGCTTCGTGTAAAATAAAATTAACATCGACGTTCCGCGACCATCTGCCACTTGAGTAGTGTGCGCGCGCCCTAAAGGTCATAGCACACTTAGGTCCGTATTCCAGAAGGAAACTCAAGCCTTGATCTCTGTTTAAGCATTACTTAAAACTACTTTCAACCAATGAGATGGCTTGAAACGAGACTTATGTAGAGCTTGAGTTTTGAGTGACGTTCTGTAATACGTTCCTTAAACAACTGCTCCAACAACGCTATCACAGCGGCAAGCTACGCGGTCACAGCTAGCAGGTACTTAGCAGATATGTAGCAGATAGCCAGCTACCCACCCGTCGACCGCTCTCGCTTTTCGCGATAGACACAGTCCGCGATCGGATTCCATTATAGTAACTCGTATTTTTACTACCTATGTCCCGATTCACAACGCACGTGCTAGTAATTTATTTATTGCTATTGCACCTGAGGATAAAGAGAGAAGCGTTAGAAATAACAGACGAAGATTTTGGGTGAGAGGCGACGGCGCGACGACTGCTAGTATTGAGTGCACGGATACCGCACCGACCGCTTGCCTATAACGTGCGGCTAGCGAGGCGTCAACTACCGAGCAGTCTGACGGCGTGCTGTTTGCTAATTTAATATGATAATGCAAAATGTATCATAAAGCAATAGCAATATTTAAATTACACTTCTGGACACATCTATTGGCCCACCTTGCATTTTCAGTTTCGTTTGGTCCTAGCTAAAATTTTACTGCATAAAAACTTTTTGCTCGACCTAAGTCGAGCAAAAAGTTTTTATTCAGTTTTGAACCTGGCACATTCATAATTTCATTCAGTAGTCTTTTTTGAATTTCGAACACAGAATTTAAAGAAACAAAAGACAATTTGGAGCCTGTTTGTTGATATCAAACAATTGAACACTAAGAAAACTTGATTTTGTTGAGCGTGTTCTTCGTTTACTTGAGGTTATTAAATAAAATGTGACTTCACTATAATAAATGCTTATAATTTTGGTTCCACAATGTTTTACTATAACTAGCTATATACTGTGTACATGTAGAGGCAGGGCGGTGTATTGTAAGCGACTGGCGAGCCGTACGCTCGCGTCCCCTTATTTCGCTAAAGATGCGACTCAGCACATTGCGGTTACCAAGCCGCTACATCACACCCCCCCTTTCTCAAATTTTTTACAAAAAAATTTCTCTCTATTCTATTCTAATATATAGTTACATGGTATGTCTTAATCACAATGTTGCTTATCATAACATTCTGTACTAGTCAGCATTCCAACAGTCGAATGCTGCCTATTGTTTTGCTTCTAAATATAACTCGTAGACACCTTATTTTCTAACACCTTAAAACTTAACAACGTTCTACATACTTAAAATAATTTGTCAAGTGAGCAAATATCGCACCGGTTGCCTAATCACTCGACCACAGCTTGTGGTTTTAGGCATAGGCAGAAGCGTTTCTTGCCCACTTGGTTCTATATCTGATTCACACTGATTATTATTAGTACTACTATTTTCTGATGGCATTTCTTCCCTTAAAATGTACGCTGGCTTTAATCTGTCTATGGAAACAGTTGATTGGCGATCACCCATTTGTATGTAAAATGTTTTCTTATCTCTACTGATTACCTCATAAGGGCCGCTATATGATGGGGTTAATGGGCTTTTTACCATATCGTTTCTTACGAAAACATGAGAACACGTATTCAAGTCTTTGTGAATGAATATTTTTCGCGAATCGCTGTTTTCCCTTGACTGAGGCCGCATACTTTTTATGACGTTTCGAAGTCTGCTTACAAACGTAGGTAAGTGATCTACTTTGGCCTTTTCGGTTTCGCAATAAAAATCGCCGGGTAATCGTAATGTTTGTCCTAATACTAATTCTGCCGAACTCACGGTTTCGTCACTTTTGCAAGCCGCACGAAGTCCCAACAATACCGTTGGTAATTCATCGACCCATGAGCTATTATCTTGTAGCCTAGCCTTAATTGCAACCTTAAGTGAACGATGCATCCTCTCGACCATCCCATTCGCCTGTGGGTGGTATGCTGTCGTACGGGTCTTTTTTATACCTAAACTGTTTAGCAAACTTTTGAAAACTTCGCTCTCAAACTGCCTTCCCTGATCACTTGTTATTGTTAGGGGGCACCCGAACCTGCATATCCACCCTTCGTATATGGCTTTAGCAACTGTGTCCGCGGTAATATCTGTAACTGGAATTGCTTCGGGCCATCGCGTGAACCTGTCTATCATAGTAACGCAATACCGATAGCCTTCTTGTGACGTTGCTAAAGGACCGACTATGTCGACGTTTATGTGGTGGAATCTCTCTGTCAACGGAAAACTACCTAATTTGGAAACTGTATGCCGCTGTACTTTTACTTTTTGACAATGAATGCAAGACCTAGCCCATCTGGTCACGTCTTTGTTCATTTCTGGCCAAAAGAAACGCTTTGTTACCATCTTACGTGAGGCCCTTATCCCGGGGTGACTTATGTTATGTATGGAATCAAAAGCTAATTTACGAAATTGCTGTGGGAGATATGGTCTTACCTGATTATCTGAAACGTCACAATAAATCATATTGTTACACAGCGGTGAATGCATTTGTTTTAATACAATGTTACCTCGTGGTTCTGCTAACATACGCGACATTTGAGCGTCGGTTTCCTGCGCCCGCGCGATTTCGTGGAAGTCTATAGGCGTCGGGCATACGACGGTTTCTACCCGTGATAGCGCGTCAGCAACCGGATTCTCGTTACCGTTGACGTATTGTATGTCGCTCGTAAATTCGCTGATATACAATAACTGCCTTGTGCGTTGTGGGGTCTCTCGATCGGTACCTATTTTGGAAAAAGCATACGTTAGTGGTTTGTGGTCTGTTAAAATAGTAATTTCTCGACCTTCAATCATGTTTCTAAAATGTACGATAGCTAAGTAAACTGCTAATAGCTCTCTGTCGTAGGTGCTGTATTTTTGCTGGGCTTGTGATAGTCTCTTTGAAAAATAACCTAATGGCTTTGTCCTTCCGGCGACTCCCTGTTGCAGCACTGCCCCCACGCACGTATTAGATGCGTCACACATTAGGGACAACCTACCTTTGTCTTCCGGGTATGCCAGTGTAATGGCGCTTTGTAGGCTTGCCTTACACTGCTCAAACGCCGCCGTGGCCTTTTCGTCCCATGTTATTTTAGACTTATCCTTTTTCTTGGCCCCATGCAAAAACTTATTTAACTCGGACTGATGTTCTGCAGCTTGTTTTATGTGTAGCCTATAAAAATTTACCATTCCGAGGAATCGTCGCAACTGTTCGACGGTTTCCGGCCGCGGATAGCTTTGTATGGCGTCAACTTTATCTTTCAAGGGCTTAATTCCTTCTGAGCTGACGCTGTAACCTAAAAATTCTATCTGATGCTTACCAAAACAACATTTTGACAGGTTAATAGTTAATCCGAACTGTTCGAATCTGCTAAAAACGAGTCTTAGGTGTTTACGAAGCAACTCTGCGTTAGTACTTGCGATGATGACATCATCTATGTAACAGAATAGGTACGAACAGTCTCCTTTCTGTTCTCCATTTAAGTACTCTAAACCCTGTAAGACTGTATTGTTCATAAACCTCTGAAATGTTTGCGCTGCATTGCGCATACCGAACGTCATCCTAGGAAATTCGAACAGTGCAAAAGGGGTAATGATTGCTGTTTTTTCTACGTCCTGTGGCGCAACACAGATATTATGATAGGCTCTATTTATATCTAAACGGGCAAATATTTTCTTACCTGCTAGTCCGTAAGTGAAGTCCTGTAGTCTTGGGATCGGGTACCTGTCCGGCTTCGAGATCGCATTGAGTGCACGATAGTCGCCACAGGGTCTGATCTGGCCATCCTTCTTGGGCACGACGTGCAGCGCGCTCGCCCATGGGCTCTTCGATGGCCTACATATACCTAAATTTTGCATTAACCTAAATTCCTCCTGAACTATTTTGTATCTATGTGGTGGCAACGGCCTAGCGCGGGTAAATACGGGTGGGCCTGTAGTCTCTATATGGTGATAAGTATTATGACTAGGTGGTTCTACGTACGAAACTGGCTTAGTTATTTCTGTAAATTCTTTGAGCAAATCCTTGTAAGGGTTATCTTGCTGTATGATAGATATAGATAATTCGGAACATTTTACTACGGTTGCTTCTTTACTTAATTTGGTGAGACCGTCAATCAACCTCTTATTATGTAAGTCTACAACTAATTGGTGTGCCTTCAAAAAATCTGCTCCTATAATTGGCTGCTTTACATCGCATACTATAAATGACCACTTATAACTTCTACGTAAACCTAAGTTTAAGTCTAAAGTCACTACACCATAGGTTTTAATTTCTGAGTTATTTGCAGCGTAAAGTTTATAGTTACACTCTTGCCTTTGCTTTGTTTTCACTTTACTTACAGGTATCACTGACACATTAGCACCCGTGTCCACAAGATACACAATTCCCGTTTTGAAGTCTTTCACACAAAGTCGGTGGTTTCCCGCGGCACAATCGTCCACCGTTGCTGACTGCACCGCGTCTAGTTTCCCGGCTTCTGCTCCTTCTTGGCCCAAGTACACGGTGACTCGCACGTCCGCGCGTTGTTCCTGTAGCGGTAATGATGTCTGCATAGCCAGTCGGGAGACTCTGGTGTGCGCCGCGTCCGGCTTTTAGGTCTCGAACGCTGTTGCCATTGTCCACCTCCCGTGCTTCTATTTCGCCTCCTGATCTCATTTATTTCCCCACGTAGTTCCTTCATTTCCTTTGCCAACTCCTCTAAGGGGTCGGCCACCCTGTCACTTGATGGCGTACTTGGTATTATGGATGCGACCTCGCCGTTGCCCAACGTCTCTACTATCCTATCTGCTTTCCTCGCCATATCTTCTATTTTTACATCTTCACCCATCGCCAACAGTGCGCGTACATTTGGAGTTAGCTTATCCAACCACAACCTTTTAAGTGGCTCCTCTGTCAGACCGCAGTTTCTTGCTAATGTTGACATTTTCCTGAGTAATTGTGACGGTTTCTGTGTTCCCAGATCCGTTTCGTGCATTAATCTCTGGAATTGTTTATCTACACTCTCCTCATAAACGGACAATAAAAGCTTTTTTAACGTTTCATACTTGCCCGTTTCCGGCGGAGCTTCGATGATGTCGGTTACCTGCTGTAAAACGTCTGTAGGTAACTTTGCGAGCACCATATCGTACTTTTGCGTGTCGCCCTGCTTCTGCGGTGCCATAATTGCCTCGAACTGACAAAACCACGACCGCGGTAGCTCTCTCCAAAATTCTGGAACTCTCATCTGCACCGTAACCATCGCTATATCCGCTGCTGTTACTGGAGCTGACCCTGGAGGTCCCGTTATCCCCTGTGGGTTCATTTTGGAGAAACGATGCACACGCGTTGCCTTATACCCGATTGACACGTTGCGTCCACTTTGCACCACGCGGTCCGTATGCCACTGCCTCGTACGTTCTATGCGAGCCGCCTACTCTATTTTTAATTAATTAATTTGAAAAACGTCGAAAGGTCACCAGTGTTGTTTTGGTTCCACAATGTTTTACTATAACTAGCTATATACTGTGTACATGTAGAGGCAGGGCGGTGTATTGTAAGCGACTGGCGAGCCGTACGCTCGCGTCCCCTTATTTCGCTAAAGATGCGACTCAGCACATTGCGGTTACCAAGCCGCTACAATTTTATTGGTTTCTTCTTCTGCTTCGTCTTCAGCCTATAGATGTCCACTGCTGGACAAAGGCCTCCCCCAAGGCTTTCCACGCTGACCGGTCTTGTGCTGCCCGCATCCATCGGCTTCCTGCGACCTTCACCAGGTCATCGATCCACCTTGTTGGGGGCCTCCCTACGCTGCGTCTTCCAGTACGTGGTCGCCACTCCAGAACCTTACTGCCCCATCGGCCATCGGTTCTACGAGCAATGTGCCCTGCCCACTGCCACTTAAGTTTAGCGACTCGCAGAGCTATGTCGGTGACTTTGGTTCTTCTGCGGATCTCCTCATTTCTGATTCGATCACGTAGAGAAACTCCTAGCATAGCTCAACTTTTGGCTCTCTTTATTGGTTTACTTGGATTTTATTATTGAAAAAGTGATTGATATCTTTGGTTTTGCAACAAACATTACTTATTCTTAACATTAAGGTGAGGTTCTATCAATAAATCTATGGATACTTCAACTGAAGTCGCCGCCCAAGCTGTGGCACTTATTTAGGCCGGACACAGCCAAAGAAATGTGAGTGCTCAACTTAATTTATGTAGATTTGCGGTCCGAACTGTTTATCGGAGGTACCTAGAGACTGGCGGCTTTGTTTATCGCCAAGGAAGGCCACGATCTCCGGTCACAACTGAAAGGCAGGATCGATTCATCGTGACGACCAGTTTGAGAAATCGTCACCTTACTTCCATTGAGATACAAAACCAACTTCGCGACTTCCACGGAGTATCTGTGAGCGCTCGAACAGTTCGGAGAAGGTTAAAAGAACGCGATATGATACCACACAAGCCAGCTAATGGGCCCAAACTAACGCGAGCCCACCGAACAGCGCGCCTTCATTTCGCACGCACTCATTTAAATTGGACACAGCAAGATTGGAGCCGCGTACTCTTTCCTGATGAGTCTAAAATTGTATTACATGTCTATGATGGAAGGAAGAAGGACTACCGACGTAAGGGAGAGCGTTTCGCACAATGCTGCTTTGAAGAGAGGGTTGCTTATGGCGGTGGCTCATGGACTGTCTGGGGCGGTATATCTGCGAGCGGCAAAACTCAACTTGAGGTTGTTACAGGACCACGGCTGCTAACATTAAATGCTGAAAGGCACACTCGTGAGTGCTTAGAACCTCACGACTTCGTGAGGTTCTAAGCACTCACGGGTACTTAGAACCATACGCGGACTATGTGGGCCCAAATTTCCTTTTTATGCATGATAATGCAAAGCCCATATGGCCGGCATCGTCAGGGAATATCTTCGGGATGTGAACATCACAGTTATGGACTGGCCAGCCAGAAGCCCAGACATGAACCCCATTGAGCACATGTAGGACGAGCTAAAAAGACGTGTTAGGGCCCGTCAGCCAGTTGCCCAGACGATGCAGGAGTTAAAAACTGGAAAATGGAAGATGATCCCTCAAGATTTCATAGAGCGGTTGATAAACTCTATGCCTAATCGTATGAGAGCTGTGGTAGATGTCCATGGAGGCAACACGCGTTATTAAATTGAACCTTTATTTGATAAAACATGTTTTTTATTCAAAAATCAATTGCCTTTAACAAGGCGCATACCCGACTCGTTAGGCGTAGCTCCATGTCGTATGGTATTCTGAATTCAAATTTAAAACAATACGATCGAAAAAGATGTTGAATTGTATCAGGTTTAAAACTGCATCAATAATTTTTGTTCAATCTAGCAATCATATTTCGGTAGGGGCCATCGAAACCTAAACTCTAAGGTGGGCCAATAGATGTGTCCAGAAGTGTATATTCTTTTTGCCCGGTAAGAACAAAGTCGTGTAAGTGGGCTACTACCTTAACTCAGAACTGTAGAGTCAGTTGAACCATAATATCATGTTTGATATCGTTTGTTTGATACCTGGATGGAACTGCGACTTTCAAGGCTTTACGATTCTATTACGACTATTACAATTAGAGTTAGTTGTAAACTAGTATTTTCATGATCGATATCATAACAGATTTAATAAGGATGAACTGAACAAAAGCTTTGTAATGTCGACATTTCAATTACTGTAGATAGGATATTTTCCTGTAGTGGGACAATCTAAATGAAAAGTGTGTCAAGTCTAATCAAAACAAAGATGACAAATTTGCAGCATATGTATGTGTAGATACTTGTTTAATTTTATGAACTGTGTTAATGGTTCTTAAAGACAACACATTTTTTTTTAAATATATATTATAAACTATTGCTTGACCGCAATCCCGATTGATGGTAAGCAGTGATGCAATCTTTGATGGTAAAACGGACTAGTTTATTAAGAGCCTATTCATTCTAGCCTTGAAGACACTCAAATTATAATCCGACAGAAACACCGCCGCTGGCAAATTTTTCTAGTCCCTCGATGTATGCGGTACAAAAGAGGAAGCGAAACGCTTCGTCCGGATCGTAGTGTGTTAAGAATAATGTTCTGAAGCTAAAGCCGCTCCTGAGTAAACTCTGCCATTGTTACATCGTGAGGATGAACGGTAACCGTGAACTGATGTGTCATGTATGCAGCCGCTGTTTTTGCAGTCATGGGATTATATTAAAGTGGATAAACATTTGCCACGTATTAGGCTTTATGAAAACAAGAGAGGCGCCGCGGGAAATACAGGTTTTGATTCGGTTACTGAAAATCCGCCTGACGCATAATCTGGTATACATACAGAAATTAGAAGCATAAGAAGTGAATAGTTATTTATTTTATTTCATCCAAACATTGTGTCATACATGAATTGAGGCAGCTCCAGTAAGTTACAATAGTACTTGTGTCGGAGCTGTCTCGCTCTTCCCTTATGTGCTATCTTAACAATGGAAGTGATGAAGCTAAATATTACAGAAAATGAAATTTAATATAATAAAAAAACAAAAAAACAAATACGAAAAGAAAAAATTAAAATAATAATAAAACAAAAATAATAATCAAGCAGCTGTAGATGCGTAAAGAATGCTTAATGTGTTCGTGGCGGTGTACGAGTATTGTGTGTGGCGAGTGTAGTAGTGTGTGGCGTGTGTTATATGTGTGGTGAGTATGCGTGTGTGGTCTGTGTTTACACCAACCAAACTGACTTTACACCACACGGTGTAAAGTCAGTTTGGTTAGGATATCCAGCATGTTACCTCACCCTGATCAGAAGGTTTTCTGTTTCTTCATATGATAGGGATCTTAGCCAATTCCTTATTGCTTTCTTACAGTCGTATAACAGCATAGGATATATTTCACACATAAGGTTTAATTTATTATAAATGTAAGCGGATTGTGTAACATATTGACGCCTGGCAAATGCTGATCGAACCCCTGGAGAGTAGGCCACAATATCTTTGCGTCTTCTGGTCTGAGTTTTTGGGTCAAAAGGAAGACATTTATGGAGAGTTAAGGTCATATTTAGTATGTACAGTTTTCTAACTGACAGAAGGTTACTGACCTTATAGAGGTCTGCTGTAGGAAACCTAAATGGCTTAAAGTACATAACCTTAATAAGTGATCGCTGGGCTCTTTCCAGATCGAAGAATTTCACTTTGGAAGCTCCACCCCATATCGGAATGCAGTATGTCATAACAGATTGCGCCAGAGCTATGTAAACCTTGTTTATAAGTTGCGCGGACATAACATGACGTAAAGTTTTGAAGACCCAAATGAACTTCCTGATCCGTTTCATGAGGACTTCAATGTGAGGGTGCCATGACATTCTTTGGTCAATAATTACGCCTAAATATTTTGTGGACTTCAATTGCTGAATTTTTTGGCAGTCACGATTACAGTTGTTATGGTTTTGACAAACATGTACGGTAATAGAAAAGTCAGTTTCAGGCTGTGATCTTTGGCTCGGGGAAAAACAAATAAAATTGGTTTTTTCGGTATTCAGAGTTAAGAGGTTCATTCTAAGCCACTCAGTCAGCCCTATCAGACCCCGCTCAGCTGTAGTCTTAACATGTTCCCATGTATTTCCCGAAAAAACAACCGCAGTATCGTCAGCGTAGGAAAAAATTCTCCCTCCATTTATCTGCATGTTACAAAGGCTGTTTATATATATTAAAAACATTGTCGGGCCTAGAACGCTCCCCTGTGGCACACCGTAGTAGACATTCTCCTCATCACTACACATATTGTTTATCTTAACCATTTGCTGTCTATCGTTGAGGTAGCTCTCAAAAAGAGAAAAAGCTGTGCCCCTTATACCTATGTTTTCTAACCTGCGCAGAAGAATCGGGACGGAAACGGTGTCAAAAGCTTTTTTAAAATCTAGGAAAACTGTTACGCATTTCTGACCCCTATCCACTCTATCAACAACCTCAGATGTCAGTGCTGAAATAGCGTCTTGAGTTGAACGTCCCTGTCTAAACCCGTATTGTGCGTTTGATAGAATATTGTATTTCTGTAAATAATTTAATAATCTCTTGTTTATTAATTTCTCTAAAATTTTTGAAATTGCTGACAGAACAGATATGGGGCGATAGTTATTGACATCGCCTACGTCCCCACCCTTGTGCACAGGATAAATAATAAATAAATAAATAAATGAAATCTCTAGATTGTTTCAAAAATTTTGTAGGAATACCGTCCCAGCCAGGTGCACTTTCTGAGTCAAGACCCATCAAGATACAGTCCACTTCCTGTGAGTCCGTGTCCAACAGCACAAACGAGGAAACCCTGGAATCATTGCAGCAGCTGGTCATACCTAATTTAGCTGCGATGTTTTCTGCTAAGGATTTGCCTATAGTAATGAAAAACAAGTTGACTCTATTTAGTGAGCTTAAAGGATGTGTGGCAACATTAAGGAGATGAGTATTTGAAGTTTTGGGTGGTTTAAAATGTGTGATTTCATTAATTTTATACCATAGATGTCTCGGACTTTTTACTGAATCTTCTATTTCTTTTTTATAATATTGTCTCTTTGTCTTTTTTATTAAATTTGAACAAAAATTTCGGAAGCGCTTAAAAGTTATAATTAAAATTAAGTTAAAAGGATCCAGTCTTGTTTGGTGCTGCATTTTATTTCTGAGTCGTATGCATCCTAGAGCTCCCGTAGTGATCCAAGGCTTCCGTGCTCTTTTGCCACAAGGGATGGATTTGATTTTTGTATTATTTTGGAGGGCCGATCTAATCACCTCCACTAGTTTAGTGGCAAAGCTATCAGGGAGCGTGTAGGTGTTAAAGATTGATTTATCTATATTTACGAGGCATTTGTATGCTTTTTCATAATCAATCTGGGCAAAGGTTTTTGAACAGGTTGTTTGTATTTTACTGGAGCAAGACAAATTCAATAGAACCATAGCATGATCAGTGATTGTTGTGTTAAGTACTGCTATAAATGCTGAGGTTTTAGCTTTGTTAAGTTTCAGGATAGAATGGTCAAGACAATTCTGTTCCCTGGTGGGCAGACAGTGTCCTGGAAGGAGTCCGTGCACAGATAGCATATTCAGATAATTTAGCCTATTAGATCTTTGTTGTGATGTTTCTGTGGGTTTTTCGATTATATTAATATTAATGTCACCCATGACAATAATATTTTTGTGCATATTATAAGGTTCAAGATGGCTGTTCAAAGAGTTAATGAAGTTATCAGCACAGGCATTAGATGGAGAACGGTATATACCTATAATAATAACATTAGACACGATGATTCGGAGAGCAGACGCATTTGTTAGGGATAGTTCTGTAACGATAGGCATATGTTTGTCACTTACGTAAGCAACAACGCCATCATTTTGGTTTAATTGGATTGAGGTGAAATAAGAGGTGTAGTTATCAAGTAATGGAATTTGCTTATTTTTATTTAGCCTACATTCAGTAAGAATAAGAACATCCACATCAAACTCCATCAGAGCCAAGTTTATCTGCAGATCATCAAAATTACTGTAAATACTCCTCATGTTCTGGGTTACTACTGTCAAGTAAGTATTTTCGATTTCTAGTAACGACGTGGATATATCTTCGATATTTATTAGAACAGAGTGTGCAATTTCAATCTCGTCCAATTCATTTATTGTATTTAAGTTACTATCCATTTCCGTTTAAGAAGCCTATTTGACAAGACTCACTACTTATTGTTAAAACAAAATGCCAAATGAAATCTATACTTATCCGCATAATATATCCGCAAATAAAAGCTATGTAGCTTTGAGGAAGTTTCAGTAAATAGAATACAAGAATTCTAAGTATGAATGTGTGAGGTACTGATAGGTGATCGATTGAATGTGTGGGTATGGTGTGTGTTAATAGTTGGTGAGCATGCTTTGCAGTACAAAAAATCTTACTTAAAAAATTAAAAATATAAGAATAAGTGCATAATACAAGTCTGTTAAAGGCTTGAAATAAAGCTAATAGAAATACACATACAGATGAAATACCTGAAATCAGTCACGCACTCTGAAGTAAGCTGTGTACCTGTGACTCACTCTTTACGAGAACTATCTTAGCATCCTCGTCCCTTTTCAGAAAAACTCGGCCAAATGAAGTCCAGCAGAATTTATACTGCTTCGATTTGGCTAAGTCCCGGGCTAAATAAAATAAGCGGGCGTTCCGTGGAGTGAGTTGTTCCGAAATAAATACCGGCACGTCCCCATTGCTGTTGATAGCAAGATGCTTAGCTTGAAGTTTCGTTTTGTTTTTTATGTTAAACGACTTAGTGTTTTTTAACATATCCTGTTTTAAAATGGAAGAGCCAAGTTCTATTACAATGGGGGGGCTTTTTAACCCTTCCTTCCTGCCTTGCGATCTAAAGATGTCCTTAATATCCCGTTTAGCCATATCCAGATTAATAGTCTTAGCCAAACTTAGTACCATATTTATCAAGTCGTCTCTGGTTTCCTGGTTTTTCATAGGTACGTTCTTTATTTCGATGTTATTCTTGCGTGAGCATCGTTGCAGGTCTTCAATTTTATCTTCCAACTCGATTATATAATCTTTGTCTTTTTTCGCCTGTAATTCCAACTGTGTTATCTTCTTTTGGAAGTCGTCATTTTGTTTAGTCAAAAAAGAGATAGATGTTTCTATGTTTGCGTTTGTAACTTGAATCTCTTTCAAGTTGGAGGTTATATTTTTTAATTCGGCTTGCTGGGTTTTTATGAAGGACTGAAACAACTCTTTCAATTCGTCCTTAAATTCGCAAAATTCCGAGGATAAGTCTTCTTCCCTAGCCCTTTTATAGTTTCGCTGGGCGACGAAGTTAGGTGGGGTGGTGACATCAATCCCCATTTCACAAACGTTTCCGTCAGACAAAGACTTGTTCATTTTGATGTTACTGTAGTTCTAAGTTACTAGGGTATGATGAGTGTAAAAGATCGTTTGCTAATTTGTGCGCCGGGGCAGGTGGGAGGGTCTATGCGACCTATTTTGTGCAATGGCAACAAAGTGGGCGTAGATCTAGGATAACTTGAGGGCGTGACCTCTGGGTCGTGTGGCGAATAGCGCAAGTGAAAGGTGGCGTGCGCTTGCGCGTCTGCTGATTTGTTGTGAGATGTCGTCAGGTACAGGGGTAGCACGTTTCTTAAGAGTATTAGTCACAGCGGTACACTTGATAATGAGTTTTACTCACTCAGATTGCTTATTCACGAACACCTCTTCTGCGCTTATGTTGTCCTATTTTTTCACTTTTATTTATTATCCAAAATACTTGATTTTTATAATGTTATTTATTAGAATTTAATGCGATACGGTTTTCTACACGTCTACACCATACGGCGGTCCGAGGGGAGAGGATTTTATTATTATTTATTATTAACTATGCCACAAGCAAAATAAAAATAGTATATGAGACTGACAGTCAATCAAAAGTCATCATTTCTAAAAACAGTTTTGAAAGAGTGTCGAGGTACGTAGCAAGATGACGGTGTTTTTGAGGAGAAAGAAATGTTTATGCTGAACAGTATTTATTGACCAACTCACAAACTGTTCTTATTGTACAAATGAAACATGTTCGAATACACCCGGCTAGTGCGTGAACAAAGTGCACTGATTATAATACTGTCATACTACATTAATAATTATTGTAGGTCATCGCGTTACGCCGGTATAATTAAGGTGTTCGGTGAAAATACTGAACAGAGAGTGTGGATCACACTCTCACACACATCATATCTACCAAAAAAGAAAGAATAAAATAACAATAAAACATTCAAGCTTAAATTATACCAAAATGGAAACCAGAAAACACAAAACCTTTAATAAAAAAACTAAGGCACTATATTAATATGTTTAATTAATATGTTATTACATATTAAATATTTTATTATATTTCGCTTAACTAAACGGCGGTTATTCAACTAACGGCTTGAATAATATTGAATCAATTATAGTTTAGATTGGAGCCCAATCCCATGTGAGCAGAATTATTGGTGGCAGTAGATCGATTGTATAGTGTCGATCAAACGCGTCACTCGCGTGCGAGCCGAATGAGCGAAGCAACACGAGCACTAACTCCAAACGGCTATGACATGACCTTATGTAACTACCACTACTACTGTAGACTACCACCATTATTTCTCTCTCCTTCCCCTTAGTATTCCATCCAAATTTTGTTTGTAAAAGATCGCTCTTAGCGATAAGAACGCCCATTGTGTCATCCTTTGTAAAATCTTTATACTTATGTTCTTCAATCTATAATTATGGTGTACATATTAAAGAGTATTCTATTATATTCTAAATAAATGAAGACATAAGTACAGGGACGGATTTAATACGATAGTCGTTTTCTACTTACTCTCAACCTTTGATAAATTATAAATTTTCTTTAAGTATGTATGAACAAACACGTTTACAAGTTTTTTTTTAACTACATCGTTGACTGGTTTTTCTTATCTGACTACTCTGAGAAGAATTATCATCATCATCCTTACAGCCGAAAGACGTCCTCTGCTGGACATAGGCCTCCCCCAAGGTTCTTCACGATGACTGGTCTTGCGCCTCCCGTATCCAGCGGTTTCCGCGACCTTCACCAGGTCATCGATCCACCTTGTCGGGGGCCTACCCACGCTGCATTTTCCGGTACGTGGTCGCCACTCGAAAACCCGTCGGCCTCATCGGGCATCGGTCGAACGAGCAATGTGCCCGGCCCACTGCCACTTTAGTGTTGCAATTCTTCGGGCTGGTTACTCTCGTTCTTCTGCAGATCTCCTCATTCCTGATTCGATCACGCAGTGAAACCCCAAGCATAGCCCTCTCCATTGCCCTTTGAGTTAACTTGAGCCTTCTTATAAGGCCCATTGTCAGCGACCACGTCTCAATTCCATTCGTCATCACTGGCAACACATACTCAAAGGCCATATTCTCTTTTAAAGTCCAGATACAATCTTCATCAGATCATATGGAAGACACATGTAGAATCGCTGTCTGAAATGGTCTGCTGACGGACTACACGGAAATCACTCAGGTTGAGAGGACCCGTTCAGTCAGTGCCTGCATTTGTAAGAAATCCTGCAGCTCAACTTAAACTTATGGAGCTCAACGATTCGACGAACAATTTTGTGGTATATTACTGAAAATACCAGACCACGACATAAACTAAATAAAATATAGAAAAACATGACCCAGAATAGTCTTCACATTCACAATAAATAATACATTACGAAGTAAACCATTGTACTACACGTATAATGGCATTTCTCAATGTCAAGCTGCATATAAATAATAAATCGGACAGAATTTTTGAGCGATCCACCGATAAGCAATTGTAGGTGAAATAAAGAAAATTGAGAAATAAATGGTAGTAATAAGTAGATACATCGAGATAATAGACTACAGTGAACTTTACATACTAAAGGTATGCAGAGACTGAGAATTACATTCATGAGTTATAAGGCTGATTTCCATTTCAAATTTATCTTTGAGCATAATAAAGTGGAGCAGTTTTCATATTGTAATTGTGTAAGTGTTATTTTTAATAACTATATTAACAATAACTAGCTTTCCGGCCGCGGCTTCCCTCGCGTGGAATTCGGTTATATCGCGCTTTTTAGATTTCCCTCGGGAGTATCAATTTTATTTTCAATAAAAGGTAGCCTATGTCCTTTCTATGTCCTTTCTAATGTCTTTTCTTCAGGGTCTAAAGATTATCTGTGCCAAATTTCATCAAAATCGGTTTGAGCGAGAAAGCGTAACAGACAGACAGACAGAGTTACTTTCGCATTTATAATATTAGTATGGATTATATTACTATATACCCTTCAATTATATTAACATTATGAAAGGTCTGTACGCTCTGGTTTCGCAGCCGAATTATATACATCTGACTGGACATACTGATAGCAAATAATATTGGGCTTTATTGGTAACTAGCTGATGCCCGGGAATTCATCTGCGATATAAAGATATTGGACAACATAAAGGCATAGATAAGTAGAACTAATCACGATTGTCCATAAGCATTTTGACCTCAAAGTGAGCACTACTCGGAGTGTGCATCATAGTATTTAAAACCACTGGAGGTCTTATTTTGAGTTTAATTTAAAAAATAGAGTCGTTCCGTTTGCGGTCATGGAAGATTCCGTTCACAGAAAATTTCGAAGTTTAGCCAAAATCAGCAATTAGTTTGGTAAAGCGGACCCCAGACTTCAAAGCTGAAAAAAACTTCGGATGTGACTTTAACGCTGAGATTCTGAGATTCAAGTCTTTCCATTTGTCTGAAACATTATGTTTTTTTTTTCAAACACACAGAATACTAACAAATTTAGATCGATCGCACACTACACACACATTTCAACATGCAGCGACTTATAATAATAGACGAGCTTTTAAAGCGCACATACATAGTTGTGAAGTGCGCCCAGGCTTACTGAAGGACTAAACGAGTGAGTGAACAAGAGCTGCGGAAATATGAACGAAACTCAATGGAAAACCATTTATGATTTTAGATGTACGACTGAACGAACTATTGAATTTGAATCGTATTATATTTTTAAATTGACTAATCTTGTTTTGACTGTTTTCATAATTCATTCTATTTTGTTATGTAATAAAACATTGTTGACTTTATATTTGCCTATAAGACCAAACATGTGACATAAGCTTTTACTATCCGACCATCTTCCATGTTCTGTTGAATGATATCTAATGTTTGTATAAATAAAATATCTTGAATCTTGGTATCACATTTATTCAAGCAAGTGTATTGGCTGAGCGATCAACTACAGCTGCGCTGCGTGTTGCGAGTTCGATCCCCGCACCGAACAGATATTTGGATGACCTACAAGTACTTGTTTCGGGTCTGTCTGTTTGTATTTATGTGAGTTTAAATGGTTGTAAACGCACCCACGATACAGGAGTAATTAGTGTGGGACAACTAATTAAAACAAAGAACAAACACAAAAAGAAGTTTGTATTTATTATCGTCGATTTTTTTAACATTTTGTTGTTTTGCATTAATTCGCTTTGTAACGTCTGAACATAGTTTGGTCGTTAGTTATTCAATGTACGGAGCCGGGGAGATATATGTATATAATTTGTGCGTTTGCAAGTTGAGTGCCAGCAATATTGTCTTACAATGATGTGCACAAAGACCACTATCCAGATTTTTATTTAATTTAATAACTCCTTGTATTTATCAGTTACTGAGTAACGAACCAGAGGCCCTAGTCTGTTATCACAGTAGTGTCAGAATGGTCGATCAGTGATCTCATAATGATCGTTTTGACAAGTTTCGTAATCTACTAACAAAATGGCGTCATTATAAGTTTCCGGTGGGCAATCCCTGATATTCCACTCTATATTAATAAATGTTCAAATTGAGTACCTAGCAGTTTTAAATAAATCATTTCTACTAACGGGTTTTATAATAATGCCGGTACGGTAATGTCATTCTACCATCGTTCCATTACAACACAACTGAGATAATTAATCGATTATTATGAATTTAACAGATTTATAATATAATAGATATTGACTGTTTGACAGCAAATTGTTATGTTCGATGTACCATTCTAACCTATTTTTAATAAGATGCTCTGTAATTTTACATAAAACTGTTGCGAGTGCAATGGGGCGATAAGAGGATGGGTCAAGCTTAGGTTTATTTGGTTTCAGTAGAAGAATTAACGTTTGAGTACGCCATGACTGTGGGATGTTCCCAGTGATAAACACAGTATTAATTAGGGATAAAAAATACTCGAGAGTTTGGTCATTGAGTTGAGCTACAAAGGAATAGGGGATGCCATCCTCGCCAGGAGACGAGTCCTTCAGTTTGGAAAGGACACCTTTCAATTCATACATAGTCAAAGGTGAATTTAAATCAAAACATATGAAGAGATGGCGCTACTAACGCTCACAACATCATCTCATTATTTTTATCTTAAAAATTATTCACATCTCATGTAAACCAAAAATATCGTTTGTAAAGTAAACTTTATAGTTGTAATAACATTAAGTATACACCAAATACATTAAGCAAGTTACAAATATTAAATGTCAACGTTATCCTCGAAAAGCTTAAGTGCTATAGAAGTTAACTGAACATTAGTGATTAGTGTTAAAACTCATAAACAATAATAACATAATATGATCGCAAGTGAAATAACGGGGCAATAGAATTGGCTAACAGTGCTAAGTGAAAAAAAAAAACTTAAAATAATCTGCAATTCAAACGTGAATCATTTGTGTTGGGTGGAAAAAAAAATCCAGTGGCATGATTCAAGTCTAACGACTTTTTATTATTTAAAATATATCTCGCATCAAATGATCACGAATTTCGGGCTTCCCCCAGGGCAACTGGGGGTCTCACCTGGCAGGGACTGACCGCCGGAGTGCCGTGAAGCAAGCAGGGTCGTGAGTGGGCCCTGTGGCGCGCCTACAGAATAACACATAGCAACCAATAACACAGACGTGCGCAACTCACGCACGTAACTACATCTGACAGGCCATTGTCGCCGACCCAACGAAGGGCCCGTAGTCACGGGCCGATTATAATGACTCTGCGGCCGGGGGGCATAGCCCTGGGTCCGCTCGCCACGCCCCCTGACGGGGACGTCGCGATTTCCCGAACGCGACGAATTTCGACAACAATAGTTACGGCACATTTGGTGAACTATATCACTCACATGACTGCCGTGCACACTGGCGTGCGTTCGAACCCCGCTGGCTGCGCTTCTTTTTGTATTAGATAAAATGAAATAAAATAAAAGTCTTCCATTTTAGTTGATATACCGTCGTCTCAAAGATATATTTATAAGTATAGGTATGCAATATTAGTTAATCCGAACAAAGTTATAAGCAAAATAAGAAGGTACAATTTAAGCAAAATAAAAAGCGAAAAAAAATGGATTTCTTTGCAAATATAACTCATCGAAGACAACGCACCCAATCGGAACCGGAAAGGGATGACAGCGACATAATTCCGCCAACGATGGATTGTACCTCAACTTCTATGCCAGATATATCTGAGGACGAGGATGATAACCGAATCACTTTTTATAAGAAAGAGATAGAAGAACTAAAAAATCAATTACTAAGTGCCCATAGGGAAATTGAAATATTATCGCTAGAAAATAGTAAGTCGACGCAAAGTAATGACGACCTATTGGAAAAAAATAAAACATACAAAGAAATTGTCAGTAGTCCACTCAGGTCCAGAGTTCAAACACCAAAGAAGAACATTCATACTCCTTATACAAAAACAAAACAGACACAGACATCGGAAAGTTTGACAAGAGCGCCAAGCGGACATGAAGTTAACATTGACGCTGGATGTACTCAAGGTGTCGCCTCATTGAATAATATTGTTAGCGCGAAATCTCATGTTCCATCACCTGCACCTGTGAAGAATAACATTTGTATTTTGAGTAGTGAAACGTCCAACAGAATACAAACATTGAGTGAAAGAACTCATTTAGGGAACTTTAATGCGTGTCACTACCGTACTCCCAGATGCGGAATGAAATATTTGTTAAAGGACATTGATCTAAAAGTACGTAACTTCTCTCGATCAGATTATTGTATTATATTTATTGGTGAAGACGACTTTACAAAAACGCATAATTATATTGAGTTTGTTAGTTATATTAGAGATAAATTATTGCCACTTAATCATACTAACTTCATAATATGTCTGCCAACTTTTAAATTTATGGTCAATAGAAATATAATGTATAACAGCAGAGTTGATACTTTCAATAATCTAATTTACATGGATGTTGAGACGTACAATTATGCATTTATTCTAGATTCAAATCTTAATCTTCCATACACGTGGGATACGTATAACCAACGGCATGCACATCTTAATAACAAAGGCTTTATGAAAGTTTTGTCAGACTTGCATGATTTAATCTTAGACCTAGATATTGAAAATACCAAAGACCATATACACTCCCAAGTTGGTTGCTCTCAAGAAGATAAAACTGAACCGCAATGTACCATGACTACCTCTACTGAACATAATGTAAATACGACAATAGAAACCTCTTCATTGTTTTTTCGACGTTAAATATATTAATATTTTGCATCAAAATATTGCGGGACTTATAAACAAAACTGACACACTTTTAATAAATATTGAAATGCTCAAAGAAAGTAAAATTGACATTGACGTAATATGTATTACTGAACATTTTATGTTAGCAGGCTATGAACACCATCTGAGCATACCAAATTACAAATTAGCGGCATGTTTTAGTCGCACCTGTAGTAAACGAGGAGGAGCATGTATCCTAGTAAATAAGGCACATAACTATAAAGTACTTCCACATATCAGTAAATTGTCTATAAGTAATGCATTGGAGTGTTGTGCGGTGGAGCTAACTGATTTTAAGATCATATTAGTTTGTATATACCGTGTACCAGGGCAAAGTAATCTCAATTTCTGTTTCGATAGGCTTGCACAAATTCTAAGTAATATTTCTAAAAATAATAACTATCAGACCGTTGTAGCTGGTGACTTCAACATAGATGTCATGAAGTGCAATAATGCCACATTAGACTTCGAATGTTTATTGTTGCACTTTAATCTCACATTGGCACTAAACCAGCCTACAAGACTATCTAGCAAGACTTGTATCGACAACTTTGCACATGACTTTAAAAAAAAGTGTAAGACCGAGGTGTTAGAATTAGGCTTATCAGACCATACTGCTCAAATCATAAAACTTCCAGTGGATAAAATATTTAAATTAAAATATTGGCATAGAATGAAGCGTGACTTTAGTCCAGAAAATATATATAAATTTAAAAATTATATTAGAAACCTCACTTTTTCTGACATATACAACACTAACGATCCAACAACCGCATAATTATCATTATTTCATTGATATATTTCAATTAATTTATAATTTGTGTTTTCCGCTGATTAAAACTACTGTTCTAGTTAATACCAAATTAAGATGGATATCACGTGGAATAAAGGTTTGTTGCAGAAATAAAAGGCAATTACTTTGGAACTACAGACTGGAACCCACATATTGTAACAAAAAAAAATACTCAACCTACTCAAAACTTCTGAAAAGAATAATAAGTCTCACAAAACGGGCTCAAAATAATTACAGAATTAAAACGACGACTAATAAAAGTAAAGCAGCATGGCAAGTTATAAATAAAAACAAACTAAAGATTCCAAAAGAATCAATAACTGAACTACAAATAAACGATAAATTAACAATGGATACTACTGAAATTGCTAATGAATTTAATAATTATTTTATCGACAAAATTAATCTGATTCCAGGCGCGGGTAAAGAATCCACAGCTTTAATAAATTCACAGTCAAACTCAATGTTTTTCTCACCCTGTTTGCCTTGTCACATTCAGAGAATCATAAGGAATCTTAAAAATACTGACAGTGTAGGGTATGACAGTATTTCGACTAAAGCTGTAAAAGCTGTAAATGAAGACATTTCTCATCACTTGTGTCATATCTTAAATCTCTGTATTGAAACTGGGACATTTCCAAAAGACCTTAAATTGACGATTATTTAACCAATATTTAAAAAGAACAAAAAGAACAATAAGCTCTTAAAGGAGAACTATAGACCTATAGCACTTGTTTCAGTGTTCTCAAAAATATTTGAAAAATATATTTACGGAGAATTGAATAGTTACCTAGACAATAACAAAATCCTATGCGATCAGCAAAAAGGTTTTAGGAAAAATAGAAACATCAACATGGCAGTTTATGACTTTTTATTCGTAGTATCTTTACATATTGACAAATCATTACCTGTTTGCTCTATTTATTGTGACATGTCGCAAGCATTCGATTGTGTAGATCATAATATTCTCCTACTAAAATTGGAAGCTTATGGCATAAGAGGAAATGTCTTGAAATTGATAAAATCGTATCTCTGTGACCGCCAACAAATAACGCAAATTACAAAATTTAGCATAAAAACTAAAAGGGAACAGATTATCTCATCTGATAGTCGTTCCATCAGATTTGGTGTACCACAGGGAAGTATATTAGGCCCTATTTTGTTCCTTTTATACATTAATGACCTACCAAAGTCAACTAAGGAGCACATGTCATTATTCGCTGACGATAGCACTGTAACTATAGCTCCTCAAAATTCTTTGAACTACCACTCTGACTCTGATAAAGCATTGGATAATATAATAAAATGGCTTAAAAATAATAATTTAAAAATTAATCTGAGTAAAACAAACATTATGCATTTTAAACAGAGAGAGAATTTACGCAATGCATTTAAATTTGATTTACGATACAATGATATCGTTATACAAGAAGCTGAAACAGCGAGATTCCTAGGGTTAATCATTGACAAGCAATTAAATTGGAAGACCCACGTTACTGAACTCTGCAAAAAAGTTAGTACTTCATCCTATGCTCTTTATAAATTGGCACCAACGGTCAACATAGATACTCTACTTACAGCATACTATGGACTTGCTGAATCAATATTAAGATTTGGAATAATTTTTTGGGGCAACTCTACTTTAAAAGAGACTGCGTTTAAAGCACAGAAACGCTGTATACGGTCTATGTTTGGGTTGCAAACAACAGACAGTTGCAAACCAATGTTTATAAAGCACAAAATTCTAACACTTCCGTCACTTTACATACTAGAAATATCACTATTTGTAAAATCTAATCCGTATTTGTTTCCTCTCTTTAATAATAAAATAGGTAGAAATAAACGCGAGAAGTACAGATTATGGGTACAATCAATTCCTGCAAAAACAGCATTACTAAGGAAAAGTGTAATATGCATGGCTCCAACAATTTATAATCAAATTCCTAATTCCATTAAGGAAATGAATATTAGTTCATTTAAAAGAGAACTAAAAAAATTGCTGCTGGCCAAAAATTATTATGATGTTGCGGAGTTTTTAAACGATAAATTTTGAATCATGGCTATTAAATACATATTTAATTTTAATTAGGTATATCATTTTTCTTTATGGACTGGAATTAAATTGATTGAATTTTGAATATATATATATATATATATATATATATATATATATTTTTGTATTGACTGTAATTGAATTCTGACATTTTTTTTCTATATTGACTGTAATTAAATATTGACTATTTCCTGTATTGATTGTAATTCAATTTTCAATATTATGTTCTTTTTGCTATTGAGTCTTACTAAGTTCTGACTCTTTTATATTAATTGTTTTTTTTTTCTCATTTAAATATTATTGAAATTAAATGTTCTGAAATAATTTTGTACGCCATTAACGGCAAAACATGTTGAACTGTATTAACATTATCTCCAGCTTCACATACACGTGTTTATGCAAATAAATGATCTTATCTTATCTTATCTTATAATAGAGACACATTTATAAAGAACTAGCTATCTACCCGCGGTTTCACCCGCGTGCACTTCGGTTATATTTCCCTCGGGAATATCATTTTTTTTCCGGGATAAAACGTACTGTTACGATTGCCAAATGCACCCTAAAATGCATAAATAACCAAAATACTTCAAAATTAGCAATAAAGCTCTCTACGTCACAAAAGTGCTTAATCAGCACTTTCGTCACGAGTACATCATTCAGGCAGTCTGCGTTCAATCTTCATCGCGAGCACATCTCTTAGACGTACCAGTTCATCCTGTCTGTATTCAAGTGCTAAATATAGTGTTTTAATTAAAAACGTTTTTTTTAAAACCTCTCCGACGTTTACCCGTCTAACAATTGGTGGCAGCGCAAAAGGATTTTAAAAATCTGGAAAACGCCTCAGACATTCAGTGTGCAAATCATAGTGCCGAACCAGACTCATTCTATATCCACATCTTAACTTTCTATTCTAAATCCCATAAAATCCAACTCTTACCCGCGTGTGTACTTCCTGTGAAATACCGCGAGTTCAGAGTGCAAACCCAGTTCCAGTGTTCCTGACAATAATTCAGGTACTTACACCGTCCCTGAAATCAGGTGATCATGTTCCTGTCTCTTCTCGTCACTGCAGCTGCAATCCTGTAAGTGAAATCAACATAATAACTCGAAATCCAGTGCAGTGCCGTGTGTTCAAAATCATAAATAAAATATAATCCAGTGCAAAGTTACAGTGAGACTTAGTGATAAAATCCGTAGTCAAAACATCCGAGCTTCTACGAAGTGGCCCGCTTATCAGCTCGACTCGACGCATTCTTAGCATACTTTGTAACCGTTGTACTTTATTATTTTGTATTCTATTTTTATTAGCTTTGTTTCGTTTTATTTTCCGGCCTATATGCCAACCGAAAAATCTGAATCAAGGGCAGAGCTCGTTACTCTGTCAGAAAAAATGGAAACAAGTATTCTTTTCAAGTTTATTAAACCCTTTGACGGGTCTCGAGAGAAACTTCAATCATTTCTCAATAACTGCGACAATGCAAACAAACTTGCTTCAACAACTCAAAAACCTATTTTATTAAATTATATTCTAAGCCGACTCGAAGGAAAAGCCGAGTCAGCAGCATCCATAAAGGATTTTAACGACTGGGAACAGGTAAAGTCCTTTTTACAATCCCAATTTGGGGAAACGAAACATTACGCACATCTATTATCCGAATTACAGGAACTCCAACAGCAGCCAGATGAATCTGTAAGTCAATATTCTCTCAAAATTGAGTCTTGCCTAGCCAAATTAATTACCGAAATTACATTTTCCAATAAAAAGAGAACCGAGTTAGTCGGAAAAATATCGGCTATGGAGGAACTAGCCCTCCACTCATTTTTAATGGGGCTTTCACCCAAAATTTGTAATTTAATTCGCATGAAAAATCCTTCCACCTTGAATGAAGCCATTAACTTTGCTATCTCGGAGGAGAAAATACAGACCCTACTATCAAAAAGAAGGAATTTAAACCGTCCTCCGCAAAAACTGAATACTACTCAAAATCGCTCTAAATCTAATACGACTCATAATTCAGGTAAACCCCAGTCTTCTCCACCTACATGCCGATATTGCAAGTTTGAGGGCCATACCATTGAAAATTGCAAAAAACGCCAATATAATAATAATAAAAAATACAAATCCAGTCAAAATGACGATTCCACTCCACGACAAAGTAATACACAAAACCATGTCAACCACGTCGATTACGACAACGAACCCCAAGGTTCTGTAAGCGATGAAAATCATTTAAACGAGTAGTGGGCTCACGACGGTGTCACGTGGGGCCCAGCCCTCAAATTCTAAATCCGCCTTCGCACTTAAAAGACACCCATTCTAAATCCTCTGTATCTGCTGTACCTAAGAAGCCAGCTTATTCTAAATCCTCTGTATCTGCTGCACCTAAAGAGTCAGCTTATTCTAAATCCTCTGTATCCGCTGTACCGAAGAAGTCAGCTTATTCTAAATCCTCTGTATCCGCTGCACCTAAAGAGTCAGCTTATTCTAAATCCTCTGTATCCGCTGCACCTAAAGAGTCAGCATATTCTAAATCCTCTGTATCCGCTGCACATAAACAGTCAGCTTATTCTAAATCCTCTGTATCCGCTGCACCTAAACAGTCAGCTTATTCTAAATCCTCTGTATCCGCTGCACCGAAACAGTCAGCTTATTCTAAATCCTCTGTATCCGCTGTACCCAAGAAGTCAGCCTATTCTAAATCCTCTGTATCAGCTGTACCTAAAGAGTTAGCCTATTCGAAATCCTCTGTATCCGCCGTACCCAAGGATTCAGCCTATTCTAAATCTTCCGTATCCGCTGTACCTAAAGAGTCAGCCTGTTCTAAATCCTCTGTATCAGCTGTACCTAAAGAGTCAGCCTATTCGAAATCCTCTAAATCTTCTGTATCTGAAGTACCAAATTCTTCTAAATTTACTGAGCCTACTCTGAATCCAATTGCGGGTTGTTCAACTCCTGAAACACAAAAAAGTATTATTTACGAAATTACTTCTAATTCTACGAAAAGATACGTACCTCATGTTATCCTTAAAACTCAGTTAAGTAACCGAAGTTTAAATTTCTTAGTCGACACCGGATCCGCTGTGAGCTTGATAAAAAGAAACTCAATCAAATCAATGCCCGTGCTTCAAAACAAAATCATTCAACTCAAAGGTATTCACAACACTAACGAAACCATACCCACCTTAGGTCATTTCCAATTGGAATTATTTCCAAATTCTGATATTGCATACCGTTTCCACGTAGTCGAAAATATCGATTTAAATTATGACGGCATAATTGGAACTGACCTCCTGAATGATTTAGACGGTATTATTGATTATAATACCGACACATTACAAATTAGTAATATCATAACAAAATTAGAATACTGCCAACCCGTATATAAAATCGCACCCCGTACTGAAACTATTATAGAATGTACTGTTAATAATCCTGAGCATCGACAAGGACTTATCCTCGATCAACATATCTCCGAATCCTTGTTGATAGCTAACTGCATCGTTACAGTTAAGGATAACAACCGAATAAATATATCGGTTGTCAACACCTCTGAAAAACAAGTCACAATCAACTCTGATCTAAAATTAGAAATACAACCCTTCGAGGTGAACTCTTTCCAAATCCAACCAAACTCTGATTCTTCTAAATCTCCCACAATCAGAAAAGAAGAAGTCCTTAACATGTTACGGGCTAATCATCTCAACGACGAAGAAAAGTCGTGCTTATTCGATATCTGTTCTCAATACTCTGACATTTTCCATTTACCCGACGATAAATTGTCGACCACCGATCTCTTAGAACACGAAATAAAAACGTCCCCCTCGGAACCTATCAATGTCAAATCATACAGGTTTCCCGAGGTTCACAAAAAAGAAGTTGAAACGCAAATCTCTAAAATGTTGTCCCAGGACATCATTCAACCCTCTGTTTCCCCTTGGTCATTCCCAGTTTGGGTCGTCCCTAAGAAAACAGATTCCTCTGGCCAGAAAAAATGGCGCATTGTCATTGACTATCGGAAACTGAATGACATCACAATCGGCGAAAGTTATCCTATCCCTCAAATCAATGAAATACTAGACCAATTAGGGCAAAGTAAATACTTTTCCACCCTCGATTTATGCTCAGGTTTTCACCAAATATGCGTTAATAGGAACGACATTCCTAAAACCGCGTTCACTGTTCCTCAAGGGCATTTTGAATTCAAACGCATGCCGTTTGGACTAAAAAATGCACCCGCTACGTTTCAACGGCTTATGAATACCGCTCTCGCCGGACTGCAAGGCATTCATTGTTACGTCTATCTTGACGATGTAGTAATATATTCACACGATCTCTCATCACATTGCGATAAATTGTTAAAAATTTTCGATAGACTACGCAAATATAACCTTAAACTACAACCCGACAAGTGCGAATTCTTGCGCAAAGAAGTCGGTTACCTTGGTCACATCATTAGTGACAAAGGAGTAAGCCCAAATCCTGAAAAGGTCAAGGCCGTGTCTCAATTTCCAATTCCTAAATGTCCCAAGGACGTTAAATCATTCCTAGGTCTAGTATCCTATTACCGCCGTTTCATCCCTGATTTTTCTAAAACCGCTAAACCTCTCACTACATTACTAAAAAAGGATGTCCCTTTCTCTTGGTTGAATGAACAACAAATAGCTTTCGAAGAACTAAAAGGAAAACTAATTTCCGCTCCTATACTTATATATCCCGACTTTTCTGAGCCCTTTGTGCTTACCTGCGATGCATCAAATTATGCAATATCAGCCATTCTATCCCAAGGCGAAATTGGAAAGGATCGCCCAATCGCTTACTCATCAAGAACGTTGAATAAAGCGGAGACCAATTACTCCACCACAGAAAAAGAATGTCTAGCCATAGTATTTGGTACCAAAATGTTTAGGCCATATCTATATGGACATAAATTCACTATAGTAACAGATCATAGACCATTAAAATGGTTATTCAACTGCAAAGATCCTGGATCCCGACTCGTTAGATGGCGCTTAAAACTAGAAGAATTTGACTACAAAATCGAGTACAAAAAAGGTAAAATCAATAGCAACGCTGATGCATTGTCTCGATTCCCCGTAAACCCTGTTCAAAATAAAGATGATAATTCTATTCCTTCTACGTCTAGGCGGTATGACGAAAATCAATCGCCTAATTTTAGTCCTATAACTCTAGAAGATCTCGATATACAATTACCTTCTATACCTCTGGATTCTGACGAAGTTCCGTCGGTAGAGTTGTTAGACAATGACGACTCCTTCACAGATATTCTTGGTCCTGAAAATAGAGATGATTTACCTGAAAATCCAAACCTTCCAAATCCTACGGTTGATAATAATGCTGAGGAGCATCTATCACTAACTTCTAGTTCCAGTGAAAACTATTCCAAATTCCTGAAAACAATGTCCGGAAAACAGTTTAATAGTAATACTAAAATTATAGAACATAATGAAAATATTTTCAAAAGTATTTGTAAACATATAGTTCTACCTACTTCTATTGACCTTGATACGGCTAACCCTTATATAGAGGAAATCTTAGGTGAAATTGAAAATTCCTCAGATCTCCTGGGTAAAGAAAGGACGTTGTTTACTTGCCTACCCTTTGAACACAAATCTAAAACCTTCTATTTCCTATTTACAAAAGTCTACCATTTCGATAGTTGCTCTTACGAAGACATCTATAAAAGTCTAATAAACCTAAAACATCAAATACTCTCGACATCAAGGGAGGAAATCATACATTTAGCTATTACTAATTTCCGTAACCCTTTCGATAAACATGACTGGCCAAAAATATATAATATGTTCTCCTATATCTTTAATAACTCGAATGTATCTATTGACATTTATCATAATTCACTAATATTTCCAACTCCATCTGAAATAAAGAAAATCCTTAAGGAAAATCACGATATCCCTATCGCCGGACATTTAGGTACGGCTCGTATGCTAAATAGAATAAAAGAAAGATATCATTGGAAAAACATGCGATCAGACATCGAATTATATATAAAAAATTGTTCGCAATGCCAATCGAATAAAGCCCTAAGGCAAACTAACCGCTCACCCATGCAGATAACTACTACTTCCACGAAACCCTTTGAGCGTCTTAGCATGGATCTCGTAGGTCCTCTTCCAGAGGCGGGCCTAACAAGACTTAAGTTCATCTTAACTATGCAAGATGACCTTACTAAATTTTCCTTTGCATATCCCATTGCAAATGCTACTTCAGAGGACACATGCGAGTGCCTCGTCCATTTCATTTCCTTATTTGGAATTCCAAAAATGATCCTTACAGATCAAGGAACCAATTTTACTGCAGATATGTTCAAGAAAACCTGCGAATTCTTAAAGATTAAGCAAATCTGGTCATCCCCTTATCATCCCCAAACTCAAGGTGCGCTTGAGCGCAGCCATTCTACACTCAAAGAATACCTTAAGTCTTACGTCAATGAAAACCATACAGACTGGCATAGATACGTATATACCGCAATGCTTGCCTATAACACGTCAGTCCATGCCTCTACAAATTTTACTCCATACGAACTACTCTTCGGCCATAAAGCCTTCATCCCTGATTCTGTTTACGAATTACATTCCCAATCGACTTATCCCGAATACATTAAATTCCTACACCATCGATTAAAACTCTCAAGGGAAAAAGCCCTTCAAAATATTCAAAAATCAAAAGAAAAGTCGAAGGAATATTATGATAACCACTCTCGTCCCGTACAATACAAAGTAGGGGATTACGTATACCTAAAGAATCACGTAAGATTGCGAAAAGCCTTATCACCCGTATGGAAAGGTCCATATAAAGTGGTCAAAATTAACGGCCGCAACACTTTAACTCTATTAATTAATAGACGACATGTCACCCATCACTATGATGAGGTAAAACTAGCTCCTAGGTCTTATAAATAAATCTTTATTTTAAATAGTAGTATATAAGCATAGTAATTAATAATATTACACTAATACTAGTTCTATTTCCTTCCAGTAATCCCTCAACGGGTCAAGAATTCGTCAAACCCCTGACGAATAGTTCTGGGATTTACTTCGATCCCATAGGATCCCTGAGTTTAGTCGATAGTTATCTTAGTGTAGTAATTCCTTTAGAAATCTCATTTATTGACCCACATATTATTAATTTACATCATATACTTGATAATTCAAAATCACTATGCGAAAAAAGCAAAGCTCTTGATTATGTAGAATGCAATAATCTTTTTCTACCTCTGGTAACTCGTTTCCAAGATATTAAACGCGATAACGAGGCAATCTCTTATCTCATGTCTCATCAAGTAAAAAGATCCGCACTTCTGGGTGTCATTGGAACCTTGTCCAAAAAACTATTTGGAACTATGGATGAAGAAGATGCCATCCGCTATAATAACGCCATTCAGGAAATTCAAGCTGATACCAGCAAAATAGCATCAATGCTTAAAGAAAATATTCTCGTTACTACTTCCACCCTTAAAACTTATAACAACACATTAAACTCCATAAAATCCAATGAACATGAATTAAACGTCGCCATCGACGCTTTATACGAAGACATTAAAAACCTAACCTATATTTCTTAAGAATTAGGAATACGATCCCGTATTTTAGAATTAACGTCTATGATAGAAAACAGCCTTCTAACTTTATCATTCAAGGTCGAGGATATAGTGAACTCAGTTATGTTTGGTAGATCAAACATTCTATATCCATCTATTCTTTCACCAATAGAACTTTATACTCAATTAGTGAATAACTACAGATTCATCTCGAACTCTAGACAGGTACCTGTTCTCCTAAGTCTAGAAAATGTACATATTATTCTAAATATATCTACTATATCTAGTTATTATAGCAAGGACCAAATAGTGTTTGTCCTTGAAATACCTTTGATTAAACCTCAACATTTCACATTGTATCATAACTTACCTTGTCCAGTGCCGTACGAGGTTGACAACCCTTTATCTTATTCAACTATTATTCCATCCTCTAAATACGTTGGAATAACTAAAGATAAATCAACATATTGTAAACTTGACGAATTAATAAATTGTAAAATCGTAAACAGTGATCACTATCTCTGTGACACGAGTATATCCTATTCTGTCGCCGCAACTCCTTGCTGTGAAACAGAAATAATTAGTAAAGTACTAACCTCGATTCCAGAAATATGTAAAATTAAATTTTTTCATGGTCAAATTAGTATCTGGCAGCCTCTTCTAAATAGCAAATGGTTATATGTAATGTCGGAAAAATCTAAATTAAGTATTGAATGTAATAATGTAAATCAATTAACTGAATTAGATATAAGTGGTAGTGGCATATTATACCTACCCAAGGGTTGTATGGCATACTGTAAAGATACACAATTAGTTTCTCGAGACAATGTTAATGTCCTATTAAAACCTGTAAAAACAAATTTAAACATAATTAACGATTCATGCTGTAATAGATTAAGTTTTGATAATATTGTACCTAGTTTACCTTCTATTTCCTTGAAAAATGTAAACCTAGACTCTGTCGCTTATAATCCTGAAATGTTAAAAAACTTAGATAAAATCAATGAAAAACCAGAAAAGCCTCATATTGTCCAATATGGCGATTATTATTCCGCTATAACTATTGTAACTTTAATTTTAATAACTCTGTATCTTCTGTACAAAATCTGTAAAACTGGTGCGTTTAGGAAACTATATCGCTTTAACAGAAACAATAACGATTCCAAACCAATTGACGAAGAAATTAATATTTCACAAATTATACCAGCTCCCGCCCTTCGAATTGGGTAACCCTAATATATTTTTATCTTCCCGTAAACTTCACCTTAAAACGTGTAGTTCACTCTAAATCGGGGGGCTGTTACGATTGCCAAATGCACCCTAAAATGCATAAATAACCAAAATACTTCAAAATTAGCAATAAAGCTCTCTACGTCACAAAAGTGCTTAATCAGCACTTTCGTCACGAGTACATCATTCAGGCAGTCTGCGTTCAATCTTCATCGCGAGCACATCTCTTAGACGTACCAGTTCATCCTGTCTGTATTCAAGTGCTAAATATAGTGTTTTAATTAAAAACGTTTTTTTTAAAACCTCTCCGACGTTTACCCGTCTAACAGTACACTATTATTTAATCTGGACTTCTCAGTTTTACATGTGAAAAATTTCAAAGCAATCGGTTCAGTAGTTACGGCGTGAAAGCGGAACAAACAAACAAACAAACTCACTTTCCGTTTTATAATATTGGTAAGGATACCAGACTAGGGCTCCAGGACGGCTCCAGGCGGTGCGCCCGCTGGAAAGTTATAATGCTGCCACTTAAAGACTCTCGCACAGACTCTCACTATATCGGGGTAACTCATAGATTTATATTGTCCTCCTGTCATAAGTGAATAAGAGTGAGTAGAATTTTTAAAGGTTTCATCCATAGATATCCTGATCTGTGGATGAAACTATTGACTATTATTTCGGATATTCAGGGCAAGCCGTTTCACGAAAATCTCTACAATCCCTCCATATGTATATGTTTAGCCTGTTTGTGTAAACAGGCTTAGGCCACTGCAGCACCTATCTATTACTATCTGAAGCTCAATCTTACGACACACACCCAATCTATCAGGCAATCTTACAACTCTACGGAGCCGGATAACGTTACGAATCAATCTCGAGCACGTTGCATCAGGTCGGCCATTAATCACGAACTGGAGCGCAATGCGGCAGGTGCCGGAATTAGGAGCGTCTCAACATAGATCGTGTCGGGCAACATACATGACAAGACCACGTGAGGAAGAGAACTGTGTGGACTTATTAGCGCTCTAGGATAATAATGTAGCTAGAAAAGCCCACAAACTTTTTCAAAAAGTTCGCGTACATCTAACCATCATACTGGCAATAGACATCATGCATTCAGACCAATGACAAAAGAGGTCACTTCGCTATTCAGCCTTGTCTTCGTATGAGTGTTATAGTCATCAATTTTAAATATCGAACGGCAACCCTCAATTTCGTTCTTGAAAAAATAATTTAAAAAAAGATGAAAAAAGGCGAGAAAGAAAACTTTTACTTTAAATATTGTTTAATCTTGTTCTTGCCTGTTTTTTTCTACTTACCTCACAATCGAAATGTAAAGCAGAGTAGTTAGCTCGGGTGGAAGCATCAATATTTCACATTGTGAATTTAAATAAGAGTAATGCACAACGATATAAGTCGATATTTATTTTCAATCCGAGCAGTAGTAACATATTATATACAAAACAATGTTACCAAAACACAATGTTATGAATAGGTTTACTATGTTATAGTAGCTGAAATAATATACTTTTGTCGTTGCCTGTAACAACTCCACATAAAGCGTTAAACTAATGATACATCAATCATCATAGGATAACACTGCACGTCTACCTAAGGTGACCAATATTTAACAAACAGGGTTGTTCACACTGTCGTCTGTGATGCCATTTAAATTGAAATGCAAAATCCTCTCTACGGTTCACTTGAATTGTCCTGAACCATCTTCGGCCATAAGTGGCCTACCTGAGATGTAGTCTAACCGCACGAGCCGAAAGTAGGGTTAACTTAACGAAACCGTGGTGGCGTGTGATTGTGGAGTTATTTCACAAACCATGCTCCACTTCCTATCTTGGTCTCTGTGTCCCAAACCATGCTGTCAAAGTGCCCTCTGTTCCACTACTGACGATGTCTAGGAAGTGGCTAAGTTTGGGGCCAACAAGATATACAATTCTGTTCTACCACCGACACGAAGTATAAGAAGAATTGTTAAAACTCTATAAAGTTATACTTTGCAAAGCGCGACAAAATGCAAGAGCTCGTAGTCTTTGGTAAAATAAACTTTGATAAACCCACTCCTCTCCATACTATGTCACAAGTATCCCACATTGTGGAAGTGTTAGAATTAAAGTTAAAAACCTCATCCGTGTGAGACTTATATTTAACCATGTCACTGCAACGCGTAATGACGTGCTGGTTTATACGGGAAAGATTCTTATACGAATGTCTGTTTGAAGTTTTGATATTTTACGTTGGATGGAAGTATAATACGTCTAGTATGTATGTAATAAGAATAGTATTACATTACCATCCAACTGGCATCTTAAGACATCTCATTACTCTTTATGCATTAGTTTTAAAAGACATGCCGCATTCTTTAATTAGTTATTTTAAAACATCAAGAGAGTGGGATATTACGTCGTGCCGGCGCACTATGGATTATCGTAGAACAAGAGCTGATTAAAAATACTTTTTTAAAATGTTGCAAATAGTACATGTTTTTGGTCTTATTTTATTCATAAGAAGCCATTCCATGATATTCAATTCGTTTTTATTTATTAAATACACAAAATAGTAAAAAAAATGCATTAGAAGTCGAAAGTATAGATATTCTACAAACTGTAACTTGTAAATTACATATTTTCAGAGTTAGATATTGAGCACTGGTTAAGAAATAACTATATAGTGTGCCATATATTTAGAAAGGATATTTTATGTAGAGTAATAGTCAGTTATTTAAATTATAATACAAGATAAAATATTACTCTCACAATTTTTACGTAAAATGCCGACGAAAATTAAATTGTTTTAACTTCAACGAGACTTTTATATGTTAGCTAAGCTTGCCGAAGTTCTAAATTTGATATAATTTCATGCACAAGGTATTCACCTAATAAGTACAATAAAAAAAACTTGCGGTTTTATGCGGTTTTTGATAAAACGTCCCATATTCATTATCACGGGAACTGAATTGATAAGTATCGTATGACGTTTCTGAGGTAAAATTTTGGCGTTTTTTGTTATTGATATAGTTTTTGCACAGGTTTTATTTGAAAATAAGGTCATCTAAGATAACGGTATATGATGCACACCACCCTTATTCGATTTTCCTATAAAAAGCTTGGCCACTGAACACCCTTTACCACAATTTGTTATTGTGCGTTATTAAATTACAATACAAAATACTTATAATGAGTTCTTTTAATTGCTCTAGACGTGAATTGATACTTTTCTATATAGACAAGGGTAAATGACGAAAATAAACGACAACGAAATAAAACAGGAAAAAAAGCAACAGTACAAAAAAGATTCCGTGAAGAGCTGGGCTTAATAATTGATAAACCAAGGCAAGTAAGTGGCTACTCGAATGATGGCAATACAGCTAGAAGATTTTTCCGTAATGCCAGTTGTTCTGCAGAAATAACTTTCGGAAGATGCGCAAGAGTCTCGTAATAAAGACTACAAAAATTGTAGACTACATCATGCAAAAAAGTGTTCAAGATCGGCAACTAACGAAGATGTATTCCATACATTACTATATACATCGGATCCATACATTACAATTATTTTCATATGGTTTGCGAATAGCAAACCATATGAAAAGAATGTCAAGGAATTGGACGAAGATACTCTGCATCTCTTGAAAGTGAATCTAGTTGATCACGGATCCTGAGGTTGATCAGGTGTGAAACCTACCTTTATTTATTTATATACCTACCTTTTACATTATTATAATGTTAAGAGATAATAATACTTGAGGTTATTAAGGTTATTTTATTTATATTTTAGACTCACTATATAGTATACATAAGTTCAAAATGTAAGCTTAATAAATATTTTTTATTAAATTATTTATTTTTATTTTATTGTTTTATTATTCCTATTTAGTTATTTAGGGTTCAAAAAGAGACAATACACACAAACATTCAACACATTCAAGTGAAACTAAAATATTCCTACGGTTTTTTGACAAAATCGTAAGTTTAAACGCGAGTAAAACCGCAAGCAAAACCTATTGCTTATTAGATGTAAACTTAATTAAATACTATAAGACTATGAACTACATTGGTGCAAAATTTCACCAGTTTATCTTGAAAAATAAGAGAGATATAGATTTTTAATCAGCAAAAGACCCATATTTTCCATAGTGCGGCGGTACACTCTTGATTCGTCTTACGAATTTTCGATCTGGGTAACTTATACCCATCTTAGAAAAAGTGCACACTGTCACCATAGAAAATGCCAATTATACAATGAAAAATGGAATATCAATAAATAGTGCCAAATGACATGCAATTAGAAATATTCCAGAACTATAGATTGCTTAGTTGTGCTTCATGACTCATGTAACCAAGACAGATTCAATTCTCGAATCAATAAACTCGGATTGCAATCCAATATGAATACGCGAGTAACATTCAATATTGAAAGGTGTTCGCAAGAGAGAGCCCGTAAAGCTGTCCGGTCCGGAATGAAGCTGGAACGGAATGCATAGGTCGTTGCGACCGGCCCGCCGCGCACAGGTTGAGTTATATCACGCCATGTGGGTATGTGCAGTATTATGCACAATGATATTCTGAAAATTTCTGGTTATGCTGTTAAGTTTTAATAAGTATTATGCTTGATACTATAGTAAAGATACATGTGCATTCGAGTGCGTAGTGCGATCTAACGTAACGCGATCGACACGTTAATGACGTTTGACGTTCTGATTCGCTTGCCGCTCTGAGGAGCAATCAGAGCGCCGAACGTGATAAACTTCGAACGTGTTGATGGCATTAACGTAAAACAAATTCGCACGTTTCAGTTCAAGCGCGTTGTTCACAATCACACACTCGCAACACATTCACGTTACCGCCGCTAACTCTAAGTTAACATACTTTTACCTTTATCTGTTTGAAGGAACTCGTTCCAGTAATAAACAAAATAATTAGTACCGACGTTAAATTAGCAAACTTTGTTTTAAATTACTTTTTCATAAAATGTGCCATGTTTTTGCGTATAACAAGATTTAATTGTTCGTAATTCATATGGTGCACGGTACCTAAAAGTAAAACGGTGATATTTTCCTAGTTTACGTTGGACTGCTGTAATTTTCTAGACTGCCTGGAATACTAGCCGCAGAACTCAGCGTGTAAGTGAGAAGCTGAAATTGGTAAAAATCACGCGAAGCTTTTAATATAAACTTTCGTAATATTCCAGTACATGCAACACAATGTTGCTACATTATAGTATTATTTATTATCATTTCCTTTATTCCAATGTGAACACATATAAATTAGGTTATTGTTATTGTTGTTATTTGATATATTTTAATAGGAAAAGTATAGAAACATTTCTGGGTGGTAGGCCATAATATCGGTTGCCGCCAGAAGTTACCACCCACCAGTCAAGTCTTGCCGCCCAGTGCTTCGTCGTGTTCCGGCATGGTGTCTGGTGACGCGGACCTGAGGACGGGGCTGAGCAGTTGTTTTACGATGTGTGCCGAGTACGATGCGTCAACTGTTGTTGTGTCGGGAATTGGGTCGTGGACGGTCTCACTCTAACGTAGCATCGTTGGTGGTGTTGTTGAATTTAACATTGCTTCACCTCGCTCAACTGCCGTCTTCCTCCCTATTCACTAAGTTTTTTAAGTGAATAGTCATCACTGCTTATAATCAAGCGGGATTACAGTCAAGCACAAGTTTATAATTATAAAAAAATAACACGGTGAACAATATTATTTTTACTAGAAGGCTGAGATCCCACTGCAAGACAAAAGTCTCTCTACTCTCCTATCACTTCTCTCTGTTTCAAACTTTTGAGAGGTTGTCATTGCGTTGTAAATTTGGCGCATTGATCGTCTCATTTGTCGAAACTGTGACCAGCCCAAATCTATTTAAGTGTGGCAGCTTAGAAAGTGACATTTATCTTTGAGATGAAGCGTATTACTAACCAGGTCCATTGGGTTGGCCCACAGAATATTTCGTTCCATAGTCTTTTAACAAAACTCGAGGGTGAACCTCTGCTAATTTGTTAAAGACTATGTTTGTCCAACATATGTATGTGATGACGGGAAGTATACATCGATGAGTCTGCTCTCGAAAGCACTAGGACCTTGAAGATAGCATAATTAAAGCTAATCACGAAGTGGCGGGGCGTCGTGTTTCGCTGACTGGTATCACGTAGCAGGCCACGAAACGCATTTTTCAGCCAGAAATCTTCTTTGAGGAAAGCCTCGAGACGATGTGTCAATACGCGCACTATGAACGACTTGAAGTTCGTTTTGTGACTCGGTTCCAACCTCTCGACCTTCATCGTCTAGTTGACTTTGACTTTGCCTAGTAAAAGACTATTTCACCAAGGTTCAGGTATTTCCTGCAATGAACTCTGTTCGTCATCATCTTGGTCTTAGACATATTCATCTAAGTGCGACCTCTAGAGTTGCCATACTAAGATTGTCCAGGATCTGAATTAACTTGCATGTTGATGATAAAAAGGGGACAATATTGTCAGAAGGTAAAACGGAGGTTAGATAATTTTGAAGCATTATTTTGTCTGTATTTAAAATACAATATTCTATATAGCTACAGTTTCTTTAAACTCTTCGCTTACAAACAAGAAGTAAGTTACAAATCAGTCAATGAGAAACAAAGAATAGAATAGAATAGAATACTCTTTATTATGTACACCATATAGATTACAGAACATAAATAAAAATATTTTACAAAGGGTGACACAATGGGCGGTCTTATCGCTAAGAGCGATCTTTTACAGACAACCTTTGGATGGAATTCTAAGGGGAAGGATAAAGAAATAATGTAGGTAGTCTACAGTGTACTATTTACATAGATTATACAATAAATATATACGTTAAGTGTATACTAGTTTAAATAATTTTATACATCTAATTAATAAATATTATACAAGAGCATATAAAATATAATAATATGTTTAAAGAGAGAGGAAGTGCTTTTTTATCATAGTTTTAAAAGTAAACAGTGTTTGAGCACGTCTTACGGACACGGGCAAGGCATTCCAAAGCCGAACTGCTTGAACAGCGATAATCCAAAAGTGTTACCAACATAAAACTTGGCTTTTCAACACAAACGAGGAAAGGCTGTTATGTACTGATTGCCCCGAGTTCATCAGCTGGTCCGTTTTATAGATTTAATTAATAAACGAACCGTTAACGTCAGGAGGGTGATTGTAAGTCAGGGGTGGAAACTGAGAGATCGAGGTAATTTATTACAAGGTGGCCGAGCTGATTGATTGTTTATTATTTGAACGACGTAGGGAAGGCTTTGGTTTTTAGTTATTAAACTTAAAGTACATATAACTAATAGAGAAAACTCTACTTATATTTGGTAAACTTCTTAAATTTACCACTGTAACAAAGCTCAAAGGTGGTGCATATCTTATTGAAGTCATAAAATACATATGAACTTTTATTTCATACGTACCTACATTTATATGTAATAATAATTTATTTATATATATTAAATTCAAATTTATGTTACATTATGTAATTCAAATTGTTGTTGCAATTTTAATAAATATCAAATTTTTTCCATGGTAAATAAATTAAATTCAGAGTGACTAGCACCACAGAAAAATATACCTATGCATGTTTTTTTTTTCTTTGGAATTTATGTATCGTTTTTTTTATTCTTGCCAACATTGCAGCACAAATTTAATTCTATTGTGTAGAAGTTACAGTTATTTTTCCATAAACGTATATTTATTTTCATGTTCGGCGAATATGTCGCTATATTACCATTATAATATATTTTTATTAACGCGCAATCGGCGCAAGAGAACCTGCTCAGCGTGAAGTCCCGAGGTATAAGTTATTGGGAATTTCTCAGTAGCAGCCCGGAGTTCGGAATTTCCTGCAGTGCTTGATACCTCGGAAAGCACGTGTTCAGCTTTGGTCCTGCGCTTGAGTTTTCCCCGGTTCCGTCAGATTGCCATCCCATCGAGCTTGAAGAGTTAAAGAACAAAGTGTCCATCTAAATTTATACATACACTTGTGTACTGGAATATCTCTCGCGTCAAAAGTTGGGCTCCGCAAAGATTCGTTGCCCTGGTGGGGATTCGGTCTAAAAAACTTGTTAATTAAACCAATAAACGGATCTAAAACTATTCACTCCGTACTAATCTTTGTTGAAGTAGGCTATCGTAGCTGAAAATCTTCAGTGGGACTCTTATTAGTTGGATTAATAGTTTGTCATCGCGCTTGCGATGCATTGCTTGCATTCTTGTCGAAGTGTTGGCACATGTTTTGATGCTTACTGTATCACAAAGATCCATTTAAATGAAAATCGAAGCAAAGCAGACGAAGTAAACATCGAAAGGCCGATTAATGTAATTAAAAACGTTCTAAATGTAGTTGCAATCTAATCTCAGCGACAATAAATGTAAAACTTGTCACGACTAAATATCAAGTAGTTTTGAGAGATTGAGAGTCATTGTTGTCGTGGTGGCCTAGTGAATAAACCATCAGCCTCTCGAGTAAGAGTGTGCGGGTTCGACCCCAGGTCAGGCAAGTATCAATGTCACTTTTCTAAGATATAATTATGTACTTTCCAAGTATATCTTGGACACCAATGACTGATTACAAGGTGAAGGAAAACATCTTGAGGCCCATCCGCATTGAGCAAGCGTGGTAATTACGCTCAATCCTTCTCTATATAAGAGGAGACCTGTACCCAGTAGTGGGACGATAAAAGGGTTGATGATGATGAAATCATCATCAAATCTTGTAACTTTATATATTTAAAATCTTGTCGTTTCATTCGGGAACAAAAAAAATGTCTCAATATAAGTAGGGAAATTAAAGGTTTTTCTGATAGATTGAGACAGACTAGACTGTTAAAGTTCTTAAAGTAACTAGAATTGCCCCTCAGATACCTAACAAAGTACTTATTACAAGTTTAATTTATCAAATGATTTAAGTAATATCTCGGCGGCTCACTGCGCCCACTGCGCGCACCGTGCCCAGCTGGCGCGGCGTGCATTATTTATTAAAAAGAAACAAAACCAATAAAACTTATCGCAATGAATCTCATTTCGTATATTTTTCTCAGTTTCCTTCATTTCCGTGTGCTTGTTCTTTGCTAACGATTAATGGTAGAGCTCCATATTTTCTGGTTGTTTTACTGTTTTTTAATGTTGGTTTTTGTTTTTCCTTGAAGATAAATTAAGCGGGTGTAATAGAATGAATAAGAAGTCCACACAAGCCTTTTTCGCGCTCGGATTCGTTGTTTTGTCTATTTTATATATCAAAATCAAAATCGTTTATTTCAAATTAACCATCACTTGGTACTTTTGAATAGTCTATGTAGGTCAGTTCAAGAAAAGTGAAGCTAAATTGCACGTTCCAAAGCGTAGATCTCTATGGAGAAGAACGTGCAAGAAACTCCATGGACACTCTTTTAAAATCATAATATATGGGTTACATTTCTTCGTTACATATTTATGTTGCTTCTATCATGTGAGCACAATGTAAAATTAATTAAAATATAAAAATGAATTAAGCCCACTGGCAGCTAAGAGATGACCAGTCTCCACTGACGGCCCCCGTTCACGAGCATGACGCGCGCATCAGCCCCACTTAGCTCAACCATATTGAAGGGAACCAAATGACCCAACAACACGCGCCACCATCAGCAAGACATTTGAGTGAGCATGACAATTCTCAACTGCCAATCTCGCAATGTCAAACAAGTTATATATATATATAAAAAAAAAAACTATAGTCCATGGTGCCTCACATTCACAAACTTGAAAAGTGCTTTTACATTATACAATACTATTGCAAAATATTGTGCACAACGTTGAAATAAACAAATAAAATAAAAAAGGAATATTTAGAAAACAACAAAAAGGGGGAATGGCATCTCTTCCAAACCTACAAAATTGTCTGTGGCTGTGGAGCAGGACTGGCATTTATCCAAGCATTTTTATCAAGGATATAATCTTCTAGTTTATAATATGCTTGCTTACACAGCGTGCGTTTAATGCATGTTTTAAATTTGGATTCATTGAGCTGTTGAATCTCTAGCGGTACTTTATTATAAAATTTTACACAATACCCCATAAACGAACTATTTACTTTAGCTAGTCTGAACCGAGGTTGATCTAAATTGTTTCTATTCCTAGTATTAAAATTGTGCCTGTCACTTATCTTCTTAAAAAGATCAATATTTTTCCGAACATACATAATGTTTTCATAAATGTATTGACAAGGGACCGTAAGGATGTTTATCTCTTTAAACAGTTCCCTAAGAGAATCGCGTCTGCGGAGATTGTATATGGCTCTGATAGCTCTTTTCTGCAGAATAAAAATAGACTCTATGTCTGCAGCCCGTCCCCAAAGCAAAATACCGTATGACATGATACTATGAAAGTAGCTAAAATAGACTAGTCTCGCAGTATCTACATCAGTAAATTGACGGATTTTTCTGACAGCGTATGCTGCTGAACTAAGCCGTCCTGCCAGAGATGTTAAATGAGGACCCAATTGTAGCCTCGAGTCAAGCGTGATCCCCAGGAAAACCGTGTTTTCGACGAATTCAAGTTTCACCTTGTTCAATACAATATCGGAGTAAGTACTTTTAACATTTGGTAACGCAAATCTTATACACTTTGTCTTTTTTTCATTTAGTACTAAATTATTAGCGGTAAACCAATTTTGGACTTGCTGTAAAGCATTGTTTACGTCCTCAAGGTTTGAGCAACGTCTATTGATTGTAAAAATTAACGAAGTATCATCAGCAAACAATACAATATGTGGTTGTTTTTTTAATAGATGCGGTAGATCATTTATGTATGCGAAAAAGAGGAAAGGACCCAAAATTGAGCCTTGCGGTACACCCATATCATATTCTTTAATAGAAAAAAATAAGCAAAATATTCATTAATATGTTTCTTTTTTAAGTGAGACAAGAGTAAGTTAGATTATAAGATACGTAGATGATAAAGTCCTCTTCTACATTAATGTTTCTGTTGCTATGCTTGACACGGTACAAGATTGTTTTTTTTGGCAAACATTTACCACCTTAGCCTATATTGTAAAATTCAGATTTCATTGTCGGAGAGCAAAATACAATTTCAGATCATGTTTGATAATAAACGGTTTGAATTCATTTATTTCTAAAGATTACAAATCACTTTACAGAAATAAATACTTAATATGACTAAATTAGTAGTCCAGGGAGTAGCACAAACTTACAATTAACATTACATTTAACATTATATCATTTAGCATTACAATTAACATTTTGGTAATAATATTTATGGTTAGAAGGTAGTATCTATAAGTTTTGTTATATCGCGCTCACTGTACGATGAAGTAGGTAACTTTATGATTCTCAATCTAAGGGCACGTTTACACTAAGAGCAAATAAATGTTTTTATTTATTAATCATTTGATGGCTTTTTAAGATGTGGCATTTTAGTAACTTTTTGAATAATAATAAAGATTGTGTATCTTTAATATCTTTTGGTAGTGAGTTATAAAGTTTTGCTCCCTCATGTATAACTGTTTTTTTTCCATAGTTGGTTCTAGTACTAGGAATGTGCAAGTCTTGTGCTCGTCTCAGATGACGTTTTCGCACCTGTATATTTTTTGAGAGTCTTATTTGTGTGTGTAAGTCTCTGGAAAGAATTTTACGAACTAAAATACATGTATTATAGAAATATAGGTCAGAAATGTTGAAGAGCTTTGTTTCTTTGTAGATTTTGTATGTATGGGTCAAATAGTGGTAATGGAATAGAACTTTTATAATTCTATTTTGCGCTCTTTGTAGCTTTTCTAGATTAGTTTTAGCTGCTGAACCCCACAGTTCTATAAGGTATTCGATGTGGGGTTTCACCAGTGCATTGTAAATAGTGTGGCGGACTTTTAGAGGGAAGCATCTCACAATTCGACGTAATGCCCCCGTTAGTCTCAGTATTTTAGAACGGGTTTTTTCTATATGTGGTTTCCATGTAAGTTGATTATCTAGAATAAGACCAAGATATTTCTCTTTATTTACTTTGTTTAAATTTACTCCATTAATACTAAGAGGTTTGTGATCTGGGATTTTTTTGTTTTTAGCTGCAAATATTATATAGTTAGTTTTGGATATGTTGATTGTTAACAGGTTATTTAGAAACCACTTCTCCAAGATTGTGAGATCTTCTTGTGCATCTTGAATTATTGAGTCAATTGAGTGACCATAATAAAAAAGGCAAGTGTCATCAGCATATAAAGAAATATGGCCCTTCAAGCCTATCTTGTCTATATTGTTAATATAGATGAGGAATAAAGAGAATAAAGCAATATATACCTACCTAAATAATAATATTGTATTATTTGTCTTTTTACCTACAGACGACAGCACATCAAACTACCACAATCTGTCAGATTTCTTTATCAGATTTTCAACTTTATCTCTAAAGCACCAAGTCTCAAGGTTGATTGGGAATATTTGACATACTCGGGTAGCTTAACCTGCTGTCGTCCGCACCTACAGAATATTCGTTGCTAAAGATTCTATGCTCTAACCATAAGACAAAAATTAATGATTTATTTTTTAAATAGAATATCAATCAACGTTTAAAAATTGTGTTTAATCTCAGCAATTCTATTTTATTATTATTTATGGCAAGTGGAACTGATGTCGACTATTCTGCCAATGTCAAAAGTGGATCGGAGAAGAAAGTTCTCAGCAATTCATAAAACCATTTAGTTTAAGTAGGTATCGAATTCAATCTCGGCATTAAAGTTTTAATAGTTATACATTAACTCACATTTCTCAGGGTTCAATCCATAAATATGTTCATTAATTGACTCGCTAACTAGTACCTACAGGTTTCTTTGTAAGTAGTGAGTACCTACTACATTGTAGAGTTATTAAGAAAAGTTTCAACACACAAACTCCAAACTACATTGTTTCATTCAAATAACCGTCATAACTCCATTGTAATGAGACCTCTACTCGTAAAACACGTTTCCTCTTCATCGTTAGATGTTGGAGGACGTAAAAGAGAGGAGGGGTGTCTTGTAAATTTGGCGTTGCTGTACAAAAGAAAGTAGCCAAGATGTAAGTTTCCCAGTAAAATAAAGTTGAGTGTTGACAACATTGTGTTACAATATTTTCTGACGTTCTGTCAACAAGCGGGTAAATGTGCTCGGAATGCCGGAACTTAGGGGCATCCATAAATAAGGCGACACGTAATGCGGAGGGGGGTAACAAAACACGTCAAGTGGGGTAATACATAGGTAAGCTTCCTAACATAAGTCTAAGGCATTCAAACTTTAACTGTAACAAAAAAAAAACGTACTAACTATAACAATATTATTATGGTTATTATATATAAAAAAAAATAGGTAGCTAAATATTGGACGTTACCGGGGAAGAAGGGGTCACACAAATAATGTCCACATACACATTCCGAATCGTGTGACATAAAGTAAGGATAGTTCCTTCTTGGCACGCCACAATAGCGGCGGTAAGTCCCCTCTTTGAAGAGTGGCTAGAGAGCCGCCACGGCGCCCTCACCTTTCGCCTGACGCAGGTCCTCACCAGACACGGTTGTTTCGGGAGGTTCCTGTTCCGTATTAGGCGGGAGGAAACGCCAGGGTGTTACCATTGTGTGGATCGCTCTGAGGACACGGTGGAGCATACGGTGGAGGGCTGCCCGGCTTGGGTAGAGCACCGCCGTGTTCTCGTAGCGGCGATCGGCGGCGATCTCTCGCGTACGACACTGGTCCAGGCCATGGTCCGGAGCGAGAATGCATGACAGGCAGTCACCTCCTTCTGCAGTGAGTGAAGCATTGATGCTGGCAAAGGAGGACGTGGAGCGCATAAGGCAGCGGGAATTCCAGCGCCATCACGCCACTAGCCGCCGCAGGAGACGCCCTCGTCGGGAGACGACACCGAATTCCCAGCCACCGTAGGCGCGGGCCTGCGGGCGGTGAGCAGTGGGTAGCTCGTTGCCCGGTAAGGACCAGGCCCGAGTCGACGGCGCGTCATGTTTTACGCGCTCCTCAAAGAGATGTCAGCACTTCATGACGGAGTCCACGAAGACCGATTCCTCCTGGGTCGGGGTTGCGGGTTGGTCCAACACGAAACCGTGGCCCTAGCCGTCGCACAGGCAAGTGAAGAAAACATGGGTGAGTTTTAGTCAGAAAAGTCTGACACGCCGTTTCGCTCTGCCCAGAGCGGGAGAAGTCATTTGATGATTTCCAATAAAAAAAAAATGGTAGTTGCTTCCAGTAAGTGTCAACATCTTGATTTCGATATTTTAAACGGCTTTAATATTTGTTTTAGTGGTTGAGAAGCTGAACTTCCAACAGTCGGTTAGTGTAAAACGGGCGCATTCAAATGTATAACTATGTTGACTACCTTAACGTTTCTTTTACAACAGCTATGCAGTCTTGATTGTAACTACAAATCACCTGTGTTTGAAATATCTGTGAAATGGAACGAATTTACTTCTGTTTGAAATTCTTACTCCTCAATACTTATGACACTCGCGTAGGAACAGAGAAGTTGCAATTTGCATGTCGGCCTGGTCCAGGCCATACTCCGGAGCGACAGTGCATGGCAGGCCGTCACCTGCTTCTGCGAAGCAGTGATGTTGGCGAAGGAGGAGGCGGAGCGCGTGAGGGAGCGGGAACCCCAGCACCCTTACCCGCCCTCTAGCCGCCGCAGGAGACGCCCTGCTCAAAGAGACAACACCGAACTCCTGATGACCGTAGGTGCGGGCTTGCGGGCGGTAAGGACCAGGCCCGGGGTGACGGCGCGTTGTGTTTCACGTGCGCCTCAAAAAGATGTCAGCACATTGTAACGGAGTCCATGAACACGAAGATCGATGCCTCCTGGGTCAGGGTTGGTTAAAAAAGAAGCCGTGGCCTTGGCCGTCGCACAGGCAAGTTAAGAAACATGGGTGGGTTTTAGTCAGTAAAAGTCTAACACTCCCTTCCGCTCCGCCCAGAGCGGGAGAGGTCATTTGATGATTTCCCAACCAGAACAAAAGTTTTCTTTTGTTCACTTTTGTAATCCAGTAAATAAGTAGATACTTGTAACGTAATCATTGGATAATTCAGCTCTTAATTAAGACTGGAGATTGGCGGAGCACATTAATAACTAAGTATGTTAGGTATCAATATGAGTGTGACTAGTTAAACGACTTGTAGGTAGGTATAAGTTGTTTAACCAGCCAGACGTTAAACTAGATCATAATGTAGTACCCGATTGCTTTAGGTCGGCTTTTTGTACGCCTAAGTAAGCATAAGCTTTTCTGTGTAAGGAACTGCTAAAAAAAAAGTAATAGGTGTACTATTCCATTCTTTTAGGGTTCCATACCCAAAGGGTACAAACTGCACACTATTACTAAGACTTCACTATCTGTCTGTCACTAGTCTGTAACTCATGAGCCGTATTTTTGTTGCCTCTAAAATTTGTTTATTTTTGGTATAGATAATGTTACGGAACCATTGATATAATATTAAACAGATATGATAATATTCTAACAAACTAACCGAAAATCGTTTTAAATTACAACTAAAGAAATTATTGCTTGACAAAGCTTACTATTCTATCAATGAGTTTTTAGATGATAAGAGTTTAAAATAAATAAATGTTCTATTGTTAATTTAAATGACCATTGTTCTTAAATAATTTGTACGCCTTGCAAGGCAAAACATAGTGATACATACAATTTTTTATACCATGTACCATATTACCTATGTTTCACAAATAAAATACTTTGACTTTGACTTTGAAAAAAATGTGCCGAATGCAGCAGTAGCACACATGCATATTTTTTATTCTGCGTACATGTCACTACATTGGTATAGTGTGAATGAGATGGGGCGCAACTAAAGCATAGAGAAGAAAATGATGGCTAGTGTTTGGCTTTTGCGCCTAAATGGAAACAAAAGACGTCTGCGCACCAATCATGACAAGTTTGCCAAAGAATAACAAGAACGCAGAGAGGACATATAACAGAGTTAACGGTAGTTGATAATTTGGTAAGTGGCTACTACCACCTGCTCAATTTAGAGCATTTTTTTTTATGAACAGCTTTATACTTCTATCAAGAATTACAAAACTTCCACATTTGTCATTGAATGTGTGTCCTGTATTTAATATTTTGTGACTTTGATTAAAGGAAACGAAATAAAATGATTTTTTTTTTTTTGTAAATGTTTTCTTTTCTGTAAATATATCCCTTTAGGTTCTAGGCATCCCTAGGAGTTAACCCTCTTCGCAAGGTAGTTCGTAAAAAGGATTTGTTACCATTGGGTGAAAAAAGGTAAGGTATGTATATTTTAAACAGCATAGAAAAGAAATCTTTTTATTATGATAATATTTATTTATTTATAGATTATACATTATTATTATAAAATGTACTTGTGTTTGTTAATAAGTAAGGTTAGCCGTGTGTTACCCGGCAGAGTACAATATGCCACCCTCATATAATAATAAGAATATATCAATCTTACCGAGATGTCGTAGAAGGCGATGAAGGTAAATTTCGTGCAAAGTGACCAGCACAAAGGGAAGGAAATCTCTGCATTTTATACCAGAAGCCTCACCAACCCATTTGCCAAGAGTGGTGAGTATTGCATTTAAATTTTGTCAGAGTTTTGGCAATAATTACTTATGTGATTCCATGACTTTTGTTGGCTTTTCTAAAATAATTCGTGCATTTACGCATTACACAAAACGGCATTTTGAATGCGGAAAAGGTTTTCTTAAGCGGCAGGACACACGCGCGTACGGAACTAGAGTATCGAGAGTGACTAAAGCAGGAGATTTGAAATACAATCTTTTGTACGCTTCATGTTTAATGCGCTACTGACTTATCTACCTTAGTTTAATATTATATCAATGTACGGAACCCTTTGTGTGCGAGTTCAACTTATACTTGACAGATTTTTTTAACGACTTCAAAAAAAGGAGGAGATTCTCAAGTAGTCAGAATCTTTTATTATTATCTCTTTATTTTTCCGTGTCTACATATCGCTTTACATTTTTAAATATTTATATAAAAAACATACAAAAACATTTAAAAATATAAAAAAATAGTGTTCCACCGATGGCGGGAGCAGGGTCCAAGCTACCGGTGGTTAGGGCTCCAGAGACAGGAACCTCCTCACTATGCGGGCCGTATCGAGGAGTACTGCCTTTTGAATCAGGCCTTTGATCCAACTGCCTAACGAGAGCCTCAATAGATGTTGGTCGAGGCTCTTGGCTATCAAACCATTGGCTGACACGACAATCGGTACAATGACAGCCGAGTTCACATTCCACATGTCAACAATCTCGTGCGCCAAGTCGAGATACTTAATTTGTTTCTCTTTCTCAGCTTTCACGAGATTCCCGTCATGTGGAATGGTAACATCGACAATCATTGCAAGGCGCGCTAATCGGTCTATCACTACTATATCAGGCTTATTTGCAACAATAGTCCTGTCAGTAATGATAGACCGATCCCAGTACAACGTGACATGGTCATTTTCAAGAACTGGGTCGGGCACATACTTATAATATGGTACCTCAGAATCCACAAGTTTATATTTCAAAGCAAGTTGCTGATGGATAATCCTAGCTACTTGGTTATGCCTGTGCAAATACTCGCTGTTAGCCAGACGAGAGCAACCAGAGATAATATGTCTGATGGACTCACCCGGATGGTGACATGCCCGACACACGTCAATCGTCCCGTCCTTCATAATATATCTCCGGTAGTTATTCGTCAAGATAACTTCGTCCATAATTGCACAGACGAAACCTTCAGTTTCCCCGAAAAGGTCACTGAATCGTAGCCAGGATACGGATGCTAAGAAGTCTACATCGGGCTCATGAAGAGCCCGATAAAATCGCCCGTGAAGTTCCTTGCTTTGCCATATCAACTTCCGGTCATCAGTGGTAAGTATTATAGGCTTGTGCCAGTTCTCTTTTGCCATGGATAGCGGGGTAAGCCCCTTGTCTACTGTGACAACATCATGATGCATACCCACTACGGTTTTGAAAAAATGTTCTCTGAGACTGCATACCTCTCGGTTGTGGAGGGTCTTCGCATTTAAAAAGCCTCGACCCCCGCACTTCCGGGGAATATACAGTCTCATCACCGATGATCGTGGGTGATGCATCCTGTTTGCTGTCAGCAGTGTACGGACCCTTCTATCCAGGGCGTCGAGTTCAGTCTGAGTCCATTTAAGTATGCCGAAAGAGTACATCAAAACCGGCATGACCCACCCGTTGAAGGCGCGCACCTTATTCCCACCCGAAAGAAGACTTTTTAATACCTTCTTCAGGCGACCAAAGAAGCGCTCCTTCAACGATTGCTTCATGTCAGCATCGTTGATACCTAACGCTTCCGACATACCCAAATATTTATAGCTCTCGAATGAGGAGGATCTTAGGTGTATGGAATCCGGGAGTGTAATTCCTTCGGATTCCATAATCTGCCCCCGCTTTACATGCATGACTGCACATTTGTCCACACCAAATTCCATTTTGATGCCACTACTAAAAGTTTCAGTTACATTCAGTAGCTTCATCAGATGCAATTTATTGGGGGCAAAGAGTTTCAAATCATCCATGTAGAGGAGGTGAGATATGACCTGACCACCTCTCTTCAATCGGTAACCCAGACCTGAATCCTCCAGCAGTGTGCTTAGAGGATTCAGAGCTAAGCAGAACCAAAGTGGGCTCAGACTGTCGCCCTGGAATATTCCCCGCTTAATCCATACAGGTTCATCATTCCCTTGGATCCGTCGACTCCCTGGATAGCGAAGGACTGTGTCTTATTATTATTATTATTATTATATTTACTTGAAACAAATTCAAAAGTCTGAAATTTCTCTCAGAACCCATGCAGCACCCAAATACTTTTTGATACTACTAAAAACCTAAACTGTGGAAAACTGTTTTGAAAAGCTTAAACGATTTAATGAACACTTTTTTTTGCTAACAAAATCGAACTAAACCAATCTTTTAGCGACAATCCTTTTATTTGTGTTAGTGAGTGGTCCACGAAATCTCATTATCCGTGGCTGGCGATGGCAATGGGCGCGCGGCCAACTTGTCCACTAACTTGCTAGTTAAAGCAAACATGTGATCTGTGTCCGTGATAACTCAGATAGTTGTAGCTGTTTTACTAAGGAGAGACGAAACGATATGATTGGAAAGTAATGTCTCTAGACCGTTGTAGTGTAGGTACTAACATCAGTGATGAAACATACCATCACGTCTGTATTCAACAAGATGTCAGGCAGGGCATGTTACGACATCTATTGTAATATTATTCGAGCTAGTCCAACAAGCCAAAACAGGGGATTTAGCTTTCTAACAAAAGACCTTTCTACTTAACATGCATGTTTTCCGCCTGTTTACACTTTTGACAAAAGTCAAAAGTGTAAACAGGCGTTATGAATTACTTTTTTGGCTTTTTTATTATAAATAGTTATGATCGGATTATCTTAACAGGTGGCAAATATTTTACATAATAGTTTTTGCTTTTAGAAAGTCACTTTATTTAGGTCTCCCAGATTTTTAAAAAGTATTCGGAAGGCAACACCACCGCGCGATACTTTACTTACTAAAATGTATGGTATACTTTAGGTCTAAATAGCGAATAGACTCCTACACTTAATGGTTTCCTTTCAATTTTAAGTGTGCTTCACACCTGAGAAAACTTCTCATGAATATATGAATATAATAATACTACAACTACAATATTAAAAGAAAATTACTCTCGACGTGAATTTAATAGCAGAAGCATTTATTTCAATTTCACGTTGAAATGAATTTAAAGAACTTTAACTAAATCAGTTGGGAAAACTTTGCAGCGTGAGATTTGCAAGTGCGGTGTAGTGTTTAATTTGATGGTTACAAGAATATATTTCTTGACAACCAACTTAAACAATTTCAGAACGATATGTCGGTATACTTCATAGGGGTACGCAGAGCCCTAAGTAAATCATGCATGGAGTTTGTCTGGTTCATGGATAATCCATGAACGGAACAAACTCCCGAGAGTACTGAGTACTTCATGAAAACAAAAATAAAACCTAAATATTGTAATACCCTCGATATTAAACCCAGACCCTAAATACAGTATTTACACTTAAGACCACAAAATTAAACAGTCATTTTGACGTCTATATAATATTGTTACATGTTAATGACACATTCCAAATATTAAGTTTGGAGAACTGAGATTCCTAACTCTAGTAGCGGATGTTGGGGAAACAACAGCCAGGCTGAAGTGGAAGTCAGCTGAACACGTGTCATAAATGCACCCCGAGAGATGAGCAAATATTATCACACACTGAACGCCTGAGAGAGGATAATATGGCCGTCGCTTTCGACCACGGCGCTGGCGAAGGTGTGTTGGCGATTTCGTAACGTTCACAAGGCGAACATGGCCAGCGATCGCACAAGGTAGGGAGGTTTCAAAAGATATAGCTATAGGCTATAGGCAGGCTATAGGCTGAAAAAAGAAAACTATGTCCCCATGTTGTAACAAAAATCTTAATAATTAGTGTCATAGGTTGAAGGTTAATTAAAAAAAAACTAAATATAAAAAATAACTAGCGCATCTTAAACATGAATATAGAAAATACTTTAACTGAATAAGGTTTTCAATTAATTTACACTTTTTGCAGTGAATAAATATTGCATTTTAATAAATATTACATTTTAATATATCATATTTGTCGTAAAAAATAAATAGTAAAAAGTTATTGTGGGATATTCATAACAGCTAGACACAATATACCATCGCAGACTTTTCTGTAGACCTTTTCAATGTGTATAATATTTAGTACATTATTTTGATAAATCTCGTAGGGTTCAGCCTGCGACTCACTATAAACGCGAAAAAAATGTAATTATTTACGACATCGCATTAGAAGCCTCAAAAATAATAGTATTTCGCCACTATTTAATGGACGTTGTTATACATATAAACCTTCCTCTTTAATCACTCTATCTACTAAAAAAACCGCATCAAAATCAGTTGCGCAGTTATAAAGATTCAATCATACAAAGGGACATAGGGTAAGAGAAAACGACTCTGTTTTATATATGTAGTGATGCTTCATGGAATTCTGCTGCGTAACGTCACTTGTTAACGCAGTTATATTTAACGCAACATTCCGTATCCGTATTCTAAACTTCCATCAATTTTCGTCAAGTAATCACTAAAGGCGAAACATTAATAGCACCACAGATGATGTAAAGCAATCAGTCAGTACTAATTGGTTATTAATTAATCAATAGGCCCTGGCTTACATACCGTGCCTAGCTCAGTCATGTACTTAGCTTAATAAATTTGCGTCGGAATAGTGATAACAATTACATTTGGCGCTAATTGTTTGACTAAGCTTAATTTATTACCGCACAGCGCGGTGTAACCATAGAATAAAGAGAGGGAAGTACGTTATCTTCATACAAACGGACCGCGCGCGGCTTGTATGTGTGCGCCATAGTATCTATGCGTCGCCGCACGCACACCTAAACACAATATTAGAGTGCCTATGACTGCGCTAGTCGCGGCTAGCACGGAACGAGGTTCGCGCGTCACGGCTTTTCGGCACATTAGCTTTTAAAAAATGATCACATAAACTGCAAAGTTGGTATGTCTATTTATGAACAAATAAAAGACTTATATTTTTCAAATTATATTTCTAAAAGTTATTTACAAGGATACGGATATATTACACATTAAAGTTTAATAACAACGCGTTTCGTAATAGTCGAAACCGAAGAAAGTAGGTATTTTTCTGTAGCTAATTTGTAATTTTGTATTAAATGTGTGATTCAATAGATGTTATGTTTGTATTATTTATATTTGTATTAATTAAAAATAAAAATAAATATGGTTCTTTATGTGTACAAAACTAAAAATAAAAATTACAAAAAAAAAACTGACTAGTATATTATGTAAACTAAATACTAAGCAAATAATTTAAACATAAGCTCTTAGTCTATAAATATTTGTTAGCGGTTTGGGCGACAACCGTAACCGACGAAGCGCGGACAGTTGTCAACCCTAAGACAGTAGGCAATTAAATCGCGGATTGGGTCGCAGATAACCTACTTCCCCTCTTTATTCTATGGTGTAACTGTGTGCTTTTTGTTATCGTTGGACCGTATTTAAAATTATAAATCAGGGGAAAACGTGATTACTTTTACCAAGGAAACTACTGCAATATAAACCTAAGTGAACAAGTAAAAAATATAATCAAATTATAATACTAGTACCTCCGTTATTCAAACAGTAAATATAAAACAGCAGTATTAAAATTGTAGACTTTGAACTGAAACGGGATTTCTATGGAAAGTTTTAGCAAAGCGGATTTTTTTACTAGCTAATTATTTATTGTATGTACAAATATTTTGTTAGTAAACTAAGTTAGCGTTGTGGTTAAGCTATTGACTGCTGCGCTGCATGTCGCGGGTGCGATTCCCGCACGGAACAAATATTTGTATGACCTACAAGTAGTTGTTCCGGGTCTGGATATTTGTGTATGTGAGTTATATGTTTCTAAACGCACCCACGGTACAAGAGAAATTCCTAATGAAGGGGAACTTTTCTTTTTTTTTAAAGAAGAAAAAAAGTAAACTAATCCATACTAATATTATAAATGCGAAAGTAACTCTGTCTGTCTGTCTGTCTGTTACGCTTTCCCGCTTAAACCTCTCAACCGATTTTGATGAAATTTGGCACAGACAATCTTTAGACCCTGAGAAAGGACATAGGCTACCTTTTATCCCGGAAAAAATTGATATTCCCGAGGGAAATCTAAAAAGCGCGATATAACCGAACACCACGTGGGCGAAGCCGCGGGCGGAAAGCTAGTTAGATATAAGTGGTTTACACAACGTGCAACTTTTTAATTTAATCAATTAACCATGGTGAAGTCTTGCGTTAATTTTATATCTGCATGATATATATGTTTTGCTTGCCCCGTGTTCCGCCTTGCCGTCGCAACACACCTATTCCCTGGTCATATGCGGATCACGATTTCGCGATATGCGATCACGTCCGAACTGTCGCGTATCGCGCGATACCGGACGGATATCTGCCATGATTGGGCACACGCGGATAACAGTTAACGTGCGACTAGTTGCAGACGTAATGACTGTTTTAAAAGTTCCGGTGCGTTTTATACGAACCTCTTTGTCATTAAATTTTCATTAAGTTTAACAGAAAAAATATATATTGCTTCAATAGAACCATTAGTAATCTGAAAAGGTATTTACTACTGTTCTGATGTAGGTATTATATTCTGAATTCTGTCGTAAAGTGGAGAAACTTAGTGAATAGGAAGCAAGACGGCAGTTGAGCGAGGTGATGCAATGTTAAACCCAACAACACGACCAACGATGCTGCGCCAGAGGGAGATTGATCTGGAGACCCTCCATGACCAAAATCATTTGGCGCATTGTACCCAGCCTGCTCAGACCCGTCCTCTGTATGGCTTCACCAGACATCATGCCGGAACACGACGAACCGCTTGGTGGCAAGACTTTGGTGGGTGGAATTTCTGCCGGGAGCCGATATTATGGCCTAACACCGAGAAAAACGGAAATCTAATAAATAACGTCAGTCTAAAGAGCGAATAAGTATCTTTCAGGTGTGGCGCGTGGCCTTCCTACGTAATTTCATGGGTACCTACGGTCAGTTAGAATTAACAATTTTATCAATGGAAGTATATCTATTGAACGGTCATGATTTTTACATTCACAATTGCTGGTGCCAAATAGGCAAATAATGATCTTTGATCAACATCAAATTACACATGTGTTTTAAGCATTCAGGACGTACATAATGTCTATAGAAGTTTTTGTTTAGTACTGATCCGTGCACTTCTAGTTTTGCATTAACAGAAACAATTTACAATTACAATAGGTACACTTGTCGATAATAGCTTGCAGAAGTATTATTTTAAGGGTAAATTATTTTGCAAGGGTCAGAAATACATTTCGCCTTTAGCATATAATTGTTATGTCCTAATAGTTCTACACATAATTATCCAGGAGTCACATGATCATGCGTCAAATTGTATCCTCATCTTGGCAATAAATGTTCAAAACACGATCAGCAAATAAGGCTAAATAAGTAATGCAAACAGTTTGTGAGCGGCCTGAGCGCCACAGTACAGCTATTAACAGTAAGGCAATAACGCCTAAACCATCCATCATATCATCGTCATCATCATTTCAGCCGAAAGACATCCACTGCTGGACATAGGCCTCCCCCAAGGATCTCCACGACTACCGGTCCAGCGCCTCCCACATCCAGCGGTTTCCGCGACCTTCACTAGGTCGTCGATTCACCTTGTCGGGGGCCTACCCACGCTGCGTCTTCCAGTGCGTGGTCGCCACTCAAGAACCCGTCGGCCCCATCGGGCATCAGTACTACGGGCAATGTGCTCGGCCCACTGCCACTTTAGTTGCAATTCTTCGGGCTATGTCGGTTACTCTCGTTCTTCTGCGGATCTCCTCATTCCTGATTCGATATCGCAGTGAAACCCCAAGTATAGCTCTCTTAAATTAAACCATCCAATTAAAACATATTATGAGAGATCAGTGTTCTTAATAATGCGGGAAACTATGACAGAAACTTAGGAGATGATCGCAATGTCAGGCAGGTCCCCGGTCCTGGTCAATAAAACCATTTTTGCCACCTAGGAATGAGTTAATGCAGATTTAATAAAAACCTTTTCTAAGTAGCCAAGTGTTTCCTCCGGGGAAATCACGCGCACGTTGATTGACGCGCTCACATCCCTTCATTTACGAATTTATTTATTTAACCCTTTCCGAAGTAATTCCTTTCTACCTACCTGATAGCATGAAAATAACTGAGACTGAATTTTTAACATTGACTGAAAATTTAGGAAGCTAATAAAGTGCTAAAAGTCATTATATATTTCTATCTACTTCACTGTTTACTGATTTCTCTCTCATTTCATGTACGTGTTCATTGGGCGGAATGTTTGTATTCGCTATTATCATTATTAAATTCATTTTAATTATTCCGTTGAAACCTCTAAATTAGTATTTATTGCTACAAATGAAAATGTATATTCAGCTTTCAGTTAGAATTGGTTGTGTAGATGCAATTAGCAGTTGGTAACAAAGCTAACTAAGCAGAAAAGTTAGAGGTTTCCAAGAGTTATTTGACCTATTGATTTAACTTACTGTTCATTATTTTAGTTTGTTAATATTTTGGCATGATATCGTACCATAGGTTTGTTTGTTATAAGTTGTTATTTTGTAAAAACCCGCGTAGTTATTTATCAAAATTCAAAGTTTGTTGTGGTATTCAGTATTTATTATCTTGACCAGTTTGAAGACCTACACATCCTTCTAACATTAAACTCCGAAACACAGCAACAACATTTATATTCTTGTACTAGCTGTGCCCGCGACTTCGTTCGCGTGGTTGTCGAAAACAAAACAAACATTTAGATAAGAGTAGGCTATATAAATATATACTTTATTCAAGAAGGTGGTATAGTATTTTTTGGACAATAAAGATCCTGACTTTGGTATGGTTGATTACGTTAATGCTTCTCTTACTATGTTAGCGGTGGAATTACCCGGATATACAAATTCTACGCGAGATTGACGCTGTTCTACTGTTTCTGCTCGTCTTAGTTCATCTATTCTATCCTTTTCAGATGCAAGATAACTTTTATTGTTTCTATGTACACCTACATAGTTATGTCCAGCTATTTGTAATCGTTCTTCTCTTTGTGAGAGAGATTCAGACTCACGTGAGAGAGCGTGTCGCTCTCTGCGTCAGAGGACAGACGTGCTTGGCATTCCTTGATACTCTCTTGGAAGCGCAGATCTGTAGTCCGAGTTCTTTCGAGGGCGTGACGCTCTCGATCAACTGATAGTCGCACTTCGCGTTCTTGGATGCTCTCTTGAGAGCGCAAAGTCGCGGTCCGAGTTCTTTGCGAACTTATGCGCCTTATGCCTTTTCGGTGAAAGTCTCGGACTGTAGTGAGAGAGCATTACTCTCTCGAACAGCTGACAGCTGTACTTCGCCTTCCTCGATGCTCCCTTGAAACCGCAAAGTCGTGGTCCGTGTTCTTTGTGAACTTAAACTTGACCCCCTTTCGGAGAAAGTTCAGATTCCTGTGAAAGAGCGACGTGCTCACGGTTAGCAGATAACCGTGCTTCACGATCTTCTTCTGATTCCTGAGACCTACTAAGTCTCATACTTTTTGCTTTTCGGCTACGTAGCGAAAGGTATGTTTTTTTTTTCTTTGATGCATTTTCAAGGAAAATATCAAAGCAATAAACAAAACCAACAAAACTTGTGACCGAATAGCTTGCAAACTTAAAAGAACGGTGCGTCAAACAGTCTCATATGACAATGAATCGTCTGTTCGTGGTCGCGAGTCAACGAATTGGCAGCACTATCTGTAAAACGATTCGCAACTATTCAAACTCAGAAGTAAATACTACTTGTTTCAAATATCAAGGAGCATCTTTACTTCGTACTTTAAACCAGTGACCAAACGAAACCAAAAAGCCAATACATCTTATGCATTGTATATGCTCACAAAAAAACTTAACGAGGTCGCAGTTCTGACGGCATATTATGGGAATGTTGAAAGTATATTAAGATACGGAATCATATTTTGGGGAAACTGTACTGAAAAAGAGAAAATATTTAAAGCACAAAAAAAGTGCATGGGCAATGTGCAAGCTAGATGAAATGGACAGCTGTAGACCATACTTTCAAAAACTAAAAATATTGACAGTACCGTGTCTGTACATATATGAGTTGGCGATGTTTGTCAGAAGTAATTTAACGATGTACGAAACTTATAAAAGTAAACGTAACAATTTAAAAGTTAATTGTCCTCAACACAAAAGTGCATTAATGAAAAATAGCGTACTCTGTATGGCGCCACGCGTTTACAACAATCTACCAAAACAATTGTTAGAATGCAAAAGCTGTAATATATTTAAACAAAAAGTTAAAAAATGTCTCGTGGAAAAGGCCTATTATAGTGTAAATGAATTCATAAATGACATGCAATTTAATAATAATAGATAACATTATTGTATTTGGTACTTTACTAATTGAGTGGACTTGTTTTAATTATTGTTTGACATATTTATGAATTCTGAATTGACCTGTCCATGACAAAGTTTCTTGACATTTATCATTTATTATTTTAATGACATCTTTTTCCCTTTTTTATTTTATTTTGAATGAATTTATAAAATGTATAATTAGTAATGTAGTAGAGACAAACACCAATTAAAATTGCATGCCTTCAGGCGGATTATGGAGATGCCAAACTATCTTATATATCAATGTTAAATCTGAATTACCCATTTTCGCAATAAATGAGTTTGAGTTTGAGTCTTTTTCGACTAATTTAGAACATTGATACTTTTCCAAGCAACCAAGGACCTTTTACGACATACGTAAGAACTTTTAAGACACTCAAAAAAACGCAATTTGTCATGTAAACACGGCCGAGGGTGATTCACGCACGGAAAATCTTAACTCCGCCATTCAGAAAATAACGCCATTTGCACAACGCCATCTATCGGACTTGGATTTCAACTGAGGAGAGACTTTTCAAAAGGACTTATTTCTCTTTCAGAGTTCATACAGAAATAAGAACGGATCAGTGGAATTATAAAAGACACCTATCAATCAAATCAAACTATCAATCAAAAATATGATATAAACATTGGAAATCAATTTCTAAATGTAGAGTCTTTGTGACTGTGATTCGTTGATGGAAGAAGTGGTGGGAGGCGTCCGACGTGACGGCACAGTGGTGACATGCGCGTGAGCTGCGCGCGGTACTGGACAGTACTTAGATATTGCAACATTACTTCATTTTTCTAAAATAAGACAATTTTTCTAAAATAGTAGTAGCCTAAGTTACTCCTTATTACATAAGCTATCTGCCAGTGAAGGTCCCGTCCAAAGCGGTCCAGCCGTTCCAGAGATTAGCCGGAACAAACAGACAGACAGACAAAAATTTTAAAAATATGTATTTTGGTATGTGTACCGTATATACATTCATATGCATGTAGTAGAAAGCGCTTATTTTAATATTACAAACAGACACTCCAATTTTATTTATTTGTATAGATGTATACACATGTTTGAGTACCTAACTGATTTTATCTATATCTCTAACAACGCTATGAACCTATAATCCTGAAAATTCACCTGTTTTCTCTGTGACAGCTACACAGCTGTCATGTGCATAAGTGTGCACACACTTGCACACTTATATTTTCTATACTCATGTTGCAGTTCTGTATTGATTTGGTGACGCATACCGTCATATGATGCCTTTTCAAATATTTACCTTTTACCTTTACTTTATTTTACATACCATTCTAGTTTATTTTAAAAATCTTATTGATCTATTTTGTTTCTCTCGACGTCATCACTTATCCTGTACTTACCTACATAAATATTGAGGTAACTGTTTTGTAACGGTACATGTAAGTAGATAAACTAAAACCAACCAAAAGCGTGTCGGGCCGTGCTCACTGTAGGGTTTCGTAGTTTCTCGATCGTCACAAAGTGTCCCCACGAAGGACGGTGATAACTAAAGAGTTATAAATTTAAACTATACGTGGAAAGTTCAAAAAAAATTTTGTCATTTGAGTCTTACCATGAGTAGTGGCTAGGAGTTGTAACATGGAGAGCAACTCCAAGTTTCTACGGCTAAATAAGTGCTACCTATGTATATCCTGCAAGTGTTACGACGATACTGTACGTTATGCACGATGAACACATTTCAATGACAACGAGAGACCAAACGAACAATTCGACAATTTAATTGCTTATACCCGGCTCCTAAGATCAGATCGTGTATGGAAATTAGGAAAAATCTTAACAGTGCGAAGTAACGCAACGTACAGCGCCATCTCTCGGTTTACTGATATAAACAATTGATTTTTGAAGATTGATTTGAAGAATTTTTGGTGGTAATTTTAAATTGCGTGAACCGTTTTTATATTTTTTTATTTGAATTTATACCTTTAGGATAATAAAATATCAAAATTAAGATAGCAAAAATGCGTGCATATACGGTTAAACTAAAAACTTAGTTCAGAAATTATTGTGTAAAATTTTTCAAAATCTGTTTAACCGATCAAGTTCACAATAATTTTTCTAGTAAGTCTTACAGTTCCACTTTTGTCATTTTTCATATTTTTAAATTTATAGTTCAAAACTTAGAGGACGCATTATTTTAAGTTTTGGAGCGATTATAATTTTTTGAAAATATTAATAATACCTATATAAAAAATATTTAGTAAACACCTATTTAGTTTTAAAACTTCTGGTATGTTGTTGAATAATACCTACCATACGTTATGAGAGAAATTAAAAAAATACACTATAAAACTTTTTTCCTCCTTTTATTTTTGTACTTTGTATACATATTGGTACCAAATTTCAACTCTCTAGTGCTAACGCTCACTGAGATTGTCCGTGGTCGGACAAAGAGACTTGGGGAAATTACAAGTTGACTACGGATCCCTAAAAACAAGTGAATGCAATAAAACCAGCAAGTTTCGTATATTTTACGCATACTTTCCCGATGATTGTTATATTTACTTTAGTAACATACAGTGAAGAAAAATAATGAAATTTTATTACTTTTCTGACATAATTTGCAGAAAAATATCATGTTAAAATTATATTTTTATTATAATTACGTTTGTGACATATTGGATAATATCTTGGTACTTGAAAAACAATACTTTCACTTTTAGAGTGATAAAGTGACTCCTGTCCAACAAGGTTGACTCTCAGACATTTTTCTTCAACATCGTTCGTACTAAGCCCACTGATATTGTTACCACTATGACTGCATTCCCTTGGCTGGTACGCGGGTCACGTGAGCCAGCTAAACGGTCACGTGTGAGCCCTGTGCCGTCGTCGTTGCCGCGCGCTACTCTACTTACTACCGAGTCGATTCCTTAAGATATATTCGTAAGACGAGAGTGTTGACTTGTGATGGTTACACGAAGGGAATTAGATTAGTGATTGCTGTTTTAGGATTGTACACATGTTATACCGTCTTCTCAATTAGTGTAGGTACGTGTTTTAGAATTATATACAATGTTATTTTTTCGATAAACGAAACCTGAATATAGTTTGTTCGGAATAAGCAACTGAAGGCCAAGTCGTGGTGGCCTAGTGGTTAAAACACCAGCCTCTTAAGTATGAGTGCGGTGGTTCGATTCCAGGTCAGGCAAGTACCAATGTAACTTTTCTAAAGTTATATGTACTTTCTAAGTATATCTTGGACACCAATGACTGAAGGTGAAGAAAAACATCTTGGGGAAATCTGGACTTTAAGTCTGAAATCGCCAACCCGCATTGAGCAGAGAAGGATTGAGCGTGGTGATTACGCTCAATCCTTCTCTGTATGAGAGGAGACCTGTGCCCAGCAGTGTGACTATAAAAGATAATATTTTTTCCCAAATACATTTAGAAATTGTTGCAGTGTGATTACCAAGCGCGCCACGCAGCTTATGGTAGGTCGTAGTATTTGTTGCGTGCGCACACTCGCGCAACAGCTGACGCTAGAGGTCAAAGCCTCATTTAGCCTATTTGACAATATTTTTGTTGGGACAACCAAGTAAGATAACAAGCTTATAACTTTGTGGTTTTCCATGACATATTTTTGAAATTTTGTACATAGATTCTTTACTTAAAAATACAGGACAAGTGTTTCGGGTTTCGCATATAATAAATATAAAACAATGTTGTATAAGTAAGATTTGTCATTTGTCATTATGAAAAACAGAGCGCTCGGGATCATCGAGACATTGGACATCGAACGAACACCTTATGCTAAGAAACTGTCTCGCGTTCCGTTTCGGTGAGTTGTGTTCCTCGTCCCTGCAGTGTGTGATTCGCTAGTGTGACTCACTTGTTCGCAACTTATAATCAGATTTATAATGCTCATCGTTTTTCTATTGCGCTATATTCTGCACCACCCAAAGTAATATAAAAATGGCCAATGTGAAAGAGAGACAGACATACATACGTTTTTTATATATGTATATATTTATAAACTAGTGCTTGACCGCAATAACGCCTGATGGTAAGCAGTAATGCAATCGTTGATGGTAAAGCGCGCTAGTTTATTAAGAGCATATTCACTCAAAAAAATTAGTGAATAGGAAGGAAGACGGCAGTTGATCGAGGTGATGCAATGTTAACCAACGATGCTGTGCCAGAGGGAGACTGATCTGAAGACCCTCCACGACCAAACTCCCGACACTACAACATTTGGCGCATCATACCCGCCACACATCGCAGCACAATTGCTCAGACCCGTCCTCCGTACGGCTTCACCAGACATCATGCCGGAACACGACAAATCGCTTGGCGGCAAGACTTTGTCTGGTGGGTGGTAACTTCTGCCGGCAGCTGATATTATGGCCTACCACCGAGACCTTCACCGATGTAAATAATGAAACCTAACATGTGTTTACAAACTGTTAAATAAATAATTATGTTCATTTCCAAAGCACTGTAAACAAAGTACCTGCTAGTAGAAAGTAATAAAATAAAAATAAAAATAGGTTAGTGAATTAATTCATATTTGTTTATTAAAACAAGGCGAGTTCCGGCGCCGTGGGTGTACTGAGAGTGTCCCGGTCGTGGAGCCGAGGTCAGCGCTAAATGTATGTCGCACAGTGTGCCGCCCTTTCCGTTTCCCATAACAAAATCTTTGTTGGTGACGGGAACAATTTATTTTTGTTTTTGTTGTTAATTGCCACCATGTTTAATAAGAGGGGTTGTTCGGGGAAACGGGATGTACGAACTATGTTGAAAGTTGCGCGTTATTTTTATACGAACTAATTAATGTGATGACAGGGTGGATTTTTTGTGTAGTTAGTATGCTTTTGGACTCGTCAGAAAAATGGGCCAAAGTCTTTAGAGTTATGTGCGTAGTTATATGAAGCTGAATGTTTCCTGTTTCATCTCATAAATCATTTCATAGTAAGAATTAATGACTAAATAATGTAGAACTTCTTGATTTGTAATCATTGTTAGTCCATATTTATTATGATTTATTCTTCTTCTTCGTTTCTTTCTTGACAGCACGGTCGTGGTCACAATGACTGAATTCGAAACGCTAATGTAGGTGGCCGCACGATCTTTCTCCACTGCCAACTTGATTTGGTCGGTCCACCTCATCGGTGACCTTCCAGGAGATCTGTTCTCCTCTACTCTGTCCTGGACGACCAAACGTTCTATGGAGTTATTATTGCGCTTTGACACGTGACCGAAAAAAACAGGTATTCGGGTCTGTACTAATTCTAAAAGACGCTGCAAACAGCGTCTTTCAGAATTCTCGTAAAAAAAACTCGTCATCAAAATCACGAGTTCTTGGAATATAGAAACGTTTGTTCAAAACTCGGTTCATGATACCCCAAGCATTCTTCTTCAACACCACATTTCTAGAGCGTCTATATTTTTCCTTTCCAGTTCTTGTAATGTCCACGTTTCAGCTGCGTAGAGAAATAGGGGAAATATTAGTGTTAGTATGATTGTTAGCTATATTTTAACTCATGTCCCAGTGTACCAAATGCCTTTCAAATTCAATCAGCCAGTACGTGTGGAAAGGCAACAGATCGACACAATTACTCTTGCATTAATTATATGAGCATGGATTCGTCTCGAAGTATGGTTAACTTGACTTGGTAAAAATATCTAATAATAACTACCAGAGCGTAACCTCATGTAGGTATATCTTGTAACCGGTTACGATCTGCCAGCCACTCTCAGGGGATCAGCGTCACGCAACTGAATGCTCCACCGATACCCAAC